>CM053793.1:31346938-31876938 GCA_028749045.1 Cupressus sempervirens | reverse complement strand
AATTTATCATATCCTCCCTTGCTAAGAGGGAGTGTTAAAGTAATAACTTTGGTTGGATATGATATCAATATATGGAACATACATATATGTGTATGTTTGATTTACTTCAGCTACTTATACCTCATGCTATTTGATACTTTATGATAATGCCCTAATTAAGCTATATATACATGATGGCTCCTAATTTAATAGATATTTCAACTACTAGGTAGCCAAGACAAATATGCATCTAAGGGAAGCTATCTCCTATGATGAACATAGTTTGTTTAGAACCCAAGCCATCTATAAGGCTGAACTCCTTCTTTAGGCTCTACAAAACCTAGGTGTGTAGACTTCATATTTGTTTATATGGTGCAAGTTGCCAAAACATACATCTAAATCTAGACAAAGCAGATGAAATCCCAATCTTCTATGCTTATGCAAATGACAAAGGTATGATTCAAATTGTAACATGACCTATGATATTGACAAGCTAAGTGCATATTATCGTTTTCAACTCTACAACATGAAAGGGAAATGGATTTTGATTAATTGGTTGATATTAGTAAAACCTAAATATGAAACAACAATATACTTGCAGATCCTAAGAATTATTAGTGTCCTATCCATTGGGTATTCCACAAATCACAACATACATCAGGTATTGGTGATCTATCCATTTAATTTATAAATCAGACATCTATGTTCACTCTAAACCTCATACTCATCAAATATCCTTCTCATGAAATTTATAACCATTTCAAGATGTATCAAGAATTTACATGGTTCTTTGAACCAAAGGCAAAACACATCATGACATAGAACCCAAAATGAATTGTAACTAGATATATAATCTTTGATCACAAACCACAAAAAGGTTACAAACAATAGAGATAGGAGACAAGAATCAAAATCAAACAAAGGAACTTGTTGCTCTTTGTATTTATTTATTTGAAGAAAATACATTCAAAATGTGAGGAAATGGCTCATTAAACACAAAATAAATCATAACTATACACTATAGTTTATTATTTTATGTTCATAGAGATAGAAATTTTGAGAAAGTGGTGGAATCAAAGCTATGAAACTTCTCCAAAAGTCTGCAACCAACCCTGTACAATGAAAGAAGAAATACAAATATAAAAGGAAGGAATCCTAGATCTAATCTAGAATCAACGTGTGTCCACTTGAATCTCCCTCCATTTCTATTGCAAAGCCTCTTTATTGTCTTTAGAACTAAAAACCAGATCAAATCCCATCATTGTGCCTAGCAAACTCACAAATACCTTTCAAGAATTATGAGAAAATGCCCTTTCCTAATAAACTATTAGATTTGGTATAAAACTTCTACCAAGATCCACATTGAATTACTCTAGATGAAAAATAATATCACTACAAAGATCCTCTCCAAATTTGGTGGATACCCATCTAACTATTTGGCCACAAATTGATTCTGAACTTCCCATACCAAAATGTAGTTCAATAAGGAGAATCTCAGGGAAAAAAACTAGTATAGCTTTTACCAGTAATACCTATGTGAAAAATTAATGTCATGTCTAGAAAGTGGACTTCAAGAGCTTTCTAACAATATATAATAGTCCTATATTTTCTTCTCAAACATGCCCTAGACAAAAATTTTAATTTCTTGATCCAAATTGTTCAACAGACCCTTTATTTCTTGCAAATATTTTAATTTTACCATAAATTTGAAACTTTATAATAAAAATTGGTTTCATTTAAAATGATTTTCATGCTCATTCAAATGGAAAACCATATATTTTATTCTTACTTTTTACCACTTTGAAATTTCCCTCACTTTCAAATTCAAATCAAACTTGGTTGACCAACCTTGACACATGGTAGCATGCAATTAGTCTCTTCTATCCAATCACCAATCCTGTCACCATCCCTCTGAGTAGTTTTCCACTTCATTTCCATGTGTCACCACCTAATTGGCCCATGAATAGCCACCTCACCTCTAACACACTACCACATGTTAGCCTCCTATTCATCATAACATTATTGCATTAGTTAACTAGTGAGAAACTTTCCATAGTGAAATGACAATAGCTATTAATCCTTACCACATGGCACAATCTGGTGTGTCCATTTGAAATCCACTATGTTAGCATCATCCACCATGTGTCATATTGTCTCTTTTTTGCATACACAGTCAGCAATTTGCCACATCATCATGACATAGTGATGTTGTGACACATGGCACCTTGATCCACCATGTCATCATCCTCCACCATGTGTCATATTGTCTCTTTTTTGTATACATAGTAAGCAATCTTCCATGTCATCGTGATATAGTGACACTACAACACATGGCACCTTGATCCACCTCAACACCTTATTTTTGTACCACATCACCAATGCCACCTCAACACCCCTACCATGTGGTTGTGTGTCACTTTTTCGTGTGCTAACTCATCCTCTGCCACCTCACTTGTGACAATGCAACATCATGCCATGTATCATTGTTGCCCAGTCAACACCTCAGGATGTGTATCACTTGTCAAGATCTTATTGGATTGAATTTCCTCATCATTACTTGCATCATCAGCCACCTCAATCAAAATTTTCCTTTGACCTATTGAACAGGCCTAGGTCCCATGCCTAAGAGTTAGACCTTGATCATTAAGCATATTGCTTTAGACACTATAGTGTTGCACACTTTGGATTATAAACACATGAAAAGTTTACTCCACAAGGAATATAGGAAAAATGATAGTTAGATTCCTCACTAAATAATTATTTTTCATGCCATTCCAATCTATTCTCCTTCATTAATAGACAAGTGATTTTCTCCCAATTGATGATGACCTAAAAGTCTCATCAATGTTTGACAATAGGGAATGTATGTGTTGGGATATGAAGCCAAACAATCATATATCTTTTCATTATCCCTCTTGACTCTTTGTATTTGTAGTGTTCTACATAATGGTTGTGTTCAGCTCATGTAATGTATTGGTTCATTAATAGTAAGTCCCTACTAGAGTGTACATGTAGCCAAGTTTTGTCGAACCATGATAAATCTGTGTTATTTTGTATTTCATCTTCTTTGATTAAATTTATTTGCTTGTTATTATATTTACAATTAGTATCAAAGATGAGGTCAAGTTGAGCAAAGATGGAAGAAGATGAGATTGATTCTATCATCGATAAATTTCTTGGTGATCTAGAAAGATAAGTTGTGTATTTGAAAGTTGTAAAGAAATGTCATGTACACTGGTGGGATGGTTGGAAAAATGAGGAAGATTCACCTGAAGAAAAGGAGGATTATGTTGAAGAAGAAGACGATGGTAGGCTTATTCCTTTTCCTAGTATTGATACACAGCTATGACATATACTCTCTACAAGAAGAGATGGTCTTGTGGGATGAGTTACAAACTTATTGTCCCCAAGCAAAAGGTAAAAGTGACTTCTTTTTGGAACAAAGAAGGTTCACTAAATGTGTCTACTGTGGATTTTTCCTCCCCTATTGAGGGGGGTGAAATTTGAAAATTGGGATCAAGGAATTAATAATTGGTAGTGGATGGATGAACTTGACAAAGATGTAATTGAAGCATGTGATGCCAAGATTTGGACATATGAAAAAGAGGCTACCTCATCAAGTTCAATTATCAATCTGCAATCACAAAAACCAAATGTTAGAGCTATGTCCTTGCTAGTCAAGAAGTTTGAGGATCCTTCAATGGAAAACCATTACTTGGAAAAGAAGTGCCAGAAAAAGCCTCAAGATAAAGAGGTGATTAAATAGTCATTTAAGAAATCAAATGATAGAAATAATGTTATTAGATTTAAAAGTGAAATGAGGAATAATGATGAGTTGTTTAGCAGCAATACTGTGGAGGTCTTAGTGATGGTGAATTATTCTCCATCATACTAGAATAAAACTAAGGTGTTTGGGCTTCCAACATATTCTTCTCTTGATAAAGAGAGGGAAAAGTGTTGTGAAAAGTATTTGAAATGCCAAGTGCTAAATCAAGGCTTTTTTAAGTCACATGGTGATCTCAACTCTTGTAAGGCAAGACACAGTGGTCAAGGTTTTTTCCTAGACTATCATCACACCTGTAATCCTAAACCTCTGCATATTGAATATGTTCTAAGATAGCCAACTAAGAGCACAAATTTGACTCCTTTGGCAAGTCCTAATTCCCAACAAACTTTACCTATCACTACCAAGGAAGTGGTAACTGAGATAACTAGTTTTGGAAAAGGTTATGTCTGAGTTTTTTTGGAAGAGAATTCAAAGAATTTATGGGTGGTTAAGGAAGAAGCTTTTGTGGATGATAGTAGTAAGAAATTTAGGAGTTCCATTAATGTAGTTGAAAAAGTAGTACTAACACCCCAAGTAGTGGTTTGTGTGAAAGTGGATATGCGAGATGACTATTGGTGTGTGAGGGAATATTTTCTTTAGCCTAGTTTGTGTGAATCCATCCTTTAAAAAATAGAAATATTTGCATAGTCTAGTTTGGGTGCAATAATAGGTGGCTCAAACTTGTCGCACAGATTTCACAAATAATACATATATTATTTGGAACATGGTGTTGGGTGTTACCAGTAGATAACAAACCCCTTTGTAAGTTCTCAAGTCAAAGGTGGGTGATTTATATAGATAAGCATACAGTGGATGCAAGAAGATGTCCCAAGTGATCCTACTATCAATGCTAACACTTTAGAAGATGACAAAGTCCATATCAATGATGATGTTCAACCAAATCCTTGTGGTAGTGCAAAAACTAAAGGTTTTATTATGGGTGACTTAGTTTGGGATAAGTCTTATCTTTAAAATGGTTTGTCTAGAAAAATCATCAATGGCACATTGAGTAGTGCGGCTTCTTACCAATCGTAAGAGAAATGGATTTTTAAGTGAGTCATATCTTCAACCCAAGGGTTGATACCTTGACATCTCTAGACAAATTTAAAAGGGTTGTTCTTAGATATCTACAAATAAACTATGGATTTTTTGTTGGTGTAGCTGATGAGTATATACCCTTAGAAATAAAGGACTTTGGTCATGTAGAGAAAGAGAACCTGGATATATATTTGATTGGTCAAGGATTTATATCTCTTTCTTAGTGAAAGAGAGATCCAAAAAGTAGGTAAATAATTGTGAGAAAGGTCTACAACATAGAGATATGAGTAGTAAATTGTAGTATGGAAGAGAATATAATTCATGGATAGATTTTTTCAAGTTTGATAAAATATGGAGAAAAATCATTAGAAGTGTGCTGGAGAAAAGTCTAGCAACTTTGAGACCTTCTCAAGGTGTCATCATTCTCTGAGATTTGAAAGAAGCAGGGGATGCCATGGTGCATGGTTGTTCCAGTTGGACTTCATGGGGAAGATTGTTGGGATATGAAGCCCAACAGTCATATGTATTTTTGTTCTCCCTCTTGACTCTTTGTATTCGTAGAGTTCTATTTAATGGTTGTGTGTAGCCCATGTAATGTATTGGTTATTAATTTAGGAATTTCCTGCTAGAGTGTGGATGTAGGCAAGTTTTGTCAAACCACAATAAATCTGTGTTATTGTGTGTTTTGTCTTCTTTGATTCAATTTATTTCCTTTTTTTATATTTATAGTATGTGCATGTGTCCTTCACATTTTGTTCAACTTTGATTAATGAAGTTACTATAAAAGGCTAAAGGTTCATGGATTAGATTTGATGTCTTTTATCACTCCCCCATATGCAAGGACATGACTGATTTTGAAGAAGACTTGGCAAGGAAAACAAACAGCCATGGCATTGGAGGAATTTGATAATACATATTTTTTCATTGATCAACTCTCACTCATAACACCTCCTACAGGCCACTTATGAGGCCCCCATAAAGATCAGTTGCACATTGTATTTTAGGAGCATCAACTCAAAATTCTAGGATCAATAGTGCATACTCACAACACCTTGTTTATGAAACTAGAATGACAATCAAAGAGTTGAACAATCAAAGGCCCCACTAGCTATTTCAAGAATGTTGAAGAGCATGTGTAATCAAGAGCATCTTCATAAACAATCCCTTCAATTCTTTGCATGATTGTGATTCTTACCAAGCACACATGTTTTCTAACAAATTTGATCAAAACTTCAAAGGTTGAATAAGCATATTGACTAGAGTAGCTTGAACCACTTTGGAAAATGGTTCAAATATTGTATTTGCTTCATTGGTCTTTTGAGTTAAAACTAAAAAATTTACAACTTGGCAAATGTTTAACTTACAATTTCCATTTAGATTTGTAAACCATTTCAATATAAAAGAACTTATACAACATTGACCATGAGAAGGTTTAATAACAATACCAAAAAGAATGGAAATAATGAATTGATGATATGTCCATACTAAAATCATTATAATTATTCAAATCATTATAATTGCATTTGTTGAATATTTCAATTCCCCACTCTCCCATCAAGTTAATGAAATCAATTAGACTCTGAAGTAGGTCTGGATAAATCTCTTTTCTATTCACACAATTAATTCCTTAAATCCATTGAATGGACCCTCTAGACTAACTAAAATGGATCCGGGGCCCTAATTTTTCATCCAAAACACATTTTTAAAAAAAAAATCTACAAACTGACAAGTGTGTGCTAGGAGCTTCTAAAACTAGCTTTAAAACTAACAAAATCAAACAACCAGGCCTTTAGATCTTACAATCATGCTCTTTATCATCCATGCAAATTTATTACTCATGACAAAAAGCAAGTCAAAATTTATTAACTGACAAAATTTCTCTTTTCAAATTGCTCCTGCAAACATGTTAGAAACTAAAAGTCCATTCAGTTTTGTCTTTGAAAATAGGTCATATGGTTACTTGAGGACATGAAACTTAGGTCGTTGGTAAATTGTCATAGAGATAGTATAAGTCTATGATTTAGGCTCATGAGCAATAAATGGACAGATTTGGCAAGCCTTCAAAGTTGGGTACTTAGAATTACAAGACTAGGCCAACTATCAAAATAGAGATTCTTGTATATGGAATGGATATGGGAAAGTGTACAAATGGACTCATCAAGACTTGCAAGTTGGCACACCTAAAGTATAATCCATTTGGTATCATATATCATGGATTTAAAGTTGTAACATCTTGAACAAGGTTACTAGTCAATCTGCACTTTTAGTTACCAGTAAAATTCTTAAAATTACATTTGGAATCACATTTGAAAACTAGTCAAATGGATTTTCATAGGCTCAAATCTAGAGCATAGCATGTCTATGACCCATAAAATATAATGCAAAAATAATGTTCCAATTGGATCAACTTAGTCAAAGATATAACTAGTCAAACAGGGCTTCCCAAAATTCTAAATAATATGCATCAGCATGACATGAACAATAAACAACAAACTTTAAGGGATTTGAAATCTAGTCAAAACATATCAAAACAATTTTAAATATGAAACATAGGCTCTCTAATATGCATATTAAACACTCCCAAAGTGACGAGTCATGAAACTTAACCGGGTGCAAGATATTGAGTTACAAACTAGGCTTCTTGTCATTGTTTGACACTTAGGCACAAATGCAGATTTGATTCAAATACTCAAAATGACACTTCACAAGATGAATCAAAATGAAAATTTATCATCATAGGATGCATGTATATACTGAATGAAAGGTGTTAAACATATGAAACACTTCCTAGGTCTCAAAATGAACGTTAGGTACATACGCATGAAAAGTGTTCATATAGGGGCTTGATTAGACTTAGTTTTAGAATGGTACTCAAAACTAGTGCTTCTATTTTGAGCCCCAATAGAATGTATTCTGATAGACTACATTAAAGTTATGTCCCAGAGTGTGCAAGAGGTTTTGATACTTGTCTTAATGGACTACATTAAGTTGTTGTCCTGGTGTGTGTGTGTGTGTGTGTGTGTGTGTGTGTGTGTGTGTGCGTGTGTGCATCTGTGCATGCATGCGTATGTTATATAGTGTTAATAAATTATGATTATTAAGCATAGAGAAATGCTTCCTCTCATATTTAAAATTCTTTCAAATTTGCATATGGAACACACCAATATATGATGGTAGTGGTATTACATTTGTAGAAATGATTCTTCTTATTCATCACATTCTCTTTCTTAACATTTTTGCTTGCCTTCACGATTTAATAAATAAATAAAAATTACACAAATAAATTACCTAAATTATGGCTTCAATATCTCCTTTGAATTCATCATTGACTTCTTTGAAAATAACCTATCTTCTTTTCTTAACTTTTCAACACAACTTCCTTTCTTTCTTCAACGAAATCTACAAGACATCAATTTTCTTTTCCAAATTTCTCTCAAACACCTTTTCTCAAATCATACGTGCTCAAAATATGTTTTCATGCTTTCATCTTCTTCCAAAAAAATTAGGCATAATCTCATGAACCATCTTCACACCCCAATATCTTCATCCACTCTGATAATTTCTTGCCCTAGATATTTATATACACCTCTTATACCAATAGTAGAATCTGATAACACAAAGAAAACACAGAATTTTACACACTAAAATATTTTATTCATTGCCCTCAATACACATTGTGTTACATAGTCAATGCAGGTTGCATTTAAAAAAAACAAACTACATTCTTTTATAGCGCTTGTAGCTCTTTTACATCAATTTAATGCACCATTAATAATAATTGTAGTGATTGTTAACATGCATAACAATACTTATCTCAAACATTATATTAAAATCAAATTCCCACTTTGACTGCTCCACATGATATTTAAATGTTGAGTGACAAATTATAATTTGCATTTAAATGTAGTGGTGAGAACTAAACGATGAATAGGGCCAACTTATCAAAAATTTCAGCTCTTCGATCGTGAAGACATTGATGGAAATATCTATATAAAAGCTCTCCACATATTGATATCGTTCTATACATACAAGTAGACAACTATAAAGCTCTAAGATCTGAAGTTTCTTACTCCTAATAAGGAGTACTACATAGATTGTCACCATACAAAATCAATGGAGGTCACCCTTTTCACTGCCTATCTATGACCTCAAGAAGAATGGAGCCTTTCCTCAAACTAGGAAGACTACTGAAATGAACAATTTTTTCCGAGAGGCCACAATCTTCAAAAAATGTATAGCTAGTAAATATAAATATTTAGATTCATTTATATATGTTTTTCATAGTTGCCAAATGTAATCATACTATCATTTCTAGACAGGTTGTAGCTGAATTGGTGGCAACTTTTATCTCGCTATTAGTTGGGTGTGGAGGAATCAGGGTGGAAATATGGGATAATGTGTTAGGTCAACTTGGTGTTTATTTTGTGTTTGGACTGACTATAATGGCACTTGCCCACACTGTGGGACATGTCCCTCGTCCTCACATTAATCTTGCAGTTAGTATTGCTTTTTCATAAGGGAAAACTTTCTCTAAAGGAGGTGAAGTAATTCAACATAACATGTAATCAAAGTATTTAGATTGAATTGGATTTTAAATGACCCCTTATATGTTTAATTCATCATGTGACTAATGCCAATATCGATATTTTATTTTTATGCTTTTGGAATTGTCGGCTACTCATTTATGTTATATCTCAGGTTGTGAGTGCCACATTAGTTGCAACCGCTCTTGATATTATTATCACAAAAGTCTCGATTAACGTTTCTCTCAATGTTCCTGCTAGACATCCAATGGAATAATTGTCACCTTCATATTCTATTTTGTAAAATTTGGAATAGCCATAGACCCTAAAACCACTAAGTTCGACAATTTATCACAAATTTACTTATCTATATCGTATATGATTTAAAATTATATCATCTAGTAGCATATTTTAATTGTGATAAGACAAAGGAGTTAAGCATATGTTAATGATACATCAGTATTAATTATTGAACATTAAAGGATCTTTTAAATAGAAAACAATAATATGTGGCCATTGAATTGGATAGTAAATGGAGAAAATTTAGTTATTTATCATGTTTTACAAAATAAGCAGTTCATAATTAACTCATTAAAAGGGTTTCCTGTTACAATAACTAACAAGTGAGAGAGTATGTATGAAATTGGTAAACAAATGTTTTCATTTATATTTTGGCAAAGTTCATTAGTTATCTTGGGGCATGTGCTAGTAGCTCACAATTTTGAAGGTCTTTAGGTGTATATTCATGAGCCTATGTTTGGTGCAATTTGCAGACCTTGGTTCTATAAGGGGATTTGCATAGAAGAATAGATCAATGTTTCATAATTCTTCTATTGTAGAGGGTTGGTCATTATACGTCCAATATGGTACAATTTTTATTTCTACTTATATAAGAATAAATAAAGGTTTTAGTAGTTCTTCTCAAATTGGTCTTCATAACAAGGTGGTACCATAGGCTATTGTTCGTATTTCTATACAAGAATAGATAAAATCTTTCATAGTTCTTCTAATGAAAAGATGGTCATCATTGCAAGGTGATATGCTAGGTTACAATTTGTATTTCTATATAAGAACAAATAAAGAAAGTTTGATGATCATTATGTCAAGGTGGTGTGGTAGTTTGCAGACTCTATTTTACATTTGATATATTTTAAAAATAAAGTTATCAGTTGTGTAAGAATTTGGTATAGCTCTGATATCATGTAAGAATTTGCCTAAGGCAATAATTCAATGCCAAGATCAAGAAGCTCAGTAGATAGCACAAGAGAGACAAATAGTGATCAAATGAGAATGGATATCAAATGATTGAATGAATATATCATGGAAGTGTCATGTATATAAGGCAACTGATATGACTAGGAGTCAGCGAAGAGATAAACATCACAACTAAGCACATGTCCACCAAGAGTGGATTATCCTCCATTGAGCATAGGAGTTTGTGTGATGATGAGAGGATAAGTTTACATAGGTTTATCTCATAAAGAGATGTTGTAGATACCATGTGCTCAAATAAGTTGCTAACTCATGTGTTGTCAACAAGAAAACTCATATGTCTATGCATATTCCTAAGTAAACTTAAGTAAAGTGTAATAATAATTAATTATTTACACTAAAAAATTGTTTCCTTGGTATTTAGCAGACCTAAGTTTCAATATTTTTAATCAAAATGAGCAAAGGAATATCAAACTTCAAGCCCAAAAATGCCAAGGGTTTATGAAATTTTTTTGTTGGCCTCATGAGATTTTTTTGTTGGCCTCATAATTCCAAATCACCTAGCTCATCATAAACTCTTCATACACTTTGAATTTTTCAAATAAAAGTTTAGAGTCAAAGGTTATGATGTTTTGAAGTTTGTTTATTATTTGAGGATTATAAGATTTTAAAAATGCAAAAATTAAGATCATAACTTGTGGAAGAGCTCAGGTTAGAAAGTTAATGGTCATCCTTTTATTTGTATGATTAAACATTCCCTCTCTATCCCTAAACCTCTTTGCACTCTCTCTCTCTCTCCCTAAAACACAACTTTTAAATTAAAAAAAATGTTAGGAAGTTGGAGTTGGGAAATTATGAAATTTCTCAAAAATGCATACCCTAATCCTAACAATTCAAACTTCAACTCTTGGTTACCTTGGGGAACTACAGTTGTTAAATTACTTGGATAGAAATTTTGGAGAGTTGGTATAAATAAAAGATCTTGAATAGTGGATCCATAGTTTCATCCTCTGAACAGAAGGTAACACCCATTACAAGAATTCTTGGTCATATTAAATAATTGTGATAATGAGATATGTACAATGTACTTGTGAAAAGATTCATCAAAGTGGCAGATGTTAAGGTATCCCTATATTTCTCTCCCCTAATATACTGTCAAAGCAATGTGAAAGGAATATCATCAATATTCTTACACAATAGTTTGGGGATATGGTTTTAAAATGCATTGTTAGTTAGAATGAGATTGTCTAGAATGTTCTAGATGGGAGAAAATTAGTTCCTAAACTAATTCTCTACTATCCATATCTATAGTTGGACTGCATTAGTAGTTGTTGACTCCACTAAAATAGCTATTAGTTACAAACTAATTCCACACATTTCCTAATCAACTGATGGACTATATCTCCATCTTCTCATACAACCATCCATGTGTAGAGTCTGTTAGGATAGAATAAATAATTTAGTCTTATCACTTCACTTTCTAGAAGTTGTAAATGCCCTCTATAAATAGAGACAATTAATTTCTCACACAATTGAATACAAAAAAATTCTCTTCCAAGTAGAAATTATTCTTCTCTTATGTTTTTATGATATATTGTATTATATTTCATTTTTTTACATGGTATCAGAGAAAAGGTTCAACTATAAATAGATTCCTCAAGTTATTTGTTTATAGGGATTCTATATTGTTGGAGTAATAATTTTTTGCATTTTCTTTTTGGCTAACATGGGCTTTACAAATGAGGTGTTTCCTATATTTGATGGAAAGAGGTTTGCATTGGAAGATTAGAGTCACCAATGCTTTAAGGGAAAAGATTTTATGGAAGATTGCGAGTAAGGATATGAAAGAACCCCAAACTAATAGATAAAAAGAGTTTTGGAAGAGCCAATTAGATCAAGCTAGAGATATTATTGGTAAAGTTGTAAGCCACAATCTCAATAGAAGGTTTATTGATGTTGATGATCCTATAGAGTTGTGGGAGAATTTAGAAAAATATTATAAAGATGTAGATATTTCTAGTGCATTTAGTATAGAAGCAAGATTGGTGAGCCTACATCCATCTTGTTTTTGAAAAAATGACTGATTATTTCAATGAAGTTACTTTTTTAAATGCTCAATTGAAGAAAATAGGTGTTAAGTATGCAAAGAAATGTTTTCAGTTGATTGTAATGGTTGAAACTAATCTCCCTTAGCCATACAAGGTATTAAAGGAATCAAGGAAAAGAGTTATTCAACTAAATGCCAATGCTCCACAACAAATATTTGATCAATTTTGTAAGTCTATTTTAGATGGAGATCATCTTATTAAAAAAGGGTCACATATTAAGAAAAATTATGCCAAGGATATAGTAAATTTTAAAACAATGAAGGTTCTAACCATATTTTCTAGAAATGATTGTGTAGAACAAGAAGCTAGAAGAAAACCCAATATTTGTAGGTACTATGGTGGTAAAAATCACATGGAGAAATTTTATTTGAAAAGGAAGGACAATGAAAGACAACACTTCAAGTGTAATATTGAGGGGTTACTGAGCTTTAGATTCTATAAAAGAGTGCATTTTAGATTTAAGTGCATCATTTCAAATGAATGGAGGTAGATATTTGCTTATTAATTTTCATGAAGGAAATAATTCAAATCAATAAATTACTATTGGAAATAAAATGAAACTTTTGGTTCTAGGGATAGGAACTGTTAATGTAACAAATGGGTCTTTGAAAAATGTTTGATTGGTTGAAGGATTAGGGGTGAATCTTATTTCAGTATACAAATGAGTTCTAGCTGAATATGAATTTTTTGTTAGTGTTGATCAAGTTACTATTAAAGATAAACAAGACCCAAGCAATATAATTTCTATTGGTAGAGTTGATCATGAAGAGAGTCTATTAAAATTTGTGGGATTTGTTGATGATGAATTTATACACTCTCATGCTTATATTACTCAATATGATTACATGTCAAGAATTTGGCATGCTATGCTTGGACATATAAATTATAGAAAATTACAAGATATGGTTAAAATGGATATGGTTAGAGGACTAAGATAAAATTCACCATTAGGAGTTTGTGAATGATGTGTGCTAGGTAAACATCATAGAGATCCTTTTGACTTAGGTAAAGCATGGAAAGATAATCACCCATTACAATTCATTCATAGTGATTTATGTGAACTAGACCATCCTTCACTTTCAGGTTCTAGGTATCTTCTCACTTTTATTGATGATTATAGTAGGAGGGTATGGGTTAATCTCATTGAAAGAAAGACTAAAGTGCTACTTTTATCAAAAAATTAAGTCATCAATTGAGAATCAAAGTGGGAAAAGAATTAAAAGATTAAGAATTGATAATGGGGGTGAATATTGTAATTATGCATTTGAGTCTTTCTATAAAATTTGTGGCACTAAAGTACAAAGAACAAGTCCTTATAGTCCTCAACAAAATGGGGTGGCTAAAAGAATGAATAGAACTCTTTTAGAAATGGATTGTCATAAGTTGCACTTTACAAGTTTGCCTAATAAATTTTGGAGTTTGGCCATTTCTTGTTTTGTATATATTGTGAATAGAGTTCCCACCAAAGTGCTCACAAATATAACCCCCGAAGAAGCTTGGACTGGTAGAAAGTCCCACATTTGTTACATTAAAGTATTTGGATGTTTTTCTTAGGCACATATTCTTGATCAAAAGAGGAAAAAGGTTGAACCAAATATTTACAAGTGTTTTTGTATGGGTTATAGTGAAAAATCAAAGGCTTATAGATTATATGATTTCACAAAAAAAAAAAGGTATTTATTACTAGAGATGTAATGTTCGATGAATGTTTACAACTTACAACCACCACTCTCCTTTCACACCAATAAATCCTTCTTGGATTATAAAAAGAAGTGAAGACTACATTGATAAGGATGAAGAATGCATTGTTGATACTAATGAAACAGCTAATGCTTGTGATCAACCATTATCTAAAGGTAGTGATGATGAATAAGGTGTTATTACAGCTAGACAAAGGAAAAGGAGAGTTGAAGAAATATATGGGAAGGGCTCAAAGATACAAGGAATGAGTGGTTATGATCTCATGGAAAAAGAATTACAAGTAAATGACTAAAATCATACAAAGAAATTGGAGGAAAGAAAGAATGGGAGCAAGCCATGAATGAAGAATATATTGCATTAATGGAGAATAAAACTTGGGAACTTGTACCCCAACCAAAAGGTAAGAATGTTATTGGATGCAACTAGGTTTACAAAACAAAATTTAGATCAAATGGTGATATAGAAAAATTCAAGGCTTGATTGGTTGCTAAAGGATATAATAAAAAAGAGGACCTTGATCATGAAGAAATATTTTCTCATGTCATTAAAATGAATATAGTTAGATTTATTCTATCTTTGGCTGCAAGTTGTTGGAGGCATGTTTATCAAATGGATGTCAAAAATACTTTCTTAAATGGAGACCTAAATGAAGAAATATATATGGATCAATCGTTGGGTTTTGTAGATCAACAACATCCTAATCATGTTTGTAGATTAAAGAAGTCACTTTATGGACTTAAGAAAGCACCAAGAACATGGAATGAGAAGATTGATAGGTATTTTCAACTTCATAAGTCAAAAAGAAAAAAAATCAGACCCAAATCTTTATGTGAAGAAAATACAAAATGAAATTATTGTGGGTGCAGCTTATGTTAATGATCTACTCATAGTTGGACCAAATATTGGGCTAAGAAATGACTTAAAATCATATGTCAAAGGGACATTCTTTATGAGTGGTTTGGGCTAATGAGTTAGTAGGCTTCATGGTGGGCTATTTATCTCTTAAACAAAATATGCTTTGGATCTTTTAGAGAAATTTAAAATGTTAGAATGCAAGATAGCGCCTACTCCTTTCCAATTTGGAGTTAATCTTACTAAGGAATGTATCTCCACGAAAGGAGATCCTACATTATATAGATAACTTGTTGGTAGCTTAGTTTATCTAATTCATTCTAGAAAAGATATTTCTTTTGCGGTAAATATGGTATCTAGCTTTATGTAGGAACCCAAAAAAAGTCATTGGATGGCTACAAAGAGGATTTTGTGATATATTCATGGTAGTGTTTACTATGGCATACATTATAGCTAGAAGTCCACAACTTATTTTATTGGATTTACATATTCAAACTAGAGTGACGATATTGATGATAGAAAATCTATTGGGGCCTATGCTTTTCATCTTGGATCAGCTCAATTACATGGAGCAAAAAAAAGAAATCAACTACATCACTATCTTTATGTGGAGTGGAATATAGAACAACAAAGGAAGCAGGAAACGAGGTAGTTTAGATTCAACATCTTTTCTTTTAGATTGAGTTTGCACAAAGTTCAGCTACTACTTTGTATTGTGACAATAAAAATGCTACGTACATTACAAATAATCATATTTTCCATGCTAAAACAAAGCGCATTCAGATTGATGTTCACTATATCAAGGATCTTGTTCAAGAAAATATTGTTAACCTCCAAATTTCTCCAAGTGAAGATCAAACATGTGATATATTTACTAAGAGTATTCTTGATGCTAAATTTTTGAAGTTATGAGATATGTTGGGCATGATTGAGGACAAAATTAAGGGGTGATAGTAATATAATGGTCTCCTCCTTTTTTGTATTCTTCTAGCCAATCGTAGGGGGGATGTTAGAAAGAATAATATTGTCTAGAATGTTCTAGATGGAAGAAAATTAGTTCTTAAACTAATTCTCTACTATCCACATTTGTAGTAGTGGTTGTTTACTTCGCTAAAATAGCTATTAGTTACAAACTAATTCCACACATTTTCTAATAAATTGGTAGATTATATTTCCATCTTTTCATGCAACTTTCTGTGTAGAGTCAAAAGAATTTAATTTAGTCATATCACTTCATATTCTAGGAGTTGTAAATGCCCTCTATAAATAGAGGCAATTCCCCAATATAATTACTCACACATTTCAATAAAAATATTTTATCTTCCAATATATTGTACAAATAATTCTTCTCTTATGTTGATTTGATATATTATTTTATATTTCATTTTTCTACACGCATGGCCTTACAAAATGAGCAATCGACAACAATTGGAGAAGCTTTGTAAATGCCTCAATCCATACACTTCTCAAGTTTTTGTTTTCTTTTCGAGAAGTTATAAAGATATGGCACTTTCACCGGGTGATAGAATGCTTTGCAGAGTTAATTCGATGGAGTAAAATGATTGAACCATTCAAGTACTCAAAAACTTCATGAGATTTTGGATCATACAGATTGATGATTGCACTTTATAAGCCACATTACAAATGTGAATGATGTAAATGCTTGGTCCAGGAAGAATCTTTTGATAGTCACAATGCTATGATAATGAATTGTTTGATGAAATGCCTCATGCGATGTTACTAACTATAGAAATGAATTAGAAAGATTAGAATAAGGTACGTGCAGTTGGAAGAAAGACACAAAATAATGAACAGAGAGGTACAAAGAACTCTATTAGTTTTTTTGGAAGACACATACAACCACCTTGGCTACCGAGATATGTTATGGTACCAACAAGGCACGTGAGTTGGCAAGCCCTACCATCTATATAATCTACCATCAAATTTCAATCTCTATGTCTCAAAATCCTAAGAATGAAAGACTGCACAACTACGACATGTGCGAAGGCCATGGCAAGATGCTCAAGAGAATGGCATCTCAAAGAGTGCAATCATTTTAAGATGTGCATATGATAGTGAAACATTTGACAAAATACTTCTTCGGGATGTCATCTAATTAGTGATGATTGATAGGAATGTATAGTGGAAAATTGAATAGTTGACATATGATCATTAATCAGGGGCTCATGACCTGGATGATCATCTTGGTGTAGCTTTCCTATCATCTTATGTTGTTCTTAATTACAAAGTGGTTGCAGCAACCAAAACATCTTTTAATGAAGGGGCATCTCTATTCACAACTAATCGACGTCACTTTCCAATGGCATCAACCCCTCCTTTATGGAAGGAAAATGGTTCGTGTATACATATACATGTAAAGTGTAAAATTAGAGGAAAATGAAATGGGGTGTTGAAATAATATTGTAGTTGCAACAAGGTGCAAGAAGGAGAGCTGCCTAATGTGATCTAATTCTACAATATGCATGAGACATCAATTATCGAACCATGCTATAAATGGCGGAAGTTTTCTATTGCTTAATGTTTATTCATGCTGAATATGAAAGGATTAATAGATGTGCACCCTAATGATGTGTGGTATCATGCTTTACACTTTGTGGAAGGGAAGGACTTTTTGATTGAATGGAAGGTGCATAATATGGAATGGTGTCACAATTGTGGAAAGCAAGCTTCCAAGTATGTGCAGTCAAAGACTTGGATGTCGCATACTTGTGTTCTCAAGTAAATACGATTGGCTATAGTGAAGTCGACTTGGCCATCTTCTGAGGTCAATCTACATAAACTCCATACAAGACAACCAAATATTTGACTGAGTACTAAAGAATCTGCTTTGGGCCAAGTCGATCTTAGGAAGCTTTGATAGACGTTTGCACAATATGTGGGAACAAAGAAAGAATAGTGACTTGTTCGACAATATACCTCAGTATGGGATGTGTGTGATCTACACATAAAGTGTTCATAAAATTCTGAAATTCTCTAATAAATATGTGTGCAAGATGCTCGATAGCAATAGAAGATTGCATATGAAGTGTGACAAAATCTCATTGTTCCAAAGTTGCATCATCTCTTAAAAGTCAAGAAGAGATAGTTGGGTGTAATGACCAAAGGTTAAAAAAATATTGGTCGTTTTGAAGTGAAATTTGGTGGCAAAGCATGTAATGTGCTGGACAAAATGGCTTTATTGCAAGACTAATTTCCTCTTTTATTTGAATTCAATGGAAGACTCCCATCACATTCTGGTTGAAAGGCTCATAATATTATTTTACAACGGCTTTATTTTCAAAAACGGATAAAATAGAAAATTAAAAAAATATAAGAATTTTTTTTGTTCTTTTTCTATTGCAATTGATTTTTTTAATAAAATTGAAGCATTTATTCCATGAGAATTGTGAGAGAATTAACAAATAATATTCTTTGTAGAAGTTACACAATTAATATTAATGAAGAAAAGATGATCAAATAATTTTTTCTCATTCTATAAGTAAATTCACCACCATGTACCTTCTTTCTTTTTTTCTTAATTTTTAAACCAATATCTTATACTTTGATAATTTGCAACAACTCATATGTACGGAAGACACTGGAACTAATAAAACCATGTATTGTCAAGCAAATTAAAAACCAACGGTAATTTCACATTTCTCACTATCAATAACTTTGATAATGACATTACATTCGCACATAGTGTCATTAAAAAATTTAAGTTCATTCAGAGCAATCTGGACACTAAACAATCTCTAAAACTTGATTACAAATAAAATCTCATAATAATGTAGAAGAGATTTTATAAAAAGTGAAAAAAATGAACTATCTTTTCATAAGATTGCAAAGAAAAAACTAACAGTTATGACTTTGAGGTTAACTAAAACTCCTGAGAAGATGTTTAAGTATTATAATTTAAGATTAGAAAAGCCCATTGAGGAATATAATGTCCTCATAAAACTAAAACATACATACATACATACATACATACATACATACATATATATATATATATAATACTTTAGTACATTTGGCATTGTTGAAATATTTAATGTAGATAGTTGTTTGCTCTTGGAGCCAAATGCCTACCTACCACTCTGATGGCCTACAACAGTCAAAAATATTGAATGCAGTAGGTGAGTTCAACTTTGAAAAGAGAGGGGAAATATTTTTGCCAAGAGACAAAAGGAATGAATATGGTTCATTCAATCAATTAAGGAGGTGCAGAAGAGTAGAGAGAAGGATTGAATCAGTTGCAGAGTAGAGAAGGAAGTTGATCAGAAAATCAAGTTAGAAGTCAAAAGATAGAAGGAAGTTTCAGTTTCGTGTTTGCAGTTGCACATGTTGGATCCTTTTGGTTATTCTGTAAGTTTATATTGATTCGACCTGTGAAGCAGTGATTGCTCTAGGCATTGTTGTATATAGTCATTAGAGCTATAAGTTTTAAGTTTTAAGTTCTAAGTTTAATTAGTTTAAAGATTTTAGAGTTTTCTAGTTGAAGCCAATGCTCCTAGATTTTGTAATAGTTTTTATTGTATTTGAATAGAAAGAAAGCAAGCAAGCAGGCATACTTGGACATCTATTGTTCTTATTCTATTTATCATTGCATAGTATTTTGCATTTGAGAAGTTCATAGTTGAAATCTTCATCCTTTGGCTCTCTGTCTTTTAATGACAATCTAGTATATTGCTCACTTGATCTAGTCTTTGACCAAGTTTTATTTCTACAATTTGTGCCGAGCTCACTTGGCATACCTTATTGTCAATCATCATCTTGCAATGATGACTGAGCTCACTCAACATCCACATTTTCAAGCTCACTCAACATACATTATTGTTGAGTTTCCCTTTTGTGTTGAGTTCACTCAGTTTCTTCTTGTGCTGAGCTCACTCAGCACCTACTACCTATCACTTGGCATCCATTAGTGCCGAGTAAAACTGTCACCTGGCACCTTCTTGTGCCAAGAAATTTTTTTAGGGTTGTGATTTATTTTTCACATGGTATCAAAGCTTTGAGGCCTCGCATCCATAATGAGTTAGCGAAATTATTTTTCTAGGATATTTGACATGGCAGGAGATGCAGGAAAGATATGGTAGTAGCCACCATCCTTTAATGGAAAAAATTATGATACATGGGCAAAGAAAATAAAAACCATAATGGTAGCTAATGACTTGTGGGAGTTTTTGGTCAATGGCTTCAATGATGTGACAGACCCAACTCAGTATGCTATCCTTACCAACAATCAAAAGACTCAACTAAAAGAGTCAAGGAGAAAGGATACTAAGGCATTGAGTCTGATTATGGCATTAAGGATAGAAATAATTTTTTTCAAGATTGCAATAACAAATCATGCAAAGAGATCATGAGGCATCCTTGATAAGAACTTCAAGGGGATTGATAAAGTTAGAGTAGTGAAGCTATAGATGATCAAAAGAGAGTTTGAGAACCTTCAGATGAGGGACAATGAACCTATTGCAGAGTTTAGCTCATGAATCTCCACTTTGATAAACTAACTCAAATCAAATAAAGAAGATTATGATGAGCAAAGGATTGTAGAAAAGATATTGAGGAGTTTACCTTAGAAATATGACAACCTTGTGATGACCATAAAGGAAGCAAAGGACCTCACCACATTGACCATGGATGCTCAAGTTGATGGGAACTCTTCAAACCCATGACCATTAGATAAATAGATTAGCAACAACTTCCCAAGAGTAGTCCTTAAAGGCTCAATAGAATTCAAGAGGCAAGGGGAGAGGAGGAAATGGCTCTAATAGAGGCTTAAGAAGTAGAGGTCGTAAAAGGAATAGTCAAAGGAATGCTGGTGCATAAATTCCAGGATGAGTAAGCAATCAAGAGGGAGAAAGCACCTCTCAAAACAACTCTAGAGGAGGTAAGAAGAATTACAACTCCAACAAGAACAATGTTGAATGCTACTACTGTCATAAGTATGGTCATTGTGCAAGTGAATGCTGGAAGAAGTAGGGTGATCAGTCAAAATAGAATGGTAACGTGGCTGATGTGAATATGGAAAATGCAAACAATCCCACAACCTTCATCATGTGTAACATTAGTGAAGAAGGAAGCCCTGAGGTATGGTTCCTAAACAACGGTTGTAGCAACCACATGAGTGATAATAAAAGTTTATTCTCTTTCATTGATAAGACTTTTAAGTCTTAAATTAAGATGAGAAATAATGGAACCATTCCCATAGTGGGAAAAGGATCTATCATGGTTTGCACTAAGCAATGTGAGAAGAAAAATATACAAAATGTGTATTTTGCCCCTAGTATGAAGCATAGCTTGATGAGTGTTGGACAACTCATTCAAAATGGATACAAGGTGCTAATGCAAAATGACAAATGTGTCATTTATGAGAAGGATGGGAGTAATAGATTACTTATAGTAGTCCAAATGACAAAGAACTAGATGTACCTATTGAGGATAGAGACATTTTTCTCTTCTCAAGTTAGTGTTGCACCTTCTAAGCATGCATGTATGACAATACATCAACAATCAACTCTTAGGAGCATGATTGAAGACCCCTCTAAGCTTTGGCATCTCATGTATGGACATCTTGGCTTTGCTGGTTTAAATCTATTATCCAAAAAAAGAATGGTAGATGGTTTTCCAACCATAGTAGATTCTTATGACAAGTGTGAGGCTTGTATTTTGGGTAAGAAACATAGGCTTTGTTAGGATAAACCACGGACAGAAATAAAAAACTACATGTAAATATAACCAATAACTAAAAAATAATAGATCACATAGAAATGAACACAAGGCACCAAGATTTAACATGGTTCACCCAATCCCTGGGCTACGTCCACCAAACAACAAGTCCGATCTTATTACAATCCAGTGATTACAACCTGATTACAATCTGTAATCCTTTACAGCTCAATACCGCCACAAGAACCAATTTCGCATCACAACATAATGAAAATACCTAACCCTAAACCCTTTTATACAAGTATTAAACTAATTTAGGGTTATAACATGTCGTCCATATGTCAGTCATAATATGTCAGCTACCATGTCGGCCACGGCCCAAAAAAAAATTTTGGGCCGATGCCCCGAACCCCACTATTTATGAAGTACGTACAGTACTTTCCTAATCAATCACCATAATCTAACAATCTCCCATTTGGGGACTGATCAGGCTCCACACTAAACAACAATCTCCCACTTGGAGACTAATCATGTACCAATACCACTACCACATGGGGTTCCCACTGGATTAAACCACTCTGGACTCTGTTGTTCTTTTATTCATGGTCAGTCTAAAAGACCAACCGAAGCTGAAGAGGAGTTCAACTTCTCCCTTGTTACAACCTTTGTCAACATATTTGTTGGATTGTCATTGGTATGTATCTTCTCTAGCTTTAACTATCCATCCTCCAAAACTGACCGAATGAAATGGTACTGCAACTATATGTGTTTGGTCTTAGAATGCAGAGCTGAATTCTTAACAAGATGAATGACACTCTGACTATCTGTGAACAAATAATTATCCTTCTGAGGATGTCCCAATTCTTCCAAGAAGAACTGAAGCCATATCATCTCCTTGGCTGCCTCAGTATCAACAACATGCTCTGCCTCTGTAGTGGATAGAGCATTAATCTTCTATAACCTAGAAACCCAACTCACGACTGCCCCACCAACAGTAAAGACATAACCTATAGTACTCTGCCTAGTATCAATATCCCCAACCAAATCTGAGTCAACATAGCCCTGTAAATCAGTAGTAGAGCACCCAAAGTGTAAACACTTATTGGATGTTCCTCTCAAATAATGGAGAATCCACTTGACAGCATTCCAATGCTCAAATCCTGGATGACTCATATACCTGCTAACGATTCTCACTGCATGTGCAATATCTGGCCTAGTGCATACCATAGCATACATCAAGCTTCCTACAGCTAAAGCATAAGGTACCTTGGACATCTTATCCTCCTCTTCCTGTGTCTTGGGACACATTTCCTTAGTCAATTTCAAATGACTAGGTAAAGGTGTGCTGACAGCTTTAGCATTCTTCATAGAGAAACGTTGCAACACCTTCTCAACATAATCAGCTTGAGATAGCGTCAATGTTTTGTTCTTCCTATCTCTGCAAATCTTCATACCAAGGATTTTTTTTGCTGCCCCCAAATCCTTCATAGCAAATGCATTTGCTAACTAGCATTTGAGCCCCTTAATATGATCCATGTTAGACCCAGCTACAAGCATATTATCAACATATAGACATAAAATAATGTAGCTATCATCATCCAACCTCTTAAAATAAACACAATAATCTGAATGACACCTGTTATAGCCATGCTCATGCATAAAACTATCAAATTTCAGATACCATTTTCGAGGTGCTTGCTTTAAGCCATATAAACTTTTCTTCAATTTGCACACTAAGTTTTACCTTTGATCTCAAAACCCTGTGGCTGAGCCATATATATTTCTTCATCCAAATCACCATGGAGAAAGGTTGTTTTAACATCCATCTGCTCTAAATGAAAATCTTTAGTAGCCACAAGATTGAAAACAGTACGAATAGAAGTCATTTTAACAACAGGAGAAAATATCTCATCAAAATCAATTCCCTTTTTCTGTGCAAATCCTTTTACAACTAACCTAGCCTTAAATCTTTTCTTACCTCCTTCCTCTTCTTTCAAGTTGTAAACCCACTTATTCTGTAAAGCCTTTTTACCTACAAGCAACTTGCACAAATCTCATGTCTTATTTTTTAGCAAAGAGTCCATTTCATCTTTCATTGTAGACTCCCATTGAATCTTAGTATCCACCTACACAGGTTCATCATAACTTTCAGGTTCACCAACATCAGTAAGTAAAATAGAATACAAAGAGGGAAAAAACCTTTGTGGAGGTCTAATTTGCCTCATTGACCATCTAACATTCACTAGTGTGTGTGATATTTGTTGTTTCCATTGTTGTACATCATGAGGAATGGCTGAAACATCAGCTTTTGGAGTATCATCCAGCACTACATAATCATCTTCTTTCTTCTCATGTTGCTACAATAGATCTTTGTACAACACTTTCTCATTGAATATGACATCCTGACTTCTAACAATTTTAAGATTTTCAAAATTCCAAAGCCTATAACCAAATTCATTAATGCTATATCCAACAAAGACACATTGCTTTGATTTAGCTTCTAGCTTGGTTCTATTTTCAGAGTCTATATGAGAAAAAGCTTCACAATCGAAGATCTTGAGAAAAGAATAACTCACCTTCTTACCAGTCCATGCTTCCTCTGGAATACCACAACCCAAAGGAGTAGAGGGACCTCTATTAATCAAATATACCGCAGTATTAACAGCCTCCACCCACATGTGTAAAGGCAACCCAACATGCAACCTCATGCTCCTTGAGCGCTCCATTATAGTCTTGTTCATGTGTTCAACCACTCCATTTTCCTGTGGAGTCCTTGGAATAGTTTTCTATCTACGAATACCATAAGTGGAGCAATAATCTTCAAATTCATGACTGCAATACTCACCACCATTATTAGATCTGAGACATTTTAATTTCTTACCAGTCTCATTTTCAACCAAGCATTTCCATTTCTTAAAAGTTTGAAATACATCAGATTTCTGTCTAAGGAAATAAACCCATACTTTTCTAGTTGCATCATCAATAAATGTAACATAATAATGAGAGCCACCAAGGGAAGATACCTGAGCTGGTCTCCATACATCTATATGCACAAGCTCTAATTTCTCCTTTTTGTTTTCCTTCCCAATCTTTACAAAACTCACTCTCTTTTGTTTTCCATACACACAACTTTCACAGAAATCCATATTCACACATTTCAGACCTGGTAAAACTTTCTTTGAATGAAGTACTTTCATACCTTTCTCACTCATGTGCCCAAGTCTATTGTGCCATAGCGCTGTATCAAAATCTACAGCAACTATTTGTTCTCCCTACTCAACTGCAGTAATTGTTCCTGAACATTCATTTTTCTCTGAAATAATCAAAGTAGAAGGAACAATATGACTTGTACAAAGATATAAGGTGCCTACTTTCACACCTTTTGCTACTACAAGGGAACCTTTTGAAACCTTCCAATTTTTATCATTAAAAGTAACTACACAACCCTCATCACCGAGTTGCCCAGCTGAAATTAAATTTCTACTTAGGCTTGGAACATGTCTTACCTCATGTAGTAGCCAATGATTCCCATTCTGCAACTTAATCTTAATTTTTTCGTTTCCAACAATCTGACAGGGTTCATTATCCCCCAAATAAACAAGCCCAAAATCCCCTTGGACATAATCAATGAAATAACCTCTATGAGGTGTAGCATGAAATGAAGCACCAGAATCTAAAACCCATGAATGATCAACACTCTCTAAAGACAAAAGCAAAGCATCCTCTTCAGATTTGTTACTTACCACATTTGCCTCCTTGTCTCTATCTGATTTATCTCCTGCATTTTTCTTTTGATTCTAGCAATCTTTCTTTTTATGCCTTGATTTCCCATAGTACCAGCAATTATTTGGTCCTCTCGATTGAGACCTCCTCCCCTTTGACTTTCCTCTTGATTTCTCACGATTTCTAGAGTTATTTCCTCTCTCAGTTGTTTTGCCCTTGCTTTGTGCATTCAAAGCACTTCCTGATGTAGATCCACCTGAGGATTTTCTATGAGTTTCCTCACTTAAAATAACACTAATCACATCATCATATTTTAGGGTACTAGATCCAGGAACAGAATTACTCACAGCCATTACCAAGCCATTCCAGCTTTCAGGTAAAGAACACAAAATCAAGAGAGCCCTAATTTCTTCATCAAAATTGATACCCACAAAAGATAATTGACTAGTAATAGTATTAAACTCATTTAAATGATCTACAACAGATCCACCTTTTGCCATTTTCATATTAAATAAATGCTTCATGAGAAATACCTTGTTTGAAATAGAGGGCTTTTCATACAGTTTCACTAGAGTTTTCATCAAATCTTCTGTCGTCTTTGCTTTTGTAATATTAAATGCCACCAATGGTGCTAAGTATAAACGAATGCTTTCGAGTGCCTTTCTGTCCAAAAGATCCCATTCAGCCTCTGACATAGTTCCCTGATTCTTGGCTTTGCCTTCCAATGGCTTCCATAAATCCTTCTGATATAGATAGTCTTCCATTTGCATCTTCCATAACTGGAAGTTCTGCCCATTAAACCTGTCAACCCTCAGCTTACCCTCATCTGCCATCAATCCCACTCAACCATGAGACTTTCTTGCAAAGGATAACTAAAAGAAAACTTCTCTCTGATACCACTTGTTAGGATAAACCACAGACATAAATAAAAAACTACATGCAAATATAACCAATAACTAAAAAATAATAGATCACACAGAAATGAACACAAGGCACCAAGATTTAACGTGGTTCACCCAATCCTTGGGCTACATCCACCAAACAGCAAGTCCAATCTTATTACAATCTAGTGATTACAACCTGATTACAATCTGTAATCCATTACAGCTCAATATCACCACAAGAACCAATTTCGCATCGCAACATAATGAAAATACCTAACCCTAAACCCTTTTATACAAGTATTAAACTGCTTTAGAGTTATAACATGTTGGCCATATGTCGGCCATAATATGTTAGCTACCATCGTCTTTATAGTTTGTGCCAAGCTCACTTGGCATACCTTGTTGTTGAGCATCATCTTGCAGTGGTGACCTAGCTCACTCAGCATCCACACTACCAAGCTCACTCAACATACACGATTGCCGAGTTGACCTTGTTTGCCGAGTTCACTTGGTTTTTTTTTCTGCTGAGCTCACTCGGCATCCATTGGTATCGAGCAAAACTGTCACTCGACACCCTCTTGTGCGGAGCAAAATTTTTAGAGTTGTGATTTATTTTTCATAGACATCTGTAACTCTAACTATATTAAACTTAAATTGGTTATTACAAACAACTTTGTACTCTCAAATTTAATAATAATGTTTTTTTCCTTATACTCCTCCTATAAACCATTATGAATTATATATTGTTTAAGTGGACAAATAAATTGGCCAACTCCAACGTATTATAAAGCAAGAGAAATATTACAGTTTGACAAACAAGGGGATCAAGGGGAAAAAATGAATATTATTTAAATTTTAAGCAATAAATTGTTGCACATATTTGGGGTCATTACTATAAGATTGAAGAGCCTAAATGTATATAGACTATGTAATCATTCAACGATTTTTTGCTCTATGAATTGCTTTATATTAATAATAAAAATTATAATTAAAAACATAACCAAATAAATGCAGATGACAACGATGGGGTTTTGTGACTATTTGTGAGCTCCCTCGTTCTGCACAGGGCTATAAATTTCTAATTCATATATATTTTATATTTATTTTTATTGATCACATACCACTTAATGACATATTATAATTTATTTGGAATCTTCTTTGAAATAAGATATATGAAATTGGAAAAAAATATGAGTAGTTTGATCAATATTATTTAAACAGATACTATAAAATATGTATGAAATATGTGTGTCTTTATGTATGAAACAGCAATAAGAAATGAAGATAATTAAGTTAAAATTAAAATTATATAAGAATATTTCAAATAAATGTAAACCTTCGCAATAAATTATAATTAATATATTAATATTTTTATATATATTTCTGTGAATAATTATTTATATATATATATATATTTTAAATATATATCTTTAGTATTTTATTAATAAAAAAAGACTATTCATAAAAACGATATTATTAGAATAATAGAGCAGATTACAATATTTTTCACCAACAACAGATACACCTTACACCTTTGACGTTGTTTACAATAAAAACAAATATGGAAGCGGCATGTTCAATGATTGAATACTAGAAAATCAACGGATGGTCACTTGACTGTAGTGAAAGTAGAAGATCTCATATTCGCCAACGTATATAAACATTAAAAAACCTACTGTAGATCCCTATTCTTCTTAATCTTATTTTTCTCTACCCTATTTTGACGTTAATCTGCCATGATTATTCCTCTTACCCTGGTTAGAACTACTATTTCAAACTCAATTTATAGATTGTTATTTATCTCTTTTTGGATTGTCGTCCAGTTGATGTCTATTATAGCCATATCTATAATGGTGTTATTTCTAATGCCTAGGTAGCTTCAAACCCCTTGGAAATAATCAATATCAAGGAGATATCCAAAAGTAACGGTAATTCCAGTGTGAATACATCGATAGAAATATCTGACAGTGACCAACAAGAAAATACCACTAATGGGCATCCAATTGTATCGCTGGTGGTGGAAATCATTATCACCTTCATACTCTGGTTTGTTATATTTGGAACAGCCACAGATCCTAAAGCAGTAAGTCTGACAGTTTACCATGATAACATTTGATTGAATATTATATAATCTAGTTACATATTCTCACTGCGGGGAGAAACGTGTTGTTTAAAAAGAGGACTTGGGTGTATGTTGTAGCAATTTTTGGACATTAAAGTAGATTTTAAAAATAAAACCCAATTATATGTGACCATTGAATTGGATAGTAACATGGTGAAATTTTAATTATTCATCGTTTTATGTTCAAAATAAACCGTTCATAATTAGCTAGCTATAAGGGTTTTCCACCATAATAACAAATAACTAGCAAGTGATGTTTTACTCTGCAGCCGAGTGGGATGGTAGGGATTGCTGTGGGTGGTATAGTCGGTTGTAATGCTTTATTCGCAGGGTATGTATAAAACTGGTAAACAAGTGTTTTCAATTATATTTTGGTTGACTGCAGTGGTTTTAAATGAAATGAGTGGTAAGTTGAGTGTGTTTTCTATTCAGGCCGCTCTCAGGATGTTCCATGAACCCAGCAAGATCATTGGGGCCTGCACTGATAGCACTCAATTTGAAGGACTTTGGGTGTATATTCTTGGACCGGTGTTTGGTGCTGTTAGTGGAGCTTGGTTCTATGAGGGCATTTGCATACAAGAATTGATAAATATTTCCCAGTTCTTTTTTCGTGGAGGGTTGTGCACTATAGAAGTTTGTATTTCTATATATAAATAAATAAAGGTTTTCTTATTCTTTTCATTAAGGGTACGTTTAGTTCGTGGAATTTAAAAAATTCGGATTTCTACAAACCTTGGTTTAGCCAAATCAAGGTTTTGCATATCTTCATTCCGATTTTTGGGATTTAACTGAAACTGTTTGTTTCACTCGGAAGATGCGTGTGAAGTGCATAAGTGCATAAGCTTGGAGTTGAAGGCAAATTTCAAAAAGTAGTACAATCTATTGTTTTTACACTCCTTAAAAAAAGCCAATTCCTGTCATCTTCCACCAACCAAACGGTAATAGAATTAGGTTGCTCACTGTATCTTGTATATAATTATTAAAAATAAAATTATGAATAATGTAGATTTGAAGTCATTAATCTTGTTAGCACTTTTCCGTAGGGATTGCTAGCCTTAACACTGTTTTAACCAATCTTCATCAATTACATACTACTATCAACACCGTTTTTGAGCTTTTTTTCTTTCTTTTGTAAGGTTCTTCACTCTTTAAAATAATCACAATTTATACTTCAATTTATTTTTATTTAACATAGTAAAACTAAATTAATTCAAGATCAAAGATAATTCTCATTTATAGATATAAATTTTATATTTTAAACAATATTTTTGTTGTACAATTAATTTAATAAATAAAAATTACAATATAATGACTCTTATCAGACTACAATCAAGCATGTGATTTAAATGGTGATTGTAACTAACTAGAATATTAGAATTAGATTAACCATAAGTTTGAATTTAAAATGTTACTAAATAAATTTAATTATTTTGATCAATATAATGATCACAATTGAAACTAATGACAATTTATAATTATTTATATTTTTAAATTAAAAGTATAATTTCATAAGAAAAAATATTAAAACTATTCATTTCCTAAAATATATTTTATAACTATTATTAAAGTAAATTTATATAAACAATTAATTACACAATTAAAGATACATGTTTCTATTACAATATTGTGTGGCACTTGTTTTTTAATACAAGGTTGATCGTTTTGGTAATGCATATCATAAATTCTATGTAGTAGTTTTATAATTTTGTTGGTAAACAGATTTGTCACTTGAAAATGGCCCGACGGAGTGTATGTGGAAAACTATTCATAACAGTTGGATAAACCCTTGATATGCGACCTTCCTCTGCATTTAGAGGGGTAGCTCCCTCATATGATATAATTTTGAAATTTTTCAAATAAAGATGAACTTAAATTTTAAAAGATTAAGAGAAAGCCATTGATGACGAATGCACTAGATGACTTCAAAGCTTTCCTAGACTAACTTAAACTACTAATTACAAAATCAAGATCTACACTTGAGAATTATCACTAGCACAATATTGATCCAAAGATTCATAAACATCGGCACAATACCATGAAAATGCTCACTGCAAAGAGAATCAATATTTCTAACAATTTATATTCAAAATAAGAGAACTCAAATTGCAGGTTTCTTTATTTTCTTACACCTAGAACATGAGAGAAATTTTTTATTACAAAGACAAAATTTGTACACACTTTCCAAATATTATCTTTTGATCAAAATTTTAGCATAGTGTTCCCTTTTTCTAAAGTCCAAAAAGCCCCTTACAAAGCCAAAAATGACTTCTTATATAAGCATAGAGGTTAAGAACTACTCCTTTATAGTTAATAACTACCTCCAAAATACATAATTTTGGAGAGGTTAATTAACCTTGCAAAAATTAACCTATACAAGGAAAGCAGCAAAAACATAAGTTAAGCTAGAATTAATAAGAATGCATACATATCCAATCAATCGTCTTGTAGCTATGAATTATATCTATCTGGACATGATTGACTTATCCCAGAAAGTCCTATAAGCATTAAGGATGATCACCATTGAATCATAATTGGGAATGAACACATTCTCCATCTTGAGTGTTTTTATAAGGTATTTATCTTAGATCTCTTTTGACTCTTGTTGATAGGCTGAAATGTTGCAATCTTCTAGAGTGACTATGACCAAACTAAGCTTCATCATAGTTTCAATGTTTGATGCTCGATTCTCTATTTCTGCATGAATTTTGATACTGAAGGAATCAAGAAAAAATTGGCAATCGATGTGTTGAAGATCATTTACTACTGATCCACCTATGATAATAGAGACTAGTTCATCTGTAACTTTCATTTTTAATTGTTCATATGAGGTTGTTAGTATTTGAAATTTAGGGATCCCTTTGTTGATATTTATCATCTTCTAGTTAATACTTTTACTCCAGATACATGTCTGGTTCCCATTTGGATCAGCAATAATTCTCCTAAGAATCAGGATGTTTGTATCTAATTTAGACATTTCTTGTAGTTCATTAGCTACTTTTTTCCAGGTGACTTTCTACTCTTTTCTACTTTCTAACTCTTTAGACATCTCTTATATTTTTTTAGTGGATTTTTCATATATTTCCTTCACTCCAATTATGAGTTTTGAAGCATTTTCTATCATTCTATTTATCCAAAATTCAATCATCATACTATGTGACTTGTGTTTGTTTACTCTTTAAAAAACAACATGATCAAGGATACCATCAGGGCCTTCTAAGGCTAGTGAAGTAACTATTGCCTTTTTATTAGAAGAATTGCTAACTGAATTGATGTTAGACACCAGCATTTGAACTTGTTCTTTGAATTACTCCTTGGATCTTTTCTCTTTCTTTGCTCTTTGTAACATTTGGCCCGCTATCAATTAGAAATTCTAAAAATCTCTTTCCACAGTAGATGGAACAAGATCAACCTTATCTAGAATGAAATCTAACTTAGATGCTTCATAAACATTCTTCTCAATTATGGGCTTTTCTATTTCTATGCATAGATTGCCTAAATTTTTAACAACAGCCAACCTAGACACCACTTTAGTCTTTTTCACTTTAGGAGGCTTCTAGAGGATGCTAGAGATTACAACAAATGGAGGCAGGATCATGTTAGAAATTTTACAAACAAGGAAGGTGAACTTCTAGGGGGGGTGAATCAGTAGTTCAAACTTTGACTTATAAAAATTTCACCAATCATTCATCACATGCATTAATAAGTAAGATGAAATAATATGTAATGTAAATACATCTAGAAATATGTAAGCATTCACACACATAACATCAGATATTATTACCCAGAAACCCTCCAAGTGAGAAGGTAAAACTGGGGTGGGAATTACACCCACATATCTTCACTATTGTAGCAATAAAGTGTATCCAATTAAGGTTACAATGGTTTGACCATGAATCATGGTCTTCCCTATGAAAGGCCTACCCTATTAAAGGCTTAAAAAGACTTTTAGGTCTCACTTTGTTAGAGTATTTCAACACCCTATTAGAAGTGTGCCTAGTTAGAGGACTTCAACTTACAATTAAGTAAGCACCCTATTAAAGGATTTCATACAACCTATTAGGACTACTCTATTAAGAGATTTAACTGAAATCACCTATTAGAATGTCTTACCATAAATCATGTGATTGGTACTTGCTTGCCTAATAACATATCACCTCTACATAATGTACAATTGATCCTTCATGATCTAATGTATCAATTTTGTCTCCTTCTCTATCCTCTATTCTTCTCTAAATGATTTTACAATTCACTATTACTTCAAAGTCACCTTGAATGTTTTGTGCAAACTATCTGGTTCACTTTTACAAGTCACTCTTTGACTTCTCTTCTTAGCTCAGACTGATTTAAGAATCTATTCTCCTTAAGAAGACTCTGGTGGCTTAGGGTTAAGTATGAATCTATAGCTGAGATTCATCCATGTTGCCACTTAAACATTCCCAATTTCTAATTGGCTACATGTAATTGCATAGGAAATCCATATATAAATTTTTACTTATCTCCAAAAGATCACAATCTATCCTTAAGTTGGCATAAAAACGGTTTACATAGTTGTTTGTGCCATTACAAACAAATATGTCAAAAAATGTGTTACTTAGTATATGAAGTCACTGATGCTCAACATGCACTGTATTTCTACTTCTGACTTGGCACCTACACTACTCAGCATCCATTATTTACTTAGCTCCTAAATCACTTGGCATGGCCTATCTACTCAACACTTGAGTGACTTAACACATGAGTGACTCAGCACTCATTGTAACTTGACATGGTCTAATATTTACATGTTGTGCTCGACATGTATTACTAGTTTGGCATGAACTAAGTAAATGGTTTAAGTGTGTTGACACTCAATTGTCAAAACCAATCTAAGATCAACAATCACCCCCTTTGACATGAGTGTCAAAAATACTTGACTATCATGTTATTAATCTTAATCTTCTTGAGCATAACATATCCATGACTCGGCTTATATACAAAACTTCAAATTTTCAAAATTTTGCAATAACCTATATACCTCAAAATTGATAACTCCCCCTGAGTTAATATATCTATTTTGTATCCAAAATTTGTGCTCCTTTCTGAGTAAGTGTGTCTCTACTGACACTTTTTTACTTCAAATGCATTGTATCTAATACACTTTCATCTGATATGCCCTATCTTGGCTGAGTTACTAATGTATCAGTAACTCTTTTCTTTCTTTATTCTCCCTTTGTATTGCTCCCCCTTTGTTTATCTCTCCCACTTTTACTCATCTCTCCCCTTTGTTTACTCTTGCCCCTTTGTTTTCATCTCTCCCCTTTTTTTGACACTTAAGTCAAATGGGCTATACAAATATAGTATGTTTGTCCAAAAATGATTTGTGGACTTCCAGTATTATTTTGAGAGTTGCATCCTAGTTGTCACATGCAACATCCAATGACTTGATTTGGATTACAAGCTCAGCTGCAAGATGCACTAGGTCATCTAAAGTAGAAAGATTGGTGTCTTTCTTCAATAAAGTCTCGTCATAACCTAGCTCCTCATATAGCATCTCCATATGGGGGGTGAGGGACACCTATATACATGTCAATTTGGCTCTTATGCTAGCCTCTTTTTCTATTAATACAACTAATTGACTTTGTGACTAAAGTAATGTATTAGAATGCTTCTCACTCTGAGCTAGGTTCTAAGGTAGTTGAGTACTTGATATGTTTAGGTTTCTCTCCAGGCTCAGACTATAATGTCTTGTCTCTTGGGTAAAGAATGTAGGATCATATAATTTGGTGTACAATGAGAATATATTCTCAAATACCTTTTTCACATCCTCAACCTTTATTGCCAATGCAACTTGAGTGAGTGCTATATCACCGAATATTTTCTCATTTACCTTGCTCTGGAATTTATTTTAAGACCACTCTAAGAGTTAGCATTAGTATCAATGTCTTCATTATTGACCTTTTCCACTATATCTAATAGTTATTCTAGTAGTGGCTTGGTCTCTTTAGGAGTTGGCAGGCTAAATGCATCTAAAAAGATGTATTTTATGTCTTGGAGTTCTTTTTTCTGCTTGTGTTCTCTCCTAAGTATTTCTTGATTCTTTTTCTTCTCTAAGGCTTACTGCAATATTCCTATTTGGTCTATTGTCATTGTATCATAATCAAATTTGGGTATAACAATTTCTTCATCAAGAGAGATATCTCCATAATGAATTACTTTTTCAACTTTTGAAGAGCTAGAGCCTGGCATTAAGATTTTCAATGGTATAACTTATATGCTCATCTTCTAAAGAGTTTGTGTAGAAGGAGTTCTAGATTTTGGTAGGGTTACCAATGCTTGGATGGCCTCTTGTTCCTTCACTTTTGCTATTTTCTCACTCTCTTCAGATTTTCTCTTGTCTATCACAATGACATGGCTAGCACCTTGTCCTTGTGCTTTAGGTACAGATGAATCTATCTATCCTATTTTCTCTGTTGTTATCCCTATTTATTCTTTTGTAGTCTGCTTCTACTCAACTATTTCAATTTTGATACTTGTATCAACCTTAGTAGATGTATCTACTATTGTTTGAGTCAAAGGTTGTACTTGAGTAACTGAAGGGATGACATAAGGTGGTTCTTGTGGATTCACCTTTTCCTTGTAACATCAGTTACTAACTTTTGGAGTTCATCTATATTGACCAAAACAAGATTATCATATATCTTAGCTTGTAGTGTTGATTGGTCCAGTATCTTTTTCAAGTCTTCTATAGTGAGGGGATTGATGTTCTATGCTACGCTGAAAATAAGAGACATCCTTAACAACAATAGTTTCATATCACACTACATGATCCATCATCAGGATGAGAGAGCAAGAGATGTCAAACAAAGTAAGTAGCAGATTTAGCAAAGACTCACCAAATAAAGGAGAACAAGGAAAAAAGGAATGCACAAACCCCAAAGCTGAACCACATAATAATAAATATAAAAATAAAAACAAAACAAAACAATTGGGGTGAATGACTAAACAAAAGGACATCACACAAGAATAAGGTAAACATGAATATAAAAATAAAAATAAGATAACCAAGAATATAAATACCTATATAAGTTTTATATATATATATATATATATATATATATATATATATATATATATATATATATATATATATAAACTTATCCATGCATATATGTAATACACCTAATACCTCTAATACATATAAATAAGAAATTATTATATTTAAAATATATACTTTATATATATATATATATATATCACGTTAAAAAATATATGTCCATACCACATATATATATATAAATTCGTATATATTTGTAATATAGACATATATATGTTACGTAGATATATATATACATTCATATATATATGTAATATGTGTATTACATATATATATTAAATATATATTATAAATATAATATATGCTTATTTATATGTATTAGGTGTATTACATATATATATATATATTATATATTATAAATATAATATATGCTTATTTATATGTATTAGGTGTATTGCATATATAAGTATATATCATAAACATATCTTTATTTATTTGTTATATAGATAAGTAGATTAGTAGATAAGTACATATATTTATATATATAAAGTTAACATATAAGTCTATGCTACATATATATAATAAATTCTTATATATATATATGTAATATGAACATATATATATTACGTGTGTATATATATATATATATATATATATATATATATATATATAATATGCTTATTTATATGTAATACGTGTATTACGTATATATATTAAGTATATATTATAAATATAATAATTGCTTATTTATATGTATTAGAGGTATTAGGTGTATTACATATATGCATGGATAAGCTTTTATATATATATAAAACTTATATAGGTATTTATATTCTTGGTTATCTTATTTTTTATTTTTATATTCTTGTTTACCTTATTCTTGTGTGATGTCCTTCTGTTTAGTCATTCACCCTAATTGTTTTGTTTTATTTTTATTTTTATTTTTATTATTATGTGCTTCAGCTTCAGGGTTTGTGCATTCCTTTTTTTCCTATTCTCCTTTATTTGGTGAGTCTTTGCTAAATCTGCTACTTACTTTGTTTGACATCTCTTGCTCTCTCATCTTGATGATGGATCATGTAGTGTGATTCAAAACATTGATGGTAAAAATCTCCACACAATCTAATCTAGAAACTGATTTACATAACTATGATGGATTGTGGAAATCTGATCGCATTAACAATAGTTTCAGTAGACTTGACTGTGCCATGGGGAGGATAGACACTCGACACTTGTGTGTCCAGCACACTCTATTCATCTTGCTGCTACTCAGCTATTATCGTGTCAACATCTTGCTTTTTTGTCCCTTACCCAATTGCATTTTCTTCTTCCTTATCATCTTCTTTTTCATCTTCATCCTTATCATCATCCTTATCTTCTAGTGGGTCAACTTCTTCTGGTTTCATAGTGGTCAACCCATAGATAAGTTTCCATATTTGGGTTGATTTCTTGACCACATCTTCAATATTATTCTGAAGGATGCTAAAGGCTCTATATTTTGGTGTGAATTTGGCTACATGTTTCTTCATAGCCTTAGCAATCTATCCCTTTTTTAATTCGAGCATCCCTTGGGCTAATGTTGATTCCTTTTCTTTTTTTTTCTTCATAATTTAAACAGTAATGCCATTTTTTCTCAACAATATCATATAAACCTTTTGGTATTGTGTTGGAAAATTCTAGTAGAGTGTTCTTAAATTTAGACATCATGGCATATAAAGCCTCTTCCACTTGATTTCTCTCTTCTCTTCCAAGTTTATCAAAATCAATACTTTTCAAACTAGATAAATCTGTATTGCTTTTAACATTTTCACATACATTTTCAATATCAGATAGTGGATTGTGACTTATGACTTTGAATTGATTATTCTCATCTGATTTTGTCCTTTCTTCATCTAAATCTAGCTATGCCACATATTTTCTTCTTTGTCTTTTTGACTGCTATCCACCTTGTTCTATTTTCTTTGTCTTTTCCTTAGCCTTTGTGTGGTTTCTTGTGCATTGGCTTTAGTGGTAGGTGTGCTCAGCTTGGCTTGGCTTGATTTGATAGTCTTCTTTGACCTTGCCACTAGTTGTGCCTTAGCCTTTATCTTCTTTGGCTTGGTAGCAGTAGTTGCTTCCTTGGCTTCTTCTCCCTCAGCAACTTCAATTTCCTCCTCTTCCTTATCTTCTCCAATGACTTGGGTTAATGCAAGAGATGCTTTAGTTTTTTCTTGTTTTTCCTCTTCATCCTCTTCCTCATATGCATCTTCACCAAATTTAGCTTTAAGCTTCTTAACAAGCGTATCCTTCTTCTTGAGTGTGGAGAAATTTTTCAACTCCATGGTAATCTTTGATCTCATTATTTCATAGTTTCCAAAAATCTTAATAGTTTTATCAATTTCCTCTACTAGAAGTGTAGTGATGGTTGTTGAAGCTTCATCTACATTAACCTCATATCCAAGTGGCCTTAACCATCTTACCCTTGGTATAGCATCCTGCACATATGTGTAATCAGCATCAACAAGGAAACATATGTCATTATAATGTTTCTCAACTAAGGAAACATGTATCCTCATTCTTTCCTTCATTGATTTCTTAAAATCTTCAAAATAACTTGTCATCAATGTCTCAAAGTTTTCTCCCATATTTTCAATAAACTCATTTATCTGCACTGCGATTGACTATTTGTCTTCCATCCTACAGTACCAAAAGAGGGAAATGTACTCTGCACATAAAAGAATATGCAAACTAGAATTGAACCAAACTTGCATTGAGCACACTTGGTCTTTCTAATAGCTCCAAGATTTTCCATCAATTGTTGTAACTATAGCTCTGCCAAACCATAAGTAAGATCTTTCTTCACAATCTTATAGGGTGCTACAACATCCATAGCAATATAGGGTACACTATTCAATCAACTAGATTGATATAATTTATGAGAAATTATCCTTACAACAAAGTTTAATAGTGGATCAATGATGGTATCTATAGTCATACCTCTTTTATTCCAAACTGCTCTAGTGCTCTTCTCTATCACTTCCTTGGGGTCACTTTTAAGTGTCTTTGGCCGATCTGGGGTTGGATAACTAGTTACTCTATAAATTATTCTCTTGGTGATCTTAATAGGTCCTCCTTCTAGCCATAAAGAACCGTCATGTATTCTTATTAGAGCAATTATAATCCATTTAGTTTTGAATACACTAGGAAAATCTAGGGTATGCATTAAACCCCTTTTCTAAACAATTTTGTATTCCTCCTTCAGAACACCATTTTCACATAACCTATCATATGCTTCTTTGATTTCTATGTCCCCAATGCTACCAATTTTACAATTATAACATCTTGCACCATTATTACATTTGGTGGGATCATGGATAATGACCCAGAAGGATCTTGTTTATAAGCTATGTCAGGAATGACCTTAAATATGGGTTGCTTTAACTTGTTATTGACAAGATGAACATTCAAAACTTCCTTCCCTTCTACATTTTTTTAACTAGATGCCATTTGTCAAACCAAGGTTTATACAAAGTAAAATTGTGTAGCTTGGCTTGTGATAAATACTAATGAGGCTAATTATTGCCTATATTTCATGATACTTTAAAACACTTTGTTAATACTCTATTTTATTTTCATCCAAACATTTGTGAACTTATGGTTACTTAAACTAGTGACTAACGCATGGGTAGATAGTATTTCATCTTTTGCCAATATCATATATATAATGTATTATTTCATATAATCATCAGAATGTGTGTCCTAATATTAATTTAATTAGATAATGCTTATTTGCAAATATCTCTACATTATAACTAACCTATTAGTAATGAAGTTGAAGATGATTGGAAGAATTCAAAGATGAACATTGGAGATAGTCAATAGCATTCAAGGAGAAGGAAGTTGAGGTTTAGCCATGGTAGAAAATTCATAACGGTACCAAAGGACATGGCTGTGAGTATGGAGGATCCATGAAGACTTGCTATATTCTCTGTGTTTATTGCTATGTCAAAGTGGTTGTCTAGACTTTATTATTCCTGCCTTGAGCCATTATCTTATATTCCCACCTTGAGCTATTATCTTTCTGTCTTTCTCTCCTATAGATTTATAGCTAGGTTGTTTACTTTTCTATTTCAGAATAAATTTTGATCTTCTATTTATAGGGATTAGACCAAGTGTGTTAGTTTAGTTAGAAGGAGAAAGTTTATGACAAGAAACTGTTAACTTTTGTAGTGAGTTTTTTTTACAGTTCTATGTATGTTTCCATGTAATGAATTATTGAAACATAATGCAATAGTTCTTGGTTTATATTCTATGCTAGTATATTAGCAAAATCTAACCAAGGGGACCCACTTGGGAGGTGGATTAGATTAGAGTGGTGTAGATTTTTTTTTCCTTAACATCCTTAGTTTTGCAAAGTAGAAGTTGTAAGTTCCTTCCTATAGCATCATACTTTGTGAATGTTCCTGCAGCATCTATAAGCATAGTTATAGTAGATGAACTGAGTTGGAATAGATGTTAGCATTTCATTACATTTCCAATATTTGTTCCAATTAAGTGTGTTAGTTTCCTGCAACACTAGTGTAGATTCTTTCCTTGCATTTTAGTTTCGTGTAGCATAAGCATAATGACTCATTAAGAGACCAAGTGCACATACTGTGCTGACCATTTCAAGTATATGTCCCTGGGTTGACAAGATTAAATACACCTCATGGTGGGGAAAATAATCCTTAGATTGAATACACTATTCCTAAGTATGGAGTTGAGCATGATTATTATACACCTATTGTGAGGCAGACCATTTTTGGCATTGTTGATGAGGATGGTGTCAAGCTAGGAGCACTTTTGAGTCATAGTTCTTAGTTAAATTTTTTTAGAAATTTGTAGTCCTCAAAATTTCTTCACCAGCATGAAGAATTCAATTGCATGCATCGAAGAGGAAGACGCTGAGATGAATATGGAAAATTTCTTCCATGGGAGTTTGTTAATTTGAATGAAGAAATTGAAGAAGAATTTGAGTTACCTTTTGAAGATGCAAGCCCTATTTTTCCTACTGAATCATCCTCAAGAGCAGAACCTATAGATACAAGTGGTCTTCAACCTTTTGCTGAAATTTTGGTCAGTTTCCTTGATAACACTACTCTAAATCCACCAGTTGTTAATAACCCAGTACCCAATGTTCCTTTTCAACAACAACCTCAAAATCTAATACCTCTAGTAATGGCACAACCTACTTTTCCATTCCCTCTTCCAAGTCTTGTAACCAATGCTAGTCTCAAAAAAATACCTCCAACTACTCTCCCAAAGTTCTATGGCCTTTCAATTGAAGACCCTGATACTTTCTTGTTTAAGTTTAACAGACCCTATCATAGTTTTGACTACAACACAAATTCCCATAAGCTCAAATTATTTCTAGCAACATTAAAAATGTCAACTTTACAATGGTTCATGGGCTGAGGAGCCAATGAAATGGGAACTTGGGATTAAATGCAAACTCTATTTTTGGATAAATGTAAGGAGTATTGCAAACCATCTAGTTCAAGAGGAGATGATGTTTTCAAGATATCAAAAAAGGAGGAAGAAACATTGGAAGTCTATGTTTCACATTTCTTGTATACACTGTAGAAGAACCCTCAGCATGTGTTGTATGAGGATTCACATAATCTAGTCTTTGTGAGAGATGTGAATGATAATATCTAGAAGCATTGGACCTGATGGTTGGTGGTGATGTATATCAAGCTTCCTACGATTACCTCAAGAAGATCTATCAAAACTATTCAAGGTCAACTATTAAGAAAGCCCACGGGCCTCACTCCATAGTCACTAAAGGAATCAATCAAGGCATTTCAAAGCTTGATATATCTAACCTTTTATTTGATTTCAAGCAGGATATTATTAATGATATTGCTACACATCTTGACACAATGACTAGGAAGAAGAAGCATGCAGAAGCCAAATTACAACTAGTTGAATATTGCCCTCATTGTCGAAAGCAAAAGAAGTATTGCCAATGCAAACTGGTTGCAAGTATGGAGACCCAACATCTTCCAACTGAGTACCTTAAGATAGATGGAGATGATGAACAAGTATTTTTTGTTGGTCAATGATAGCCATAGGCCCAACATCAAGGTATGCCTCAGGACCCTTTGTAAAATTCAAATTCATATGGTAATCAAGGGTAAAACCATAATCCCCAGGGTCCTCTACAATATCATAAACCTAATTGGAATAATGTTGGACAAAACTATCTGCAACAACCCCAATGGCCTCAGAATTCCTAATCATCCTAGCCCAACCAACAAAATAACTAATGGAAAAACTAGTAGAACTATTGGTAAAACCAACAAAACCAATGGCAACCACCCCAAGGGAGTTGGCAGTCTACAAGCCAATGGAGGGGACCTCAATAGTAGTCTAACCAAAATACTAGTACTCCACAATTACCACCTCCAGTTCAACAACCTGCTCTAATGCCACCACTTGCAAATCCTGGACCTCAAAAGTAGACATAGTTACCTACACAACCTCAGCCAAATCCAAATAGTCAATAGCCACAACAACCCATGCATATTACTAATGCTCAACAATATCCTACTTATGCTCTAAGTGTTGCAGATATACATCTGAGATCTGGTAGAACTTTACCAACACCTAAACAACCTCTTATAACTGAAATACCAGATACTCCTATAGCATCAAAAACCCCAGTCTCTAAAGAGGTTGACCGAACTAATGTTACTATCTCAACCCAAGCTCAATCAACAGTGGAATCTCCCTTCCCAAAAAATCTTATACAAAGTAAAACTGTACAAACAAAGGAACAACCTTTTGATATTGTTGATCAGTTGAAGAACATGCATGTCCAAATACCCTTGTTCCAAGCTATTAAAGATGTTCTAATCCAGGTATTCCAGTTGTGGATGTGAGCATAAATGGTTAGTATGTTAAAAATACTTTAATACATCTTGGTGTTGCTATAAATGTCATGACCAACCACACCATGAAGAAGTTGAAAATAGAAGGATTAAGGGTTACTCCAAAAATTATGCAACTCATAGATAGTTCTACTATCACCCCTGATGGGATGATAGAAAACATAGTTGTAACCTTAGATTCTCTAGAGTATCCTACAAACTTCATGATTTTGTCCCCCAAAGTTAACCTATCCAGTTACCCTATCATTCTAGGTCGACCATGGTTAGCTACAGTAGATGCAAATATAAGTTGTAGGTTAGGGAATATGACCATATCCAATGGATAGGAAACAAAGAAATTTGACTTATATCCTCCAAGACAACCATTACTAGATCTAATCACATCTATTTGGCCAAATTTAGGAGATGAAGAAGAGTTAAATTCTATAGCACAGCTCATGATGTTACATAGACAATCCTTTCTAAAGATGCAAGAGGAAGATTTAGTACTTCAGAGTATTCTTACTAATAGTTGTGTGGTAGAAAAGGATGTATCTGAAAGTTTTGTGTTGGAATTAACCACATATGAGGACTGTGATGAGAATTGTACTCTTCTCAAAGAACCTGATATTCTTCATCAACTCTTACCATGTGAATTAGAAGCAAGTTCAATCTTTGAAGCTGCTATGATAGAGTCTACTACTACTGTTGAGTTGTCCAAAGGTCATAATCTTCATGTTAACCCCATATTAATGCCCACACAAATGGAACAGTTAACAAAGTTGATTCAAAGGCATGAGAAGGCCTTTGCATGGGACTATAGTGATATGAAAGGGTTGAGTCCTACATTGTACACTAATAGGATATACATCAATGAAGGGTGTCTACCACTCTGTCAAGCTGAGAGAAGGATAAATCCAAGTCTTAGAGAAATAGTTAAAACTAAATTACAAAAACTGCTTGATGTTGGTTTTATTTCACCTATATCTGATAGTAAATGGGTGTCACCCCTGGTCATAGTGCCCAAAAAGGGAGGAAAATGGAGAATTTGTGTAGATTATAGAGAATTAAACAAGGCCACAAAAAAGGATCACTTTTCTTTACCATTTATAAATCAAGTTCTAGACACTCTAGCTAGAAAGAAGTATTTATCTTTTCTAGATGGGTATAGTGATTACAATCAAATCAGTATTTCTCCTGAAGACCAAGAAAAAACCATGTTCACATGCCCATGGGGTACTTTTGCATACTCTATTTTACCATTTGGTCTATGTAATTCTCTTGCAAAATTCCAACGAGCTATTATTAGCATCTTTGCTAATATATCACATGATTGTATGGAAATATATATGGATGATTTGACAACATTTGGAGTCCCATTTGAGGAAGCAATGATGAATCTTGAAAAAGTGTTGATAAGGTGTCAAGAACATAATTTGGCACTTAATAGTGAAAAAAAATTTATGCTTATGCAGGAAGGTGTGGTGCTTGGTCATTTCATATTAGCTGCAGGAATACAAGTGGATCCAGCTAAGATAGAGGTAATTCAAACATTGCCCATACCTACAAAACTGAAAGATGTCAAATCTTTTCTAGGTCATGCTAGATATTATAGACATTTCATAAGATATTTCAGCAAAATAGATAGTCCCTTGTATAAATTACTAACCAAGGAAGCTAAATTTAGTTGGACAACCAAATGTAATGAAGTCTTCCTATAGCTTAAGGAACTTCTCACTATAGCCCCAGTTTTACAAGGCCTTGACTAGAATTTTCCTTTTCACTTATATACAGATGCTTCTGACTATGCCATAGGTGCAGTTCTAGGACAACAATCTCAAAATATTGAACATGCAATATATTATATTAGTAAGATCCTTCATGGACCAAAATTAAACTACACAGTGACTAAAAAAGAACTGTTAGTAGTAGTTTGTGCCTTGAACAAATTATGGCACTACATCACTAGCTATCCCATATTTGTTCGTATTGATAATGCAGCAATCAAATATCTCATTAACAAACCTGCTATATCAGGCAGGTTAGAAAGATGGTTACTATTATTGCAAGAATTTGATATAACCATCATTGATAAGCTTGGAAAAGCCAATGTGCTAGCTAAATATTTATCAATAATTCATCATGATGAGAGTGACACTACTCTAGTAGATGATACATTTCCAAATGAGAATTTATTTTATATTGTTGTTCAAACTCCATGGTATGCAGATATTGCTAATTAAATTGCAGCTAATAAAATGCCAAAACATTTTTCTTACAAGGAAAAGAAGTTTCTTGTAGAGAAAAGTTTCCATTTCTCCTAGATAGATAATCTCTTGTTTTATACTAGACTTGATCAAGTTATGAGAAGATGTATTAGAGAAGATGAGACATATGATATTCTACATGCATATCATAATGAACCATGTAGAGGGCACTTTTCAACCAAAAAAAACAGCCTTGAAATTTTTTTAAATGGGTTACTACTAGCTTACACTTCACAAAGATGCAGTTGTACACTTGATTTGTGTCACACTCTAAACCATTCTATCCAAACAATTCCATGAGTTGGAATGCTTAGATGCCGGCTTAGAGCTCCCTATCCACGGAGTGCAAGGAGTTAGTATTTTAGCATGAAAGGCTCTCAGCTAAGCCTTAGAAATGTACTTCTTGCTAGTAAACCATGCAACGGGAGGTTCTTTGAGACAAGAGCAAGAGTGCAAATAACTTCAAGGAATCCCTCAAGAACGCAATGCAAGTATGGAAACTAAGCTAAGATGATAATGCAAAATATAGCTATGCTAAGCATGTATGAGATTGTTACAAAACCAAATATTTAAACTATGTGAGATTATTGCAAGAAATCAAAGTTAAACTAAAATGCAACTATGCTAAGAATACCATATGATCTTATGCTAATATGATGGAATGAGAGAATGAGACAAGAAATGAGAAGTTTTCCACAAAGCTCCCAAGAAATCTATTAGAAAACCTCCAGCATGACAATATTCAAATGAGGGATTGATCATTTGAGGGGGAAAGCTCTCTCCCTTTTAAAGATGTACGGACGGTAGAGATCAAGATGAAGATGGTGGATGATCAACGGTTGAATTCAAAAATAGGAGTGATCCATGTGCACACACAAGTCAACCAATAGAATATAAGTTGACTTGTCACATAAGACAAAAGTCTCACAAGCCTTTTCTTTTAATTGTAAAATAGAAAAAGGACTTTATGTGTGCACTTTAAGTGGGTTAGAAGAATGGGGTGTTTTATTTAATTAAAAGGGGACATGTTCTTTTAATCAAATAATGAACTTAGGATAGCATAGTCAAACTATAGGTTATAATCAAATAAATTGATTATTAGCAATTTGGTCTAGGTAAATGATTAAATTAATTTAGCCAAAATACTAAGAAGGGGGCTAATAGTCTAGATGACCATTTTTAGGTGATTTCATTTGCCCCTCTTTGACTAATGCATGATCGATCTAGGAACACATTATGTCAAAGAAAATCAAAGCCAAGTAGGTGATGATAGATATAGATATCTGATTTCAAAAAATGAAATGCAAAAATAGATAGCAAGTCCTGAATGCATAGCCTAATATTAGTAGTACCGAACATTAGGAAGATGATGTTAGGATCCAAAAAGAATTCTAACATCTAGCAAAGCGAATAGATCAAGAGCAAGTGATAAGGTCAAATAAATTCTCCTAAGAAATAGATAGCTGTAACAATCAGCAATAGAGTATTTTTACCCCCTTGGGATTGAAATCGAAATGAGGTAAGAGGAAGCAAAAAGTAGCTAGACATGAGAAAATTGAGATATAGAAATGTCTGATATGATAGATAAATGATTTAGAACCCAAGAATGACTATAAGAAATTGATAAAATGCCTCAGTTTGACTAGAGTTGACCTTGAAGGATATAGCATAAAAATTAGGTCAAATCTAGTAGAGAGATGATTTAGATGTAAAAAGGTGAATATAAGGAGATATGAAGCATAGAAATGATGAAGTCATGAAGAAATGACAATGCCCCAGTGATGATTCAAAGATTAGACCTCAAACGGTCAGCTAACTGCTCAGAAGAAGGTAAAATTTTAAAATTCAATTTTGACCATCAAGATGAACTCGAATTTTGATTTCGATCCCAAAAATGGATCCAGGACATCGAAATTAGCTAGGGGTGCAATTTTTGTGCAATTTCGAGGAGTTTAAAAATTAGGTCAAAATGAGGTTGGAGGCTATAAAAGGGGTCCAAGTGTCATTTTCACTATTCATTTGTCTTTTTTTGATTTGAGAGATTTTGTGTGGCCCACATAACATCATGGCTCAAGCAAACATTCCTCTTCATCAACACCATTTCGAGCACAGTCGGTCGCACAACTGGCCAGAGCGATATGGGGTGCTGGTAAGTGACTACCTTTTTGTTGCTTTTTCAAAAATTTTGTGAGTTTTTCGCACATTTTTAAGTTTTTTTGAAAAAAAGTCATGCGATACTTTTAAAGTATCGCACGGGCTCAGAAATACTATTGTGCGACACTTTTTTTTGAAAAAAGTGTTGCACCATTCAAAAAAATGTGTCGCGCGGGCCATACCCAAATGTCGCACGACATAGTGCGAAATGTCACACGACATAAAAATGTCGCACTCCTGTTTAGAAAAGTGTCGCGCGACACTGTTTTAAAAAATGTGTAGCACTCTTTTTGTAAAAAATGTCGCACAACTAGTTTTGTTATTTTTCTGAATGCTTTGTTTCGTCATGTGACTATTACTAATGATTGCTTGTTTTACCTGGACAGGAGGTATTCTTGGCATTACAGATTAGAGCTCCCAAGGTGGTTGGTTTGCATGTTGTGCAGCATTTGAGCAATTTGGAGTAGATTGCGATAGTGGCTATGGGTTTGCGCTGGGTTGTACGGATGCCCCATATTTAGGCAAACCACAATTTGTTTTTTGCGCTGGCAGAGAGGTGGCATAGCGAGCATAACACCTTTCACTTATCGACTGGTGAGGCGTCGATTACTTTGGAGGACATATATCGCATTCTGTGAGTGCCATGCCACAGCGATCTGGTAAGTTACTTGGTTAGTATTTTGTTGATTTAGCCATTTCAATGGTGGATGCCAGGTGTACTAATGTTAAGTTTGGTGATGGCATAGGTGCACTATGATACGACCCCAACAGAGGGGAGAGCGCGAGTGCAGGAGCTTTTCCAGGATGTGACCATTCTAGACCGTCACCTAAGTTGGGAGAGATTGATGACTGAGTATGGATATTTTTATCCTTTGCCCAGCTTGTTATGCTCTTTGGTAGCCCAGGCCCTGGTGACAGACCAAGGTCAGAAGGGATTTCCACTAGGATGGGGTCGACTAGTATATGATCTGATCTCCCGACCACATAGGATGGCATGGGGGCCTGCGATACTAGCAAAGATGTACCATGAGATTCATGAGATAGTATACCATGAGGGTGGGTCATGGGTATGCGGAGCAGTGTTAGCACAGATATGGGCTTGGGAGCACATCGTTGTGATCCGACCACGGGTGCAGCCACGAGAGTGCAACCAGTTGTACATTTTTTGCTATAGAGGTTTCATCCCATAGAGGCATAGTGGAGATGTGACCTATTACCAATGCCTATTTGATGAGTTGACAGAATTCACATTGCGACCATACCGGGAGTGTCAGTGGTGGTCAGATTCATGGGAGTTAGACTACATGCATTATAGCAGACCGCTAGTGGGTCGGAGCATAGACATTGTGGAGCAGTTTGTGATCAGTCATGTATGGCAAAAGTTTGCAAAGTGACAGGTGGTGTCAATGGAGACCACTACCTATGCCCGGATGTGCATAGATGAGGGATTGGGATGGCTACCGATGCTGGACTATCATACAGTAGTTCGGGATACTGTAGCACTAGTGGCGACTCCCTAGGATTATCGCCCAGATGTGGTAGATGTAGGGGTTGATCCAGGGTATCTTTATGAGATGTAGAGACACTCGTTCCCCTAGTTCACACATCTAAATGCATCACCTGCAGGAGTGGGAGGTGGAGGTGGTGGAGGGGGAGGTGGAGGAGGAGGAGGCAGAGGGAGAGGGAGAGGGGGTAGGCAGATGGAGGGGGAGAGTTCCCGAGCAGGACGAAGAAGGATGCGAGTGTAGGCGATGCAGGCGCCAGAGGAGTCCTCAGAGTTTGATGGTGATGATGGTGGAGAGGAGGAGGTGCCCTTGAGGAGACAGCGAGCGGTGAGGGTAGAGGCACCTATAGAGCAGCCAATAGGAGGAGAGGAGCAGGGTGCGAGGATCCGTGCCTTGGAGGCAGAGATGCACGCAGCTCGGGTCACCATTGCAGTACGGGATCAGCAGCTGATGGATGAGCGAGCATGAGCAGATGAGCTACATCGAGAGCAGGATACTACGAGGCAAGAGGCAGGGCATCATGGTGCCCGAGCTGCATACTATTATGCTACCTATAGGAGTGTGGTACCACCATGACAGGGTCTTCCTGATTATTCAGAGCGAGCGAGCAGATTAGAGGGTGCAATGTAGGCACCGAATAGGAGACAAGCTCCTCCACCAGGGCCAGTACCAGCTATAGAGGGTGGCAGTCAGACATGACATTGTGTTTTGATTTGTACCTTATGTATTTTTGAGACATATATCTAGATTTTGGATCTCACATTTGTATATGTACCATGACACATTTGATATATATATGAGATACTGGGTTTATCGATATTCTTGTGTATTTGTCTTAAAATGTATGTTTCAGCTTTCATGTGATGTTTCATTTTTTTGTTTTCAGCTCATGTATGTGTAGATGCTTTCATATGGGTCATATAGACTTAAATGTTTTTGTGAAAATGTGACACTTGGATAGATCGTATGTGATGATTTTTGGATTAACCCCTTTTGATGACAGGTTAGCAAAGAAATGTAGTGAAAGATTAAGAAGGTGAAAAGACAAGTAGAAACGAAAGATAAAAGCAGCTAGTTGATATGTCCATAAAAAAATGAAAAGAGAGAGAGTTCTTCCCACATGTAGGAATGTGCAACTAGAAAAAATGACATGAACCTAAAATGCAAGCTACTATGCAAAGTGGTTTACCAGCAAGAAACTCATAACATTTAGACTCTTAATTTCATCATTGAATGTTTATTAGGGACATCATGAGATCATACAACCATCACTAGTATAACTATGAGGATATGAATATGATCAATATTAAATAGGTATGTGGAAATCCAATCTAAGCATCAGAGACATGTAAGTCAAGATAACTACGCGATTAGATTCCCTAAGTTTAATTTAGCAAGATTACACCTGTATCAAGACATAAGCACTAGGATAAACCCCAAGTGCAGTCTTGCAAAATAGTCAAGGATGATACATTTGTAAGTCAAAATGTTGAATAGGTCAAGCATAAATGCTTACAACACTTTAGACAAACAAAGTATACCCACAAGTAGAAATCAAGAAAACATGTCCCATGCCCCCAGTCTTCTAGTCAACGACATCCTCGAAAGACTATTAGGGAGGGAACACATGGCAAAGAAATCATCATAGACAGCACACAAATTAGATAAAGATCAGCATAGCTCAGTCGTTTAAGTGTTAAAGTGTGTGTGTGTAAGTCACTTGGCCATTTCTTCAAGACTTGATTTTGATAGTGAGAAATATCGCGACATCGGAGACCATAGGTACACTATCTGTAAAGTGTTGAAAAACACTTGATGTCACAGTGGGTAGGGGTAGTGTTGAGAAACACTTTTTTGTGAGTTGTCAAAGAAACCCTAATGCACAAGAATACCTCAATATGCTAAGTAGCTATGCCCCCAAGATGAGGACAAGAAACAATTCCAAGCTAGGAAATGTGTAGCGAAGTGGATGATTGAGTTTGATAGACATAGGTGCAAGGGTTTCAAGTAGCGCCTGTTTCTAGGTTTTCACCACTTTACAGATTTTTTCAGGACTTTTTTTTTTTTTTTTTTTTTTTGGACATTTTCTAATTTTTAGGAATTTTTTCAAGATCATAGATATATACAAGATAGTTGAGCAGAAAGCCTCTAAGTATAGAACTTCTTCAAGTGTAGGATGTTGATAGGCTCTGCAAGTTCTTCACCCTCTGATGTAGACAACTGGTAAGCACCAGACCCAAATGCTACTATGATAATGTAAGGACCCAACCAGTTAGGTTCAAATTTCCCTTTCTGCTCTCGATTTTTCTAATTTTTTGGATTCTCCCTAAGCACAAGTTCACCAACCTAGAACTCACGGGGGTGAACCTTCTTGTTATATTGTGTAGACATGTGTTTCTGATAAGCTCTCATGTGATCAAAAGCAGCCTTGTGACGTTCATCCAGAGTCTCTAATTCTTGTACTCACATAGCTCTATGATCTTCATTGATTATTAACCCATGTAAGGAGACGCATAAAGAAGGTATCTCGAATTCTAATGGGAGAACACCCTTAGAGCCATAGACTAGAGAAAAGGTTGTAGCCCATGTAGGAGTATGAATAGAGGTTCTATAGGCCCAAAGTGCAAGATTTATTTGCAAGTGCCAATCTTTCCAGACTTGTGAACTGTGCGGTGTAGGATTTTCAGCAGTGTTTTATTAGAGGCCTCGGCTTGGCCATTCCCTTGGGGATAGTAAATGGAGGACCAGTGTTGTTTAATTCGAAACATTTTGAATAGTTGTTTTAAGTCCTTATTCTTGAACTGCCCTCCATTATCCGTAACAATAGAGGATGGGATACCATATCGAAAAATGATGTGATTCACTATAAATAGGGCAACATGTTTGCATGTAGCAGCAGATAATGGTACAACTTCAACCCATTTAGTGAAATACTCTGTTGCTATGATGATGAATTTATGACCACTGGATGAGCTTGGATGAATCTTTCCTACCAAGTCAAAGGCCCATCGCTAAAATGGCCAATATGTCATAGAAGGGATTAACTCTCGTCCAGGAGCATGTATCAAGTTGCCATGGAGCTTAGATTTCTGACAGGACTTTGCATAGCATACAGCATCAGCTTGCATGGTGGGCTAGTAATAACCCATCCTAAGCAGTTTTCGAGCAAGTGCAAGGATATTAGAATGTGCCCCACAAATGCCATCGTGGACTTCAGCAAGTGCCTTCTCAGACTCTTCTAGCTCTAAACACCTAAGCAACATTCCATCTAGACCCTTCCTATACAAGTCACCAGAGACCAAAGTGTAGTGTGAGGCATTACGAAGGAGTTGGCATTTTTGGTTGCACGTGAGGGTTTCAGGAATAACCTGATCACATAGGTAGGAGAAAATAGCCACATAGCGGGAGGAATCGTGACCCACAATAGTGTAGATCACCTAGTTATCTAAGGAATCATAGCCTAGATGACGCAATTCTTCCACCAGGAACTCAAATCGCAATTCATGTTCTTGTAATTGGAGGATAGAAGCTAAGGTGGCCATAGCATCAGCAGCCTTGTTTTCTTCTCTAGGAATTTTCTGGAATGTTACAAAGGTAAAATAATTCCTTAGAGCATCTATCAACTTTTTATAAGGGATTAACTTGTCATCCTTTGTTTGATATTCATTATTCACTTGGTTCACAACTAGTTGAGAATCCCCATAGATGTATAGCTCAGTTATTCACCATTCAAGGGCCATTTTGATCCCATTTGTTAATGTTTCATACTTTGCAATATTGTTTGTACATGGGAACAATAATTTGTCAGACTTTGGGATCGTATAACCATGAGGGGAAACAAACAACACTCCTGCTCCTACTCCATTCTGTGTATGGGATCCATCAAAAAACATCTTCCATGTTCTGTCAGTAATGTTCATGATCGAGGCATCTGGAAACTCAATTTGCATAGGTGCTACATCTTCAACTGGGAAGTTAGCCAACTGGTTAGCTATGGCCTATCCTTTGATTGCCTTACGTTCAACATACTGAATGTCAAATTTGGAAAGAATCATCATACATTTAGCAAGGCAACCAGTAAGTGCAGCTTTACTTAATAAATATTTCAAAGGGTTTATCTTGGCAATCAAGTGAACTGTATGGGCCAACATATAATGCCGAAGTTTTTGGGAGGCAAAAACTACAGCAAGGCATGCCTTCTCTATACTTGTATAATTTAGTTCATAAGCCACCAAAGTTTGATTGATATAGTATATGGCTCTTTCTTTACCCATCTCATCACTTTGGGCTAAGAGTGCTCCTAGAGAAGAATCCGTAGCTGAAATGTATAGAATCAAAGGTTTTCCCTTAATGGGTGGCATCGAAACTGGCAGTTTTGCCAAGTAGCCTTTGATTTGATCTAAGCTTTGTTGACAGTCACTGTTCCAAATATGGGTAGATCCTTTATGTAGATTTTTATTGAAAGGTTGAGCCTTATCAGCTAATTGAGAGATAAATCTTCTTATGGATTGTAGCCATCCTTGTAGACCTCTAAGCTAATTGATAGTCTTTGGTGGAGGCATATCCATGATAGCTTGGACCTTTTCAGGGTCAACCTTAATGCCTTTTGCTGTAATGATATAACCTAGCAATTTTCCAGAAGTGACACCAAAGGCACATTTTTTTGGATTCAACCTAAGTTGGAATTGTTCCATACGGTCCAATATCAAACTAAGGTCTTTGAGATGTGTGTCTCGTTTCTTTGATTTTGCCAATGTGTCATCAACATAGTCTTCCATGTTTTTATGCATCATATCATGAAAGATGGTTGTCATTGCTCTTTGATATGTAGCGCCAGCATTTTTGAGCCCAAAAGGCATGACATTCCAGCAAAAGGTACCCCATGCACATGTAAAAGCTATCTTTTCTTGGTCTGCTAGAGCTATCTTTATTTGGTTGTACCCAGAAAATCCATCCATGAGTGAGTACATCTCATATCCCGCAGTCATGTCCACTATCATATCGATGTTTGGTAGTGGAAAATCATCCTTGGGGCATGCTTTATTGAGATCTCTAAAATTGGTACAAACTTGTATGGATTTGTCATGCTTGGAGATAGGTACAATGTTGGAAATCCACTCGGCATAATCAATGGCCCTAATGAAGTTTGCATTCAATAGTTTTTCTAACTCTGTCTTGACCAATAGGGCCACATGTGGATGCATTTTTCTCAACTTCTATTTGACAAGCTTGACATCTGGTGAGATTGATAAGTGATGCATGATGAGATCTATATCAAGCCCTGGTATGTCATAGTATGTCCATGCGAAGTTGACCTTCTTGTCTTGAAAGAATTGAGCAAACTGTGTCTTTTCTTCATCTGACAAAGATTGAGCTACATGGATGATCTGAGGACATTCTTCTGTTCCCAAGTTGATAGGCTATGTAGGTTCAAATAGAACCGAAGATCTATCTTAGAAATAGCTTGGCAGACTACCAAGTACCTCATCCGCAGGTGCCTCAGAGAGGTTTTCACCATTAGATACACCTTTATTTTTACTTTTATGAGGATCAGACACCGCCACAATGTGGTTTTTGCCATCTGATCGCTTATTTTTCCTTTTAATTTTTTGACTGAGGTACTTGATATCTGATTCCGTCATGTTAACTGCGAGTTCACTGGTGGAAGAACTGACAGGTTCAATCGCATTTAAATAACAAGCGATCTCATAGTCATTTTGGAAAGATCGTATTTTAGGTCTTTGATTTTGGATAGACCAATCTATGAGATCTAGGTGAATTAGCGAGAGTGAGGGAGAAGTTTCAATGTGATTGATATGGAAGGAGTCATCTCTAGTGACTTGTGAAGTTGAGCCTATAGAAAATGTCGCAAAGGAGTCCAACTCAGGAATAGTCCTAGAGGAACTAGCGTGATCCATTGAGACATGTTGTGAGTCAAACTCATCTGACCCCATACTAGACTGTTTGACTACATCGGGTTGGGTTGCATAGGCATTAATGACATCCACCCCTAGCTCGCAAGATAAATCAGAGAGGCTTTCCCACTCATACTCATGAGAATCTATACTTTGACCCCTAGCTATGAGATGAGCAATATTCTGCCTAATCTGCCCTCTATTTATGTCCTCAAAAGTAGACCTTTCTTGTTCCTGTTGTTGGGAGGTAGAAGTTTCTTCATTATTAGCAGTCACTATTTCTTCTCCCCAAAGGAGGGAAGTGAGAGGAACAAAGTCTTTGTCTTGTGCAGTAGTAGCAATTACGGGAGAGTCATCATCCTCTGATTCACTAGACATGAGCAATCTTCGATCACAGGTTGGTATATTATTGTTTAGCCCAAAGCCCAGACCAACGGTGTCTCGAGCATCACAACCTTGAATGTGACTTAAAGGTTCAACCAGAGCATTCTTACAACCAGTTAAGGACCCGTGGCCCTGGTAGCCCATTTTTGTCAAAAATTTATAGCCTTTTCCATTTTTTTTTGGAGAAATAGGAGTAGTCACTGTAACCTCCTCGTCTTCCTCTTCTTTTTAGATCCAGTCCCTAATGGCCTGTTCTTCCTTCTCTACTTCTAGTGGTATGGAAGATTGCACAAAAGCACCAAAAAGTGTCATAGCAGAAGCAGAAGACTTTTTTGCAATAGTTAGTTTCCCATAGGACTGAGGGGAAATTGGTAAGGCAGCAATAGAGTCCAAAGTGTACTCGCCCATACTAAGGCTCATCATTTTCAGTTTTTGTTCACATTCTGTGAAAGATGGTGTTAGCTCATGAGAAGAGCGATTGTGCGGGACTAGTGTTTCAACAGTAGATAATGTGTTGATAGACATAGAGTTGTCGTCGGGGATAACTACTTTAGTACCATTAAAAGGGAACTTAATGCACTGATGGTATGTAGAGGGTACTGCTTGCATATCATGAATCCATGGCCATCAAAACAACAAGTTGTATGCAAGTGGTATGTCTAAAACTTGGAAAATGACATTCTTCTCAACTAGACCAACTCTGATTGGAAGTACAATTAGACCTTTAGAAGGCCTTTCAACCTCATCATAGGCCTTTATAGTGATCTTGCACTTAGGATTGATGGAAAATTCAAACATGCCCAATTGTTGGATTACATTAAATGAAATGATATTTAACCCTGCACCATTGTCTATCAAGACTCGACCGACGAGGGTAAGAAAGATTTGAACTTTGACATGAAGAGAAAGATTATGGGGATGACTAAGAGCTTGATCATCTTCTTCAGAAAAGGTGAGATAGTGAGGCGAGGAGATGTGGTTCACCATAGCTTGGAATTGTTCCACATCAATATCTGTGGGAACATTGGCAGAACGTAAAGCTTTCTCAAGGATATCCCTGTGCAAAGGAGATAACTCTAGCAATTCAAAAATGGAGATTTGTGCTTGTGTGTGTTGCAGTTGGCTAAAAAGATCATAGTTGGATATCTTGGAAGTAATTGTTTGCTTAGATGATGAAGCATTTTTGGGATCATTAGCAACTTTTAGGACAACCTTAGATTGCCCCCTAGTGATAGCATTAAGTGGTTCACCTTGAGAAGATGAAGAGTCAGCCACTCAGAGTACCACCTTGGGTCTATTATCAATATGATCTTGAGGAGTAGATCATGTCCTTAAGACCACTCTTGGTCATTCATCTTCAGCATCATAATGTGGCCAGTTGTCATTTTTGGAGCTTGCCAGAAATATGTATTCAACAGGCTCAAGCATGCTTATAACATTATCAGTGTTAGCGTAAGCATAACTGATTTTGGTGTCATGATTCTTTTTGGCAGCTACCCTTGAGGTCTCACCCTTTTCGTATTCAGGTAATGGTTTTTGGAAAGCCTTATGATCAGTATTCTTAACAAGGCCATCTGTAACAACTTTTCCAGCTTCAATGAGGTCTTGAATTACATCTTTGAGTTTGAAGCAATTCTCTATGTTATGCCCCTTACTTCAGTGATAGCTGCAAGTATGATCTTCTCTCCACCATGGAGGTCTAACAGGTGGATCATAAGGACGTGATTTTTTTGGCAAGGTAACCAATTTGTTTGCAATTAAGGTTTTTAAAACCACTTCATAAGGTTCAACCATAGGTGTGTAAACACGTCGCTTCTTTGAAAATTTAGAGCCTTTGTCAAAGGTTTGTGGTTTTGAACCTTCCTGTTGCTTTGCTGCATAGATGGCATTGGAAAGGTTAAATGTAGGTTCCTTAGTCTTAGGAGTGTCTACTACTCCGCCATTGACAACATACTTGTTTTTGTTCCAAGGTTTGCCTTTTTCTTTACCGTTTCCATTGTTAACTCTATCCTTGTTTATGGCAATATCACCTCTTTTGATAGCAACATCCTCAATGTGATATGCACTTTCTACCATGGCATTGAAGGATGTGAATAACTGATTTCTTAGATCAAAGTATAATTCGGGTACAAGTGTATTGACAAAAATGTCAATTTGTTCAGCCTCGGGCACTTGCCGAGGATACCGAGAGTATAAAGATCTCCATCATTGGAGGTATATTGCAAAAGATTCTCTTGGTTTTTGTTTGATGTTGCATAAGTCTAGCACAGTCACAGGATGTTGAATGTTGTATGAATATTGCTGGATGAAGCGTTGCACAAGTTCGTCAAATGTTTTGAGAGGAGGACTCAATTTTGTGAACCATTCCATAGCTTGTCCTCATAGACTTCTAGGAAACAAATGCATAAGAAAGGTGTCTTATGCATAAAGTCCATGCTAATAGCATAGAAATGTCTCACATAGTCGTGAGAGTCACCATTTCCATCGTATTTTTCATACTTAGGAACCTCTATATCCTTAGGAAATGGCAGCATGTATAGACTCGTATTGAATGGAAGAGCACAAATTGATTCAACAAATGATGTCTTAGGTGGCTCTTTTGAAGTTTGCGATTGTGCAAATTGTTTCCTTAGTTCTTGTATTTCTTCCCTTAAGATTTCAGCCTCAGTGGGCTCTCATTTTGGAATAATATGTTCAACATTAAAACCTTCAGGGAGTTTCCATCCCCTAGCTGTCATGTATTGGAAGTATTGGTCTCCATTTTCCTCTAAAGCTCTGAGCATTAGTTTTTGGGAGAAGCCATCTTGTTGAAACTTGATCACGTCTTCACTAGTTACTTCTTTATCACTATCATGATAAGATGGTTTAGGTGAAGCACATGCGCCAGTGGCAGCTCTAGGAGTCCTTGGAGGCGTGTGATTACCATCATTTTTCTCAAAAGGATTTCAAGGACAAGTTCCTTTATATCCTTCATAGCATGCCTGATTGTTAGTTTCAGCTTGTTCATTTTCTCTCTCCATAGCATATATAGCCTCTAAAGTCTTTTGAGTTTCACGTGCTTGTTCTTCTAAGTGACATTTAATTTCATCAGGGTGCACCATAGTGAATATACCACTCGTATCCTCAGGTGTCTCAAAGGGTGTACCAAATGGATTTTCAGAACTATAAAGTGGGTTGTGCCGAACGTTAGCTGTTTGTGTTTGAGCAAATTTGAGATTCTTATCACAAGGTTGTTTGCGAGGATGTTTGGGTGGTGTTTCCAATTGCTTGAAAATGAAAGGCATGTGGCTACCATTACCAACTTGATATCTAGTTGTGACTGGCATGTAAAGAGATGTCTTTGTTTAGTAGGACAAGAAACGCAGGCCAAATTTGAAGCTTTTACAATCAGGACTAGTCACTTGTCAAAATGTGATAGATGGCTTGTCAAACAGTGCTCAAGATCTTACAGCACGGGTGATGCGAGCCAAGCAGATGAGCAAGGAGCTCAATAGCGGATAGCTAGAATAAAATAATAGCTGAATTTTGACAAGTGATTCATCAAGACGTTTCAAGACTTACATTTGATGGACTAAACCCATCTTTTCAACCTAGGACGAATTCTTCACACACCGATACGGAGCCAGGATCAAGGGTGACCAGCGTGACTCTCCTTAGACCAAACAAATCCAACAGAAAACTCTGTTTTTGACCCAAAATGACTCTAGGCGATACTTTCTCAAAAGGAGGGTGACATAAGTTCAGCAAACAATGTCGCATGATAGAATTTTAGGAATGGTGCAACACATTATTCTCAGGTGACAGATATTTGACCCAAGTGTGATAGAATCTCAGACACAGTGCGACATAATTTACCAAGACATGTGACAGAATTTTTTTTAAAAATGTTGCACGATATTTCTCCTGAAAGCGTGCGACAGAGTGTCAGTTTTGTGCAAAAAAAGTCAATTTTTTGGTTTGAAGTTCGTTTCAATTTGTCAATCAGACAGTCATTTTAATTAGACAGCATTTTGTTTCAGTTTGTATCAGTAAACAACAAGGTTTGCAAATAGTAAGTGTTGTAACATGTCTCAAAACAATTGATCAAGGGTAAAAACAACCTTGTCAATACGCATTTGGGATATCAGAATGTACTTTCTAACAACTTTTTATCAAAATGTTTATGTTGCAAGAACGTTAACACTGGTCAAAACATCAAAAAAAATAGCCAAGCAATCTACCTTAGAGTCATGGTTCATTACTCAACAACTTGGCCCACGCTTGATGCTCCTTCACCTCACACCAAGTGGTTTCCCACAAGAGATATTGGCTTTATCATGGAAGTGCCATAAGCACAACCAAGGAAACACATATGGTGAGTGTAAATCTTGGGGTGATCCGGGTAGTCCACTAGGATCGATCCTTGCACCAAGAAGTTGAGCGGCTAAAAAGGGTAGTTACTAACTTAGGATTTTTAGATCAAGCTTTTGTTCATAGTGTTCCTCTTGCTCCCAATTATGGGACACCTCACCTTGCGATCTCCCTATGGTCAAAATCCCATAAGCGATCACACTAGGAAAAGAAAAACACTACATCTACCAAAGTTTTGTGTCCTTGGTAGCCTTGAGTTTATAGTGGGTTGGAATAGCTAGGTAATCAGCTTGTCCCCACTTGGGTCATTCTTTTGCATTTGAAGCTTTGACATGCGTTCTTTTGTATGCAAGGTTTCAATTTTTTTCTTCATAAAGAGGGTAACCTGCAATCACAACTCGTTAGCCCACAAGTTAGCACAAAATAATCACAAAAACTATGAATTAAACCTCTGTCAAATAGCCTAAAACTCTGCTTAAAAACAACAGTCAGCTAGCTAAGAAGAAATTTGATCAAAACGCTCAAGGAACAAGCAAAGAAAATGTCACGCGATACTTTTTGCTGAACAAATGTCGCGTGATACTTCATAGTATAGTGGGGTGACAGTTTTTGTTCAGGTGATACATTTCCTTCAGCCGTGCAACAGACTTTTTCAAAGAGGGCAACAGTATGCAGGCTACAAGTGCAACACTATTTCCAAAAAATGTGTCGCACGACAGTACTGTGAATTGTCACGCGATACTGGAAAAATGTCGCCCAACACTGCGACTATAAAAAAAGAAAAAATGCAGAATAGTAAGGAAAATGCAAATGAAAATAAGAAAATGTAGGGTGAAACATACAGTCCGGCCCCATGATGGGCGCCAAAAATGTACACTTGATTTGTGTCACACTCTAAACCATTCTATCCAAACAATTCCATGAGTTGGAATGATTAGATGCCAGCTTAGAGCTCCCTATCCACGGAGTGCAAGGAGTTAGTATTTCAGCATGAAAGGCTCTCAGCCAAGCCTTAGAAATGTACTTCTTGCTAGTAAACCATGCAACAGGAGGTTCTTTGAGACAAGAGCAGGAGTGCAATTATCTTCAAGGAATCCCTCAAGAATGCAATGCAAGTATGGAAACTAAGCTAAGATGATAATGCAAAATGCATCTATGCTAAGCATGTATGAGATTGTTACAAAACCAAATATTTAAACTATGTGAGATTATTGCAAGAAATCAAAGTTAAACTAAAATGCAACTATGCTAAGAATGCCATATGATCTTATGCTAATATGATGGAATGAAAGAATGAGACAAGAAATGAGAAGTTCTCCACAAAGCTCCCAAGAAACCTATTAGAAAACATGTAGCATGACAATATTCAAATGAGGGATTGATCCTTTGAGGGGAAAAGCTCACTCCCTTTTAAAGATGTATGGACGATGGAGATCAAGATGAAGATGGTGGATGATCAATGGTTGAATTCAAAAATAGGAGTGATCCATGTGCACACACAAGTCAACCAATAGAATATAAGTTGACTTGTCATGTAAGACAAAAGTCTCACAAGCCTTTTCCTTTAATTTTAAAATAGAAAAAGGACTTTATGTGTGCACTTTAAGTGGGTTAGAAGAATGCAGTGTTTTATTTAATTAAAAGGGGACATGTTCTTTTAATCAAATAATGAACTTAGGATAGCATAGTCAAACTATAGGTTATAATCAAATAAATTGATTATTAGCAATTTGGTCTAGGTAAATGATTAAATTAATTTAGCCAAAATGCTGAGAAGGGGGCTGATAGTCTAGATGACCATTTTTAGGTGATTACAATAGCCAACTATACACAGAAGTGTGATAAGTGTCAAAGGATGGGTCACCCAACAAGAACAGATGAAATGCCTCTTAACCCACAAATGGCATTAACACCATTTGAAAAATGGGGCATGGACTTCATTGGTCCAATTGATCCTCCATCCAATAGGAAATCATATATTCTTGTGTGCACTAATTACCTAACAAAATGGGTTGAAGTCAAAGCCATGAAGCATTCTCGTGATCACAAAGTTGCAGAATTTCTATGTGAAGAAATGTTTACTTGTTATGGTGTATGCAAAGAACTAGTCATTGAACAAGGTGCACAATTTACTTCTCATCTAATCTTAGAACTAATGAAACAATATAACATTAGGCACTAGAAATCGAGTCCCTATCACCCCTAAGCTAATGGACAAGCAAAACTCACAAATTGGGACATAGAGAACATCCTAACAAAAATATTTCATTTGCACTATAAGGATTGGAATAGCAGATTACCAGAACTTGTTTGGGCCTATAGAACAACATGGAAGACTACTATAGAATTCACACCATTTGAACTACTATATGAAAAAGTAGCAATGCTCCCCATTGAATTTTAACATAAAACTTTAAGAACTACATTGGAGTTGGACATAGAACTTCCTACATCATAAAGAGAATATCTTCTACATCTTAACTCTTTGGATGAAATGCGTAAAGTTGCTCTGAAGTGCACTAAACTTGTACAAAAACAAAGAAAGTAATGGCATGAGTCCCACATAAGCAATAAACAATTTCAAGTTGGTGGCTGTGCACTCCTATATGATTCTCAATTTAAAGATATATCAAGGAAGCTGTAGACAAGATGGCTCAGTCCATATGAAATTAATCATGTCTTTAAAAATGGAGCCATCCAATTAACTACCATTGATCCAGTGCCTTTTAAATTATTAGTCAATGGTCATAGACTCAAGTTATACAAATGACCACAAACAAAAGAGGACTTCCCACAGTAGTTTCAATGACCAAATTTAAATATACACCAGGTAACTCTTCATGTAGCCGAATGTGCTAACCTTCTCGCTTGTATCTCTTCAACACTAATTTCTATATGCATGCCCATAATAAAAACTTTATGCCCACTTAAAGTTCCAAATTTCTCCATTCACTTTCTCATCTCATCTCATTTCATTATCATCCACCCATCCATCTCATCTCATTTCTTTACCTTCCACACATCCACCTTCTGCGTCATCAATTTCTATTGTTCTCAATAAACACCACAAGTTTGCTTATGGATACTCATGTCGCTACTGATGTATCTTCCATCACCTTTTGGTACATACAACGATCACTTATCAGGTATAAGCTTTTCAAATTATTATTCATTTATAGTACATAGATTTTGCTACTTATATCTAATACTACATTCTTTATATTATGGCAATGTTATGCTAGTTCTATACCTCGTACTTAGTCTAACAAGTGTGGACACTTGTCCAAATTTTGTAGGGGGGAGGGAGCTTACTAAAATCCAATGACATTCCTATTTATCTGTAAAGATTTTTCCAAATCTTCACACTTTCTTTATTGATGGAATTCAGTTGTCATAAGTACACAAGTGTCTAGGTGTCATACCTCTTATTCTTGAATGATTTTATTGTCAGGCTATGATGTGACTTGTATTTAAATTTCAAGTGATTTGAATCCTATTTTTGGACAATTTTCACATGTCCATGATTTATTGTCATTAAAGCCATATTATTGCTCATAATGAATCGTTATGACATTAATTTCCTGTTAAATAAAATGTGAAAATGGTTCTGTAAAACAATAACAAAAGAAGCCTAAATTCATAAGGGGGAAATAGTGCAAGTAGTGTAGACAGTGAAAGTGCTAAGAAACAATGGGTGGAGAATTGTAGTGATGAGAACTAGTGGAACATACTATTTTTCTCTCAGATGTAGAGGCAGTGAGGAGATTTAATGCATGTGGCTGGTTAGGGTATTCCTTAAGTTTAACTGCATTGGATGAAGAAGTAGCCACAAAATTCACAAGGACATTTGATGAGGGAGAAGCTTCTATATGGGGTTTAACAGTGATTTCTATAGAAGAGTGTATAGCAAAAGTAACTAGGTTACCAGCAATAGGAGAACATTATCCCAATACACATGATGCAAGATCAGTTAGGGCTTAGTTTGATATTACCAAGCAAGGTTGCTAAAGGATGTCCCTTGTGCTGCCATACAATGAGTTGGCCATGCACATTATTAGGTACCTTACATGTGAAGGAAGATTTTTCTATTTACATGCACATCATTTTAAATTGCTCAGTTTTATAAGGCATAGTTATCTAGTAAATGTTCCCAATTTCTTATACAATATGCTATGTATTAGTTCTGAAGAAACCCAAAAGGGGAAGGACAATTTTGGCACCCAACATGCCCTAATTAAATTACTCATAGAAAGATCACTTAGGGATGTCTCTCCCATGTCATGGGCAGAATTTTTCCAAGCTAAAACCATACAACCCCTTGCAGCCCTTAATGAACAGCCTAGTGAAGAGAGTGTAGTTCCCATTGATGAACCTATTGATCAAAGCACTCAAAATGTTGAAATTGAGAATGTGCAAGAAAATGTGTCTTTACCTATTCAAGAAACTCAGAAACCTACCTCTAGCCAAACAAAGAGAAAATAGAAATTGCAAGAAGAAATCTTTGTTCTGGTAAAAGAAGAGCCAAACCCTACAGTCATGAGGCAAAAGAGAACTAAGAAGGGTCCTATAGCAGTCACTCTTGCAATAGAGACACCAAAAGGAAGAAGTAGGCAAAAGGCCATGATACCAAAAGAAACCCTCGTAAGAAGAAGCTCTAGAATGAGAGGGAAATTTTCTAAAGAATCCACTTCATCCATGCTATCTACTAGAGAATCCCCAATACAAATTATTCCTGATAACTCTCCTCCTCACCTTGAAACTGCAAACATTCCTAAAAAACCTAATGAGGAATGTAGTGTTAAAGTCAATGAAAATCAAAGTGACACCCCAGCAGGCCAACCAAGTACTTCAAGAAGTACAAATGAAATAGTTCATGAGAAACTTTATCCAAACACTAGCCTAGTTCCCTATAAATTAGCATGGCTTATTGATTTTTTAGAATAGTTATGGAGGGAACAGCTCGAAAGAGGAAAAGAAATTATGAAGAGGATAGTAGTTCCATTACCTTGTAGAAACTCCCTTTCCAGTTGTTTGGACAACATATGTTTGTTGATGCCTTATGGGAAGAGGAGAGGAAAAAGATGAAGAAAGTCATAGCATTCCAAGGTGAAGAAATTGCAAATTTGAAGGAGCAATTAGAAAATTAAAAACAAAAAATGGATCGTGCCCTCAAATTGGTTGATCAAACACTTGCTTGTAGGATGCCACCTAGGATTTATGCTATGTGTTTAAAGGAATAGTTTCTTTTATTCCAACTTATGTTAACCCTTAAGAATATAAATGTAGAATTTAAATCAGCCCAGGAATTTTATGCTTTATATCATACTCTGCCATCTTGGTAGTAGAATTTTCTCTGTGAATTATATGTACATAATTTTAGTATCCCTTCAGAAACCCAATGAAGTCCTTTACTCTATATAAGGGATATAAATTTAAGAACTTTAATGTCTTGGATGTCTAATGAAGCAAACTATGATAGGAAACTAAATAATTACAAAGGTGAGGAAAGGACAGAGCCCTTGCCATTAAGAGCTGAGAGCATTAAACCAGAACAAGTTCTTAGGGACTAGTTTAAATTAACTTATGGGGATAAGAATAAGGGAGTATGGGAATGAATCTTTGTTGCTAGAACAAAGGCCTATGCTGATAATGAGAACTTACCCTACTTTTCATTCCAAAGAGCCATGGCTAGTGTTAGAAGTAGATGGGCCAGATTACTTGAGTCACTTAAAATGTCAGAGCCACATAGTCCCATCAATTTGGAGGCCGCCCTTCACCAAGCTTCAAAGTATATAGAGTTAGGGAAATAGGCTAGACTAGAATTATGGTGCCCACTCACTATGCAACCTCTAATGCTCATGTGGCCTTTATATGACATTAATGCTAATAGGCTTGAAAAGCTACAGGAAGATAGCAAAAGGGAAGTTTGGGAAAGAACAAGAAGATTCTACTATACCTTCAGGAGCAGCAGGAAAGGAAGGATTGAAGCTGGGGAATTCAAGTCATTGACTAGGAAATACAATGCTTGAAGACAAGCATTAATTTACCAAGGGGTAGATGATGAGGCTAATTATTGCCTCTATTTCATGATAGTTTTAAACACTTTGTTAATACTCTATTTTATTTTCATCAAAACATTTGTGAACTTATGGTTACGTAAACCAATGGTGAACCTATGAGTAGATGGTATGTCATCTTTTGCCAATAGCATATATATAATGCAATATTTCATATAATCATCAGAATGTGTGTCCTAATATTTGAATTTAATTTGATAATGCTTATTTGCAAATATCTCTACATTATAACTAACATGTTAGTAATGAAGTTGAAGATGATTGGAAGAATTCAAAGATGAACATTGAAGACAATCAATAGCATTCAAGGGGAAGGATGTTGAAGTTTAGCCAGAGTGGAAAATTCATAACGGTACCGAAGGACACGGCTGCAAGTATGGAGGAGCCATGAAGACTTGTTGTATTCTCTACATTTATTGCTATGTCAAAGCGGTTGTCTAGACTTTATTATTCCCACCTTGAATCGTTATCTTTTATTCTTGCCTTGAGTTGTTATCTTTTCTTCTTTCTCTCCTATGGATTTATATCTAGGTTGTTTACTTTTCTATTTCGGAATAAATGTTGATCTTCTATTTATAGGGATCAAACCAAGTGTGTTAGTTTAGTTAGAAGGAGAAAGTTTATGACAAGAAATTGTTAAGTTTTGGAGTGAGTTGTTTTTATAGTTCTATGTATTGTTCCATATAATGAATTTCTAAAACATAATGGAATAGTTCTTGGTTTATATTCTGTGCTAGTAGATTAGTAGAAGCCAACCAAGGGGGCCCACTTGGGAGGTGGATTAGATTAGAGTAGTGTAGATTTTTTTTCCCTTAGCATCCTTAGTTTTGCAAAGTAGAAGTTGTAAGTTCCTTCCTATAGCATCATACTTTGTGAATGTTCCTCCAGCATTTGTAAGAACAGTTATAGTAGATGAATTGAGTTGGAATAGATGTTAGCATTTCATTACATTTCCAGTATTTGTTCCAGTTAAGAGTCTTAGTTTCCTGCAGCACTAGTGTAGATTATTTTCTTGCATTTTACTTTCCTACAACATAAGCATAATGACTCATTAAGAGACCTAGTGCACATACTGTGCTGACCATTTGAAGTATACATCCCTGGGTTGACAAGATTAAATGCACCTCATGGTGGGGAAAAATAATCCTTAGATTGAATACACTATTCCTAAGTATGGTCTTGAGCATGATTATTATTGTGAGGCGGACGAAATATCATGTGGAATTCGAAGAACTGATGTGAGATTGCTATCAAAATCTCTGCAAATCCTTTGAACAGGTTTCTGAATAACCTTTTGCTCTGTTCGCTCCTTCTCAAATCCAAAATGATGAATAATGAGCAAAAATTGATCATATACCCTTTGAAAACCTTGCATTTAATGCTTAGTGCCTACACAGAAGTAAGCTTGGCATCAACCATTTTTAGAATCACTTGGCATCCATTGATATTTCCATTGCTCAATAGCTACGAAGAGTTCAAAATCCATTAGATGGTCTTGACAACTCGGCATCAACTAGTTTTCCACTCAGCAAACACAAGAAACATTTCATACTCAACAACAACATGGAAAACTTGAAGATTTATCTTGAAATTACAAAAAAATCTTTAATCTTTAATCATGCTAATGCAATCTTTTTAGTACTATCTTCTTTTCAAATTGATGCATGATATAATACTCGAATATCAGTCCCACTTACCTCTTATTTTCTTAGTTTGATGAGGTGTGACCACTTGACCTATTAGGTGAAATGATCCCTACCCTATTTAATGTGTTGCAAACATATTTATTTTTCCATGTCTTGTTCATCTCATCTCTAATGTTTTCAACATTCATTTTGTATTTTCCTTTGTCTGCTTCACAATTTGGTGCCTTTAACTTTGTTGGACAATGCCTACTGATGTGACCAGTCTTTAAAAAGCTGAAATGTGTAGTTTGACTCAACCACCTTTTGTAGTTACCACTGAAGTGTGTCCTAATACAATTCTCAAGAACATGTACATATTCTTGGCAATAATGATAGTTATATCTTGTATTATAATCCCAATTGTAGGAATTGCCATAGTTTCTGACCTTTAGCTTGTTAGATGACCAGATAGTTTTGGATCTGCATTCAAAAGCTTTATGTCCATACTTCTGACAATTGTAGAAATATCTTTCAAATCTTTGTGTATGCATGGTCTTGGTTCTTCATTCATGTTTTTGATGTCCTTTCTTTTTGCTCTTATGAAAATGAGTCATGTTCTTAGGTTTGACATTCTAGTTTGTAAATTTGCTCCTGCACACATTAGCAGTATGTCCTTTCTTACCACAATTATGAAAAATAGTTTTGGATTTCTTACCTTTGATGTTCCTTTCTTCTTCAAATTTGGACGATTCTCCTTCTTTAGTGCTTCTATAGCCCAATCCTAATGTATCATTATTGGATCTAGGGGTTCTCAATAATTTCTCAAAGTACTTGATGGCTTCATTTGGCTTGTTGAAGCTTTTAGCAATTTCTTTTTCTCTTTTCAAGTCACTCTGCAATTGTTCATTTTGCAACTTTAATGTAGTTATCTCAATGTCTTTGACATTAGCATTCATCATTTGTCTTAGAGTATCCAATTGCATGTTGGAGATTCTGGTTAGCTATGTTGACTTCTCTGCTAGTCTATTGGCCATAATTCTTTCATCTTCTTCAACCATGGCCTTGTCTTCCATAGCTTTCTTCTTTTCTTCAGTTACTTCACATAGCATCATGGCTTGAGATTCTTGCTTTAGCTTGAGATTTATGATTTTCTTAGCTTATACTCTATTCTTTTCTATCAGATGTGCAATTGCTACATCAAATTCATTTGAGTCATCATTGGCAAATAGCTTGGTAGTGTCGATCTCTTTATATTGTGTGCCATTCTCTACAATAGCAATTTATTTCCTTCTCTTTAAGGATTTCCTTAATTCCTCTCTGTCCTCATCTAGTTGATGTAGAATGAGTTATATCTCAATTCCTTGATTCTCAATAACCTTTCCCAATTTGTAGACTTCCATTTCAATATCTTTCCCTCAAATTTGAAAAGATTTTCCTTTTGATAACTTAGCTCCGATACCAATTGTTAGAATTACAAATAGGGAAGGTGAATATCTAAGAGTGGGGGTGAGGGGGGTGAATTAGTAGTTCAAACATTGACTTATAAAACTTTCACCAATCATTCATCACATGCATTAATAAGCAAGCTGAAATAACATGTAAAGTAAATGCATCTAAAAACATCTAAGCATTCACACACATAACATCAAATATGATTACCCAGAAACCCTCCAAGTGAGAAGGTAAAACTGGGGTGGGAATGACACCCACAAATATTCACTACTACAGCAATAAAGTGTATCTAATTAAGGTTACAATGGTTTAACCATGAATCATGGTCTGCCCTGTTAAAGGTTTACAAAGACTATTAAGTCTCACCTTGTTAGAGGATTTCAACACCCTATTAGAAGTGTTCCTGGTTAGAGGAATTCAACTTACAATTAAGTAAGCACCCTGTTAAAGGATTTCATATAGTTTGTTAGGGCTACTCTATTAAGACATTTAACTGAAATCACCTATTAGAATGTCTCAGCATAGATAGTGTGATTGGAACTTTCTTGCTTGATAATAGATCACCTCTACACAACATCCAATTGATCCTTCATGATCTGATGTATCAATGTTGTATCCTTATCTATTCTCTATTCTTCTCTAACTAATTCTACAATTCACTCTTACTTCCAAGTCACCTTGAATGCTCTACAAACTATCTTGTTCGCTTCTCCAATTTTCTCACTAACTTCTCTTCTAAGATCGCATTGATTTAGGAATTCATCCTCCTTAAGAAGACTCTGGTGGCTTAGGGTTAGGTATGAATCTACGGTTGAGATTCATCCATTTTTTGGCTTAAACCTTCCCAATTTCTAATTGATTCCATGTAATTGCATAGGGAATATGCATATAGATTTGTCCTTATCTCCAAAAGATCATAATCTATCCTTAAGTCGGCATAAAATGGTTTACATAGTTGCTTGTGCCATTACAAACAAATATGTCAGAAACTATGATACTGGGCATATGAAGTCATTGATGCTAGGCATGCATTGTATTTCTGCTTCTGACTTGGCACCTGCACTACTCGGCATCAATTGTTTACTATGTTCCTAAATCACTCAGCATGGTCTATCTACTCATCACTTGAGTGACTCGACACATGAGTGACTCGACACTCATTGTAAGTCGACATGGTCTAATATTTACATGTTGTGCTTGACATGTATTACTATTTCAACATGAACTTTGTAAATGGTTTAAGTGTGTTGACACTCAATTATCAAAACCAATCTGAGATCAATAGATTATCGGAATGACTTTCTTCTTCTTTTGAAGACCGGTCTAGAGCCATGAATGTGTAGTAGCTGGAAGTGAAACTTGCATGTCACCTATTGTATTTTTAGAAATCATCATCAAATCTTCTAAATTGGATAATTGATTACCTAATTACGTGATGTATATTAATGATATCTTAGGGAGAGAGAGACTCAAAGGAGAAATTACTATGTCATGTGAGGATGTGACTAGAATGTGTTGTTTCACGGTTTGAGGGGTTCTTTGATCATTCTTATTAGATTCATTTCCTTCTTGATTCACTCTATCAAATTTTCCTTTCAATTTTGTCCTCCTTCTTTTGATTGTAAACTTAGCCAGATGATTTAGATATTCATCTTTATCTAGATCATTAGTATCTAATTGCTACATTTTCTCATTAGAAGTTATCTCCAATGCCATTCAAGATGATTCTCCTTGATTACTTCTCCTCTCTTTACTTTGGAATTCATCAATCACTTTTCATGCTCTCATTCTATTGACCCATTCCCTTGTTCTTTTAAGGACATAGGCAGTTCATTCCTTTAGGCTTTTTAACTCTTGAACTGACCAATCAATAGGGGGAAGATATAGTAATTCAATTTTCTCATAGTAGAAGGTATCAACCAAGGAAAATTCATCATCATTTATACCTATCACATCAATATCCACCTCGAAGTCTATTACCTTCCTTACAACAAGCCGCATCCAATCTCTCTTCCTGACTTTGAAATCACTTTCGCAATCTTCCCAAAAGTATCCTAGAGCTATAAAGTGACCAAGATTAGGGGTTAGCTTTAACTCATTAATTGCATAGCCTTTACTATCATAAGGGAAAAACATAGTATAAGGATGCAAATTAATTTTGGCAATAGATCTCTCTATGTTCTTCGCATCTGATGCAGTATCACAACTATAATGTCCAATGTTGATAGGGAAAGGTATCTCATCTATCCTCTTGCTCTTACAAAGCTTATTAATTTGACTAATCTGTCTACATATTTCTATCAAGACCAATTTATCATCGACAAATCTAGCTAGCATAAGGGGATACCCATCATAGGTGGCTAACCTGATGTAAGTGAACTTTGAGAACTATATGAAAAAACTTCCATACTTTCATGCTTTCATCACTTATTTTGGTGAAATTTTGAGCCCATGTTTCCCTAAATTTTTCTTATAGTCAACATTGTGAATGCATCATTCACTCTTCTAAAATGGTTCAGGCTACTATCATATTGTATCTGATGAAGATGGTTGTAAATAATAGTCGTATCATCATATATACCTTTCCAGTTAAGGCCTAGCCAAATTTGGGTGCTTGCAATAGCGTAGAAAAGATAAGAAGTCATGTAGAAAAAATCATTTTCTTGGAGTTCTATGAGTTGCTTATGTAGTGAATCACTAATAATTTCAGCCCAATCAATTTTTTGCTTCCCTTCACAAACCATGTTAATAAATAAGAACATCCAACCTTCAAACTCATGCGAATCCCGAAGTCCTATTATCATACTTAATAGAGTTACCATATTTTCTATATATTCTTTTAACGATGATCTATGGATGGACTTGGATAGTTGAGATTTCCCTTTCCTTGGTTGCAGGAGCCATGATTTGGCAATAATGATTAAACACTAAGTTTTCTTTTCTATATAGTACTCCTTCACAGTTCTTAAATTGATGTTGGCATATTGCACTCTAGTAGGTAATAAAAAAGAAATGTTAATAGAAATGGGATTCAAATGGACAATCATTTTATTATTTGATGAAATGACTTCCTTGGTATTTGGATGATAGGATTTCATGCATTCCAACACTAGATCAGGGAACTATGCTGAGATGGGGTGTCCTCCTGCTCAAGCTATGTCACTTTCCAATATTTTTCTGGCTAAAAGGGTCATGTCCTCACTCTTAAGAGATGAACAAAAATCTTGAAGTCATACACTTCCTAAGATGGTATCGCCAATGTTAGTAAGTGTACTTTTTAAAATGGGAGCATAATCTGACCTTTGATATTTGTATTTCATGGTTTGACTATTGATCCTTCCTATTGATTACTTTAAATGATTTTGGGTTAAATTTATATTAAACTGCCATTTTATTTCAAAGCATTCATGTCTACTTTACAATCAATCCTTCAAAATTGTTGTCTGCATTTACGTACACATTTTGGCAAACAATTTGAGTTTTTTTTCTATGCTATGCATTGGCATTTATCTCATGTCTTTAAGAGCCTTCAAGGCCAAGCCACCAAGTGTTGCAGGTTGAGAGAAGAAGAAAAGTTGTGGCTGAGAGTAGAGATCTTCCTCCAAATAGTTCATGTGCTTTGTCATGGCCCAATGGAGGATGAAAAACTCAGGTCACATGGCTCTCGTGCCTTACCACTCATGCCTTGAAGTTTGGGGAACTCTGTCAAATAGTTTGCATTCTTTTTCCTATCTATACTTCCCAATTACTTGTGGTCAAATACAAAGAGATTGCAGATAATTGGCTTCATACAAAAACCCATCCTTCTCAAATATAACTAGTAATACCTTCACCATATCGACAATCATGTCAGTATCATGTGATAGACAAAGGACTCTGAATGAGTCTTCAAATACTATGGTGTTGGTGTCATACTAAGATTAGGCATAAATGTGGGTTAAAATTTTGGAAGCATTGGATCAAACATATTGTGAGCATGCTTATTCTGTTAAACATCAATTAAGAGTATAGCAACATAATATTTTCAGAGAGAGCCAGATGTTATTTTTGAATCATGGGAGATTATCATGTGGTGCTCTACCAAACATGACTACCATGTTTGTATGGAGATGATAAATTTTCATTACAAATATACATAAAATAAGATTTCCCCTCTATCAAATGGTTAGTGCATGTGCTTGGTCTATGATCGGGTTGATCATAGAAACATGGGATTGGCAACTCATTGCAAGCATGGATAATGTTCCCATATCATTTTCATATACTCTAATCAAACTGGTGCATCTAAATTTGAGCTTACAAGCTTCTTGTTTGAAACTGATGATATATCATTACATAAAACAACTCCACAATCTTTTCAAACAATTTCCAACCTTTATTTGAACTTATCATTTATCTTTGTTTCTTACTGAGGAACTTGCAGGCTTGGATACTGATAGAAAATATTTCCATCAAAACAAAGGAAATAACTACCATAATGTTTGGATAGTTTCAAGTTTCAATTTGTCAATGTCTAAGTCGAAAGCTATCATTCCCTTGCTTTCATCAAAAATCAAAATTGTCTTTGTGAACAGTCATCCTTATGTGACTTTCTTCAAACCATTGATCACATCCTTTTGTTTTTGATATGAAATCTATCTTATGCCTACCTTTGACATGATTCATCTCTCACTTGTTATTCTTTATGACTCAAAGAAGGAGGTTAATAACTATATTCAAAATACATTTTTTGAGCCTCTAACCTTAACCTTTTTGAATGAGAGGTTAAGGTTAATGGTCTGGAATACATGTTTTTAGAATTTATCTTAACCTCTTTTTATTAGAGAGGTTAACATTTCAAAGTGAAACACGTATTTTGGACCCCAAACCTTAACCTCTTTAAAGGTTAATGGTTAAGGTTAATGGTTCGTAATATGTGTTTTGAGAATTTATCTTAACCTCTTTTTGATGGAGAGGTTAAGATTTCAAAGTGAAACACGTGTTTTGGACCCCAAACCTTAACCTCTTTAAAGGTTAATGGTTCATAACACGTATTATGACCTCTAAACCTTAACCTTTTAAAAGGTTAATGGTTAATGATTTGGTTGAAAATACATATTTTTGGTTCCTTCATTAACCTGTCATAACTTGAGACTCGGATGGTGGAATTTGGAAATTCAAAGTGCAAAGTGGAGCTAGTGATTAGTCGGAGGATTTGAAATCATGAAACTACCAAGAATTGGATAAGTCTTCAAACACTTAAAAGATTTGATTTTTATGTCCTCTTGCACATTTTGATTGAAAGTTTTAAAATTTAGGTATGATAAATACTAGGGCAACAAATTTTAAAAATACATTTTGAATAAATAAAGATTTAAAAATTTTAAGTTTTGGAGAATATTAAATTAAAGCCTTAACATGATGGAATCATTCAAAAATATTACTCAAAGAATCTTTCAAAATAATTCTTGGTTTTGACAATTGTCACCAAGCGATACAATGTTTGATCAATAGCCTTTATCTTGTACAACTAATAAATGTAGTATTCTTTTAATATAAAAAGAAAAAAGGTAAAGGCACATTTTTTATTTTTTGTTGAGATATTAACTTGGCTATTTTTCACCTAACAATCTATAAAAAAATTATTTCCATTTATTTCACATTATCTTAAAGTTTATAATCTGTTTCTTTTAAAATTGAGTATAAGATTTTAATATTGAAAAAATAATTAATTCTATAGTGTTTTAACATGTTTGATTTGATTTTTCTTAAATTAGAATATGCAACTTCTACACAACTTGACTATTCATTTTGTACATTTTCTTAATAAGTTCAATATAAAGCTCAGTCTAAATTAGAATAGTACAATATAAGGAAATTAGTTTTGAAAATAAATTGTTCATTTTACATTTTTCCTTATCATTAATAAGTTAAGTATTTTTGAGCGGTATCTTTATGTTGGTAAACAGATTTGTTCTTTCCAGTTTTGTCCTAATTTATGAGCAAATTCTGATTACAACAATTTGGAAAGTGGATTCTTGAAGATTTACTTTCCTTTGAATTATTAGGTACAACTCCCTATTATAGAATTTGAAATGAATTTTGTTTATTTCTAAATCTAAATAGGGTATGTTCTTAACCAGAGAATAGGAAAGGAAAACTAAGTTAAACCTACACAGAATTTAATTTAGGCAAGAGGTAACATTTTGAGGATTAGTCAAACCTAATGAACTCACACATCTTATGAATTTACACTGAACTTAATTGATATATCTAAGAACTAATTGAGGAAAAGGAAGGCTATTTAATAAGAATATCTAAAGAATCTCTTTGAGTTTTAAGTGACAATTCCTATCACATTCAACTTTTTGTATTAAAATAGGGGAAACAAAACTCTATTTATTCCTTTCTTTAATTCCAGATAAAGAGAAACAATAAACTAAAAACAACTATTTCAAATGGAATAGAAAATGATTGATACAAAAATACCATTCAATTAACTCTACAATATCTAGTCTTTCATACCAAACAGTTGTTGACCTCTCATTAATCTTTCATTATCATACATATATGATTCTGAGATGACTATTACAAAAGAAGCTTAATCGGTTCATCTCCTCAAAACTGACAAATGGCAAAGATTCGGTTTGTCTATTACAAATATTACAAAATAAAAATGGAAAGGGAAAAATATGAATCACTTCACTTTCTTCCCTTTCTCTGCTTTTTCCGTATAGGCTTTAGTGGCAACAATGATTGGAATCAACTCTTCATGTTTATGTACATGCACATTTGTGTATCTCAAGAGCTACCTGGAGTCCTCCCAAGCTAGATATTTGGCAATGCCCAATCAATCTTGTAATTCCTCCATGGCTATGTGCACACATCCACCAAGATTTTGAAGCTTGAAAACTTTTCCTTGGCAACTAGGAGTCATCACTGTCAACTCATCTATGTAATTGGTAAAGTTTCATTGCATGATAGTTACCCCAATTATCACTTTCTTCTATCCACTAGACTATGAATTCATATGCAAGCCTCTCATCAATTCATAATCCTGATCTTTCTCCTTCTTTTCTTTTCCTTTAGTTTCTTTTAGTCCTTCTTCTACTGCCATAATCATTTCAGATTTGAATTGCATACTCTGAAACCACTCAACTATGGGCTCATCTCCCTTAGGAAAATTTTTTGCTTCAACAACCTCCTTTATTTTCATTTGGATGATCATTTTCAATAGAGACACACAATCATCACTCTTAGCTTTCACTGCAGCTAAGGTGGCCCTATTTGATGTTATATTATCCTTCTATGTTTCCAATCTTAAAATGGTATTACCAATCTAATCTATAACAAAGAGTTCTTCCACCTTGACCTTCTCAATCCACTCTCTGTCTATTTGTCCAAAAAAATTATCTTCTTGAAGCTAGGAGATAAGTACCTAGACATCTAAAATAGTGGGATCTTTAGTAATGGACACCTCAAAAATACTTTCCAAAGGGGTGGCTAACTATCTTATGAAACTATTTAATTCTTGAATTTTTGCTTTCATCTAGACCTTTGAAAACTTCATACTTTTCAGTTGTCCTTCGATCACTTTGTTAGTAGACTTCCATAAGCTAACTTTAGTGTCATGCTTGGCCTCCCTGAGATCTACTAAATGCATGGTGAAATCATCCATAGTCATATCCTTGATTCTTCCTTCCTTGTTAGGCTTTTCTATCTCCATTATTAAATACCCTATTTTTGGATCCTAGCCAAGTATAGACAAGGTCTTATGCTTCTTCACCTTAGTTAATGTAAATCCAGAATGAATGGCAAGGGATACAGTATATTTTGTGGGAGCACCTTCATCTTTCCTCTTTCTCTTGCTCTCTAGAGTTTCCTCCAACTAGGAATCAGTACCTATCACCTTGGAAGCCATTTCGAGTGAATCTATGCTAAACATCTTCCTCTTGACCAGAGTGATTGCCTTCATGATCAAAGAGAAAACATTATTTTGAGCTTGTGAGACAAGCTTAGAGGACTCCTAACCTTCCTTAGTCTCTATAGTCTTCTTAGCTACTTTTTCTGATTTAGTAGATTCATTGTCGCTACTTCCTCCATCTCCTAAGTCCACCAACTACACATGAGGACAACTTTGAAGCAAAAGTGCAAGGCTTGTAGAAGGAACTGGGCTACTAGTAGGTGAAGGAACTAGGGTAGTAGCACTATCTTTCAACTCTTCTCCCTTCTTAGCTTCTAATTGAGCAACAACCACTAGAGGAGAACCATCTTGACAAGTCTTGGTCAAAGGAATGTTCTTTTTAGGGGGTTTGTCACATCCACCCACCGCTTGAGTTGGTCCTTCAGTGATAGCTAGTCTTACACCCGGTGTGCCATTTTGGGAGGAAGAAGGAGTTGTATTTGTTGGAGAAGCTTGAGTGAATGTGCCCTTACTTCGGCTTCTTTTTTTTGTCCATTCGACCCACATCCTAGTCTTTTTAAAAATTCAAAACATAATGATGTCTAGCTCTTCTGCAACATCTTCATATGGTTCAGAGTTGATAGGAAGGCCTCTTAACTTTGTCAAATATGTATTACTATACATATTTTGTCTGTCGTCTTTTATTCCTTTGACATCAATATCAATTTGATACAATTTCACTTGGCCCACTATGAACCTGGCAAATGCACAGTCTCAACTCTCAAATTCATCTTTGCAATCTACCCAGTAGTCTTCGATCATGGTGATGTGCTTAATCACATTCCCAATCTGCAACACTTCCCTTGCATACCCATTCAACTCAAACATAGGCCTTAAGACCTCATACATTTCTAATCTATATTTCATCTTGAAGGCCTTAAGCATGTTCTTTGCATTAGAAAGGGGCTTCTTTTTGTTGTCCATTCGACCCACATCCTAGTCTTTTTAAAAATTCAAAACACAATGATGTCTAGCTCTTCTACAACATCTTCATATGGTTCAAAGTTGACAGGAAGGCCTCTTAACTTTGTCAAATATGTATTACTATACATATTTTGTCTGTCGTCTTTTATTCCTTTGACATCAATATCAATTTGATACAATTTCACTTGGCCCACTATGAACTTGGCAAATGCACAGTCTCAACTCTCAAATTCATCTTTGCAATCTACCCAGTAGTCTTCGACCATGGTGATGTGCTTAATCACATTCCCAATCCGCAACACTTCCCTTGCATACCCATTTGACTCAAACATAGGCCTTAAGACCTCGTACATTTCTAATCTATATTTCATCTTGAAGGCCTTAAGCATGTTCTTTGCATTAGAATGGGACTCATAGCTAAAAGCTCCCACCTTCATAGGGAATTCATATCCCTTCTTCTTCAAGATCTCGCTCAGCACGTTCACTTGGATCACTTGCCTCACTATCATGATCAGCACAATTATGTCACCAGGATACCTCAATAGCTTCAAGGGGAATCCATCGAAGGCTATAAGATGCAAATATGAGAAAGATGAGAACTGGATAAAATAGCTTCCAAACTAACTAATGGCTGCCATTGCCTCTTGACCGAATCTCCTCTCTAGGCATCCTTGGAGCTCTCTACAAATTCTCATTGTAAATGCATCATTAACTCTTATATATTCTGCATAACTATTTTCCAGTTGCAAACATGGGTAGAACTCATAAGGCTTTACATCATCAAGAAAATTTTCTACTCTTGGGAGACCCAGCCTTAATTATAGAGAAGCTAACATGTAAATTAGAAAAGAGGACTAAAACACTAAGAGCATTGGATAAGTTATTGCTTACCTCATGAACCCAATCAATGTATTATGTATTTGAGTATATAACTTGTACCAAAAAGAAATATCACTCTATGAAATTTAAAGCTTCTACCTCACCTTTCAGCCTATGTAAGAGAACTAGGATGTCTATAATCTCAAGCTTGAGATTAGTGCCAAAGGGAGTCCTAGGGACCTTACTCTTGGTGCTCCATGGCTTTTGCAACCGTGACTACAAAATATCCTTTATTGAGACCATATTCTATGTAGAAAACTTAGAGATGACTACACCAACTATCAAATCTAAAAACTCTTCCCACTCTAGGATTCTGAGGCAATTTACCATAGTTTTCCTATCAATGGAGATCAAGACTATCATCTGGTAATACAATTTGTCTAGTGTCTAGGTTATAATGATTTATACATTCGTATATTGATTTTGAAGCTTGAACTACAACTAAAAAACTTGCTGCTTCAACTAACCCACACCCTCAAAGCTTCTCAATTATAGGATGAATTGGCTCTAATTTCACTCTCTTCTAAAAATCTTGCATATCATAGAAACAAAGAGAAGTGTCTGTGAAATTCTGCAGTGTGGACTTGATTCCATTTAGTCCTTCAAAACCCACAAATCTAGTTGCCATTCTGTCTGAGAATGAATTGAATTTTAAAATCTAGAAGAAGAATAGAAAAAGAACAAGCACAAATATAGGTTATTTGAAAAATTACTATGAATTAATAGAATAACAGTTCAAGGAGAGTGGTATTTTGTATAACTGTTTATGTTTCCATCTATATAGGAGTTTCAACTCACCCATTGATCTTCAGGATTCATGCCACATGAATGAATTAAAGGATAAATCCGTTGAGGTAGTAAATGTAGGGGTCTTAACAGATAACTCAATGTCTTTTCACTATTTAGTTGGCTCAATGGTAACTTTCCATCCTTTCACACTTACTTTACTATTTCCCATTAAGATTCAAGAAATTATGAATAGAGTACTCCATAAGGAAATATCTGCCAAATAAAATTCTACTTAATAGATCTTTCTCACAATCATTAGATTGTCCCCTTTATCATCTTAAGATATTTTGCATGTGAAATGTGGGTTTGATTCTCTTATAAACTTGATTTTCTTTTAGATGCAAAAAATCATCTTCAAGGGTGGAAAACCTACCGAGGAGAAGATGATTTTCATTTCTCTACCCAAGCTTTCTTTTAATTTTAACCTTTTGACTTATTATTTCCTTGAGTTATGAGATATCCATAAAAAGTGTGAAGCTTAGTTAGGGACCCACCTCTACATTTATTTCCTTCAGAATTGCCTTATGTAGAAACTTGTCTTCATGGGTGGAAAACCTGCCAAGGAGAAGACAATTTTCATTTCTCCGCCTAAGATGATTTTGAGAGTTGTGATGGATCTTTAATACTTCTTGAGGAAAATAATCATAGAACAAATAGAAATTTATCATAAGGTACTCTAGCATCTTCTTTTTATGGCTCATATGCATCATTTGGTGCTCTTCACGAGAAATCGCCTTCATGGGTTGAAAACCTGCCAAGGAGAAGGAAAAGTTCAAATTTCTACAAGCTTCTTCTTTTCATGGAGAGTATGATGGGTTGCAAGTAGATATAATCCTTGTGAATGACTATTGCATGTTACGGGAATCCCCATCAGATTAGCTACTAGGCTTACCATGAAAACTCACGACATGAAGGAAGGCCACTTGGTTATGAAATGTGGAGAAGGGGGAGATGAAAATCCTAATGAAGACTCCCTTAACCTAAGAGGACTTAGACTTAGGCTTGGACACACCTACAACTTAATTAAGACACAAAATGTTTCACTTTGCAAAAATGGTTATGGGGTGAAAATTGGGGCAACAGCTGGCTTTGACTGGGGACTTTGGTAGATTATACCCAAGTGAGGAATCCAAAATCTTTGGTTTCACAAAATAAAAAGGAGCACACAACAAAACCTAAAGCAAGGAAAGCAAGGGGAAAAAATAGGAAAACCAAAAGAATAGGAACTAAACCTAACTAATGTACAACACGTGTGTTAGTTTCAATTTGAAATTTGATAAAGCTTCAGATTGTGACCTTATAGGTTAGAGGTAAAAATTCACCATCTTGATATGCCAATTTAAATGAATTATTTTTTAACACCTGATGAATAGTGAGTGCGCCTTTCCACAAGGTATCAAATTTCTAGTGAATACCTTTTGGAGCTCTTTGCTTATCCCATATTAACACACTATCACCTACCATGAATTTATGTGGTCTCACCTTTTTATCAAATAGGTTCTTTATGTGCATTTGGTGTTGTGTTATATGATCTACAATTTCTTCTCTTTCTTCTTCAAGTTTTCTCAAGTAGAGAATTCTCTTTTCCAAACCATCCCTATAGATATCTTCTTCAATTACTTTCCCAATATATTCATAGCTAGTTCTAGATGTAATGGGAGATTGGCCTTGGTCCTATAGACCAATTTGAAAGGAGATATACCAATAGCCCTTTTAGGTGTCATCCTGTCCACCCACAATGCCTCATGAACTTTCCTATGCCAAGTCTTCTGATTGTTAGATACTAGTTTCTTAACAATATTCACCAAATTTTTGTTACTACACTTTGCTTGACCATTTCCTTGCAGGAAATAATCAGATGAATGACTGACTGTGATTCCATGCTCGAAGAAAAAATTGGTGATCTCTATTGAAGAGAAATATGCTACATTATCCATTACCAATTTGATGGGGACACCAAATCTAACCAATATGTTTCTTTAATGAATTCACATACTACTTCAGCAATAGTCTTCTTGGTTGCCTTTGCAGCTTCCACCCACTTAGTGAAATAATTAGTTGTAGTTATCACATATTGGTGACCAGCACTAAATCTTGGGTTGATAGGTCCAATGAAATCAAGATCCCATTGTTGAAAAGGCCCTTAATTGATGATAGGCCTGAGAGGCAAAGAAGCTAACTGGGGACATCCAAAAAACATCTTACATTTCTCACATTTTGACACCCAAGATTAGGCATCTTTAAACATTCCCAACCAATAGTAAGATTGTCTTAATATCTTGAAAGCCATCACTAAGGATGAGAAATGTCCCCCACAGGCTTCATCATGAAATTTTCTCATTTTTCTTGCTATTGTTTGTCCACACACCTGAGAAAAGTACCATCTATAGCCTTTTAAAACAATTTGTCATCCCAAATTACATATTTAGCTACTTTCAGTTTGAGGTCTCTTCTTTGTCTTGTTGTTAAGCGTTCTAGACATTCTTCGTAGGTCAATAAGTAAGCAATATTCTTGAACTAGGAATCTTGCATGCCTATTGCTAATACCAGTTGCTTTCCTCCTGATTCTTTAGTTTCTTCAACAATTCTATTTTTTGCAATTTCTTTGCATAAGACATTGCCTCTCACTAGCTTAGTGAGCTTAATTTCAATATCATATTCTTGTGTCTTTGCTATCCATGTTCCTCTAGAATTACACCCTACATCCTATTGTGTTAACACAATTTTTACTGCTACATCTAGGACATAGACCATGGAGTGCAAGTGCAAGATGCAGAATCAAAAAAATTTAAGTGCTTTGACTACTATGAAGGCACATTTCACGATTTGAGTACTTTAGCTCATGATTCTTTAGAGGGATGCTCATAAAAGCTATTGGGGCTTGTATCCCTTTGTCATTATCTTGCATAAGTATTGTTGATAAAGTGTGTTCGAAGGCATAACAATAAATGACAAAATTGCGTTTATAATCTAGGTGACATAATACTGGGGCATTAGCAATGGCAGTCTTAATGTTCTAGAAAGCCTGTTTCCTAGCTTCATTCCATTTAAAACTTGAATTCCCTTTCATCATGTCTACAATACATTTAGTGGTTTCTAAAAAATCTGGAATAAATCTTCTAAGGAAATTTACCTATCCAAAGAAGGACTTAACTCCTAATTTGTTTACTAGCAAGCTTAACCTTCAGATGGCCTCTACCCACTTTGGATCAATTCTAATACCTTCTTGAGAAACTATATGACCTAGAATTTTCCCTTCCATAACATAGAAGATGGGAATTTTTGGATTGAGTGAGATTCCATGTTCTCAACATTTTTTTAAGACTTTCTTCAAATCTTTTATGTGATTTTTCTTTCCTTTGGAAACATGGTGAGGTCATCCAAGTATATGACTATAATCCGATCCTTAAGATCTACAAATATTTTGGTCATGCATCTTTGGAATGTAGCACTAGAATTAATAAGTCTCAAAGGCATTCTATAGTATGCAAATGCACCCCATGGATTAGTGAAGGTTGTTTTGTGTTGATCCTTTTCCTCTACTTCTATTTGATTGTACCTTAAAAAATGGTTGAGCATGGACATCACTTTAGCCCCTGCTACTATTTGCAAAAGATGATCCATATTAGGAAGGGAAAAATTGTCTTTCAAAGATGCTTGATTCAAATTCCAGAAATCAACACAGATTCTTATTTCTCCATTCTTCTTCCTAACTAGAACTATATTAGCTGCCCATGTGGAATGATGAATGGGATAGATAATCCTTGCTTTCAACATCTTGTCTACTTCCCAAAATATGGCATCAGCTACTTGAGGGTTATAATTCTTCTATTTCTATTGAAAGGGGACTGCTTTAGGTTTTAGAGGAATTTGATGTTTCACTTTCCCATCCATGTAGCTTTTCAAGTCTTCATAACTCCAGGAAAATACATCCTAGTATTGTATGAAAAGCTATCTAGTAGCTTCTTTCTCCTCTAGTGAACAACACTTACCAATATTGATCATTTTAGGATTATGGACATCACCAATATTCACTCCTTCATACTCACCAGTAGTAGGCCCCTTTTCTGCCCTCTTTTTCTTTATGTAGGCATCATGTCTATTAAACAATTTCTCCAAAGATACAAAGTCTGGGGGAATGATATTACCTCGTAATTGGACTTCACCCATTTGATTTTCGTTTGGCTCGTGATATGAATCTTCATTATTTCCTTCATGTGGAATGATGAATGGGATAGATAATCCTTTCTTTCAACATCTTGTCTACTTCCCAGAATATGGCATCAACTACTTGAGGGTTATAATTCTTCTGTTTCTATTGAAAGGGGACCGCTTCAGGTTTTAGAGGAATTTGATGTTTCACTTTCCCATCCATGTAGCTTTTCAAGTCTTCATAACTCCAGGAAAATACATCCTAGTATTGTATGAAAAGCTATCTAGTAGCTTCTTTCTCCTCTAGTGAACAACACTTACCAATATTGATCATTTTAGGATTATGGACATCACCAATATTCACTCCTTCATACTCACCAGTAGTAGGCCCCTTTTCCGCCCTCTTTTTCTTTATGTAGGCATCATGTCTATTAAACAATTTCTCCAAAGATACAAAGTCTGGGGGAATGATATTACCTCGTAATTGGACTTCACCCATTTGATTTTCTTTTGGCTCATGATATGAATCTTCATTATTTCCTTCATGTGGAATGATGAATGGGATAGATAATCCTTGCTTTCAACATCTTGTCTACTTCCCAGAATATGGCATCAGCTACTTGAGGGTTATAATTCTTCTGTTTCTATTGAAAGGGGACCGCTTCAGGTTTTAGAGGAATTTGATGTTTCACTTTCCCATCCATGTAGCTTTTCAAGTCTTCATAACTCCAGGAAAATACATCCTAGTATTGTATGAAAAGCTATCTAGTAGCTTCTTTCTCCTCTAGTGAACAACACTTACCAATATTGATCATTTTAGGATTATGGACATCACCAATATTCACTCCTTCATACTCACCAGTAGTAGGCCCCTTTTCCGCCCTCTTTTTCTTTATGTAGGCATCATGTCTATTAAACAATTTCTCCAAAGATACAAAGTCTGGGGGAATGATATTACCTCGTAATTGGACTTCACCCATTTGATTTTCTTTTGGCTCGTGATATGAATCTTCATTATTTCCTTCATTACCTCGTAATTGAACTTCGCCCATTTGATTTTCTTTTGGCTCGTGATATGAATCTTCATTATTTCCTTCATTAAACTATTTTTTAGAAGTAGCCTTGTCATTTTCTAAAAACAACTACAAGCTCTTGTCATCCTTAAAAACTTGCCAAGATTCTATATTATGTAGAATAGAGGCTCTATTCATAATCTCGAACTGATATTTCCTGTCTTTGAATTCCAGATGGGGTAACAATAGAGAAGTAAAAACCACTAAGGAATCAGCTTTGGTGTTCATCTCCCTTGGTACTGCTTCAATAGCGAAAACATATAGGCTTTCTATTTTGTCCCAAACTCTATTTCTATAGTTTTTCAACTTGTGATTCTTTATGAAGTATTGACATTTAATTTATCTTACAATGAGTTTTGCATCACCTTGGGCCTTCATGATCTTTATTCCTTTCTCCTTTGCTACCATTATCCCTAGTAGTGAGGCCTCATACTGTGCAATGTTATTTGTATTTCCAACTTGAATTTGAAGGCCATGGGTTCAAGTTCTCCCTCAGCTGGTATTAACACCACACCTCCACTAGATTCTGAAGAGGAACAACTTCCATCAAATTCTAATGCCCATATGTTAGTTAAATATTCTTTCTTATTGGGAATTCCCTTTCTTATATTTTCATTTACTTGTTTATCTAGAGCCTCTTCAGTAAACAACATGTAATTACCAAACTTTAACTCCTGGTAGAGGATCTAAGCTTTAGGATCATCTAATTTCAAGATAGTAAATTTTGCCTTTTCTTTAGGTTCCAATCTAACTTTCTTGTTCCCTATGGGTATGACTGCTTGGGACCAGTCTAACTTTATTTCTCCTCCTATTCTCGGCAAAAACTCCTGCTCAAAAGAAGCCCATAACTTGCTATAATACCTGCCACTAGGATAGTCAATAATAGTTTCTTCTCTAGATGTGAAGCCAATGCTACCTGGGCATTTTTAATCTATCTAAGCAAGGGGACTTGTTTGTCATCCATAGAGTAACACCTTCCATGGACTTTAGTGAGATTGAAACTCAGGGCTTTAGTTATATAATAAGGCATCACATTGTTTGATGCACCTAAATCTATTATGCAATTACTCAATTTGCATCCATTGATATATAGTGAAATATAGAATGGATCAAATTTTTTCCTAGGGAAGGTTGCTAAGATAGTGGAATCCTCTTGATTAAATAGGTTAGATGTAAAAGTTTCATCTCCTTCTTTAATGGTTACATTGTGATTTAAATCTAAAGTATTTTCTTTACAACGATCTACTAATCTTTTTAATTTAGAGGGATGAGACTTCAAGTAATCTATAGGGAAGATATGGATTTTTGACTCTTCATAGAATTGGATGAAATCAAAGGGAATTTTGTCCTTACCTATTTGAGATGTCGATGCTCCTTGATCAATGTGAATATTATTTGCTAAAGGATTGGGATTGTTTCTTAGAGCATGACTAGAGGATTGATTCTTAAGCCTTTGACCTCGAGTTAACATTGTGTATGAAGTTCCATCAATGGTCACATAACATTCACCTTTAGGTTCAAAATCTAACTCATACTCTAAAAACAAATTTCTTGAGTCACCATTTGAGTATGAATTTGACTCTGAATAAGGAATTGTAGTATTCAATTCATTGGCGGATAACAACTGCATCATACGAGTAGTTTCTGGGAAGCTCTCACTATCATGATCTATTGTCAAATAAAAAACACACTTTTTTCCTTTCTTTGGTGTGGCCTCAATCACCATCCTTGGTTGTAAACCCTGCAAAAATTTCCCATCATTATTCCTTCTTGGTGGATTTTGATAATTCTGTTGGTAAGACTAATTAAGCCCAAGTAATTGTATTTTAACTACTACTAGCTCATTTGACAATTTCTGAATCATCTCATTTGATGATGTGGTATTACTAGAACTACCTTTAGTTTGAAGTTACCACTTCCATTTTCCTATAGATATCAAGTCATCTTCAAATTCCACTACTTTCTTTTGCGCATCTACCAAATCTTTGAGATGTGCTTGTCTTAAGTCATAATTGATATTTGGGGGCATCAAACTGATGAAGAATGTTTTCAAATTACCAACAGTGGGTTTGTTAGCAGTAAGAATTCTACTAGTGATTTTATTGAAAGTAGCAACAAAATCCCTCATACTCATGGTGGGTTATTTTTTGATGGATGTCAGCTGTGTTAATAAGACATGTTCATCTTCTACAGTCTTGAACCTAGTCTCGAAGGCCATTCTCATTGTATCCCAATTGGTAATTGAGCCATCATCCAAATTATAAAACCAATCTACTACAAGTTTTGTCAAAGTTTCAAGAAATAGCCTTACAGCTATGTCTTCATGAGCAACTCCTAAGATGCGAGTAGTTGCGAAGAAGGCCTAAATGTATTCATCTGTGGTAACCTTCCCATCACCCAAAAATTTAGGGAAATTTTTCCTTGAACCACCTAGTTGTGGGTGATAGCTTGTCAGTGCCAAAGGGTCTATCACTATAGCCCAAGGGGCAGCCATAATTGTTCTAGCAAGGTATGGCATAAAATTGATAATTGGGGGAGCAATAATCCTATGCAAGGATAATACCTGGTAGGTAGTAGATGAAGTGCTTTGATTTTTAATGGAAGAAGGTGGTCTACTCCAACTTTTCTTTTCACCTTTCCACTTAGGAATATCTAGGATGGGAAAACCAAGTTCTATGAGTTTATCAAAAATAAGGTCTTGCCCACCCTGGTCTTTGGTACTTCTAAGGAACCTTGTTTTTTCCAGGGTGCTAGGTTAGTTTTTTATTTGAGCATCACATCTCAACTATCTTTTCACCCTTCGGATGTTTCTCCTCTAAATAGCTTTTTCTAATGCTTCAGCTTTAGATTCTTCTTCTTCCAATATTTGGCTAGTGTTTCTGTAGTGTTTAGTGTTCCTCCTATTTCTCCAAATGAATGTATTGAGGGATGAAATTATGTCTTCTTGGTCATATTGGAAACTAAGATTAGGTTGGAGCACTGGGACAATATTCTCATGAGGTAGTACCCTTTTCCCTCATGTTATAAGATCTATCATATTCGATTCCCTAGTAGAGTTGCCAAAAATCTATCGGTAAATAAATTTATTCTTTCTAGTTTTGACTTACATATGTTCTAATTTATGAACAAATTATGATGACAACAATTTGGAAAGTGGATTCTTGAAGATTTACTTTACTCTGAATGGTTAGGTACAACTCCCTATTATAGAATTTGTAATGAATTTTATTTATTTATAAATCAAACTAGGGTATGTTCTTAACCAGAGAACAGGAGAGGAAAACTAAGTTAAACCTACACAGAATTTAACTTAGGCAAGAGGTAACATTTTGAGGATTAGTCAAACCTAATGAACTCACACATTTTATGAATTCATACTGAAGTTAATTGATATATCTAAGAACTAATTGCAGAAAAGGAAGGCTATTGAATGACAATATCTAAAGAATCTCTTTGAATTTTAAGTGACAATTCCTATCACATTCAACTTGATGTATTAAAATAGGGGAAACAAAACTCTATTTATTCATTGCTTTAATTCTAGATAAAGAGAAAAAATAAACTAAAAACAACTATTTCAAATGGAACGGAAAATTATTGATACAAAAATACCATTCAATTGACTTTGCAATATCAAGTCTTTTAGACCAAAAATTTGTTGACCTCTCATCAATCTTTCATTATCATATATATAGGATTTTGAGATGATCATTACAAAGGAAGCTTAATCAGTTCATCTCCTCAAAATTGACAAATGACAAAGATCCAATTTCTCTATTACAAATATAATAAAATAAAAATGGAAAGGTCATAATATCAATCACTTCACTTCCTTCCCTTTCTCTATTTTTTCCCTATAGGCTTTAGCATCAACAATGATTAGAATTAGCTCTTCATGTTTATGTACATGGACATTGGTGTATCTCAAGAGCCACTTGGAGTACTCCTGGGCCAGATCTTTGATAGTGCCCAATCGATCTTATAATTCCTCAGTGGCTATGTGCACACATCCACCAAGCTTTTGAAGCTTAGAAACTCTGTCCTGGTGACTAGAATTCATCACTGTTAGCTCATCTATGTAATTGGTAAATTTTTCTTGCATGATAGTTACCCCAATTATTGCTTTCCCTTGTCCACTAGATAGTTACATGAGGACTGCTTGGGAGCAAAAGTGCAAGGCTTGTAGAAGGAACTAGGCTACTAGTAGGTGAAGGAATTGGGGTAGTAGCACTATCTTTGAGCTCTTTTGCCTTCTTATTAGCTTTTGATTGAGCACCAACCACTAGAGGAGAGCCATCTTGACAAGTCTTGGTCAGAGGAATGTTCAAGGGTTTGGTCACCTCCACCCATTACTTGAGCTGGTCCTTGAGTGATAGCTAGTGTTACACCTAGTGTACCACTTTGGGAGGAAGAAGGAGTTGTAGTTGCTGGAGAAGCTTGAGTGGATGTGCCCTTGCTTCGACTTCTTTTTGCTATCCATTTGACCCACTTCCTAGTCCTTTTAACAATTCAAGACACGATGATTTCTAGCTCTTCTGCATCATCTTCATATGGTTTAGAGCTGATAGGAAGGCCTCTTAACTTCATTAATATGTATTACTATACCTATTTTTTTGTCATCTTCTATTCCTTTGATGTCAATATCAATTTGATACAATTTCACTTGGCCCATTGTGAACTTGGCAAATGTAGATTCTTGACTCTCAAATTCATCTTTACAATCTGCCTAGTGGTCTTTGACCATGGTGATGTGCTTAATCATACTCCCAATATGCAACACTTCCCTTGCATACCCATTCAAGTCAAACATAGGCCTAAAGACCTCGTACATTTCCAATTTGTATTTCATCTTGAAGGCCTTTAGCATGTTCTTTGCATTAGAATGGGACTCATAGCTGAAAGCTCCCACCTTCAAAGGGAATTCATATCCCTTCTTCAAGCTCTCGCTCAGCATGTTCACTTGGATTTCTTGCCTCACTATCTCTATCAACACAATCATGTTGCTAGGATACCTCAGCAGCTTCAAGGGGAATCCATCGAAAGCTGCAAGACGTAAATATGGGAAAGATGAGAATTGGATAAAATAGCTTCTAAAATAACTAATAGTCATCATTGCCTTTTGACTGAATCTCCTCTCTGGGCATCCTTGGAGCTCCTTACAAATTCTCATTGTGAATGCATCATTAACTCTTATATATTATGCAAAACTATTTTTCAGTTGCAAACATGGGTAGAACTCATAAGGCTTTACATCATCAGGAAAATTTTCTACTCTCGAGAGACCCGGACATAACTATAGAGAAGCTAACATGTAAATTAGAAAAGAGGATATGTAGAAAGTGTTGTGCAATTTAAAGCTTCTACCTCACCTTTCAGCATGTGCAAGAGAATGGAGATGTCTACAATCTCAGGCTTGAGATTAGTGCCAAAGAGAGTCTTAGGGACTTTACTCTTAGCACTCCATGGCTTTTGGAACCATGACTGAATAATCTCCTTTCTCTAGACCATCTTCTTCACAAAAAACTTAGAGATGGCTTTTCCAATTATCAAATCTAAAAACTCTTCCTACTCTATGATTCTATGGCAATTTACCACAGTTTTCCTATCAATGGAGATCAAGACTGTGCCGTCTGATAATACAATCTATCTAGTGTCTAGGTTATAATGATTTATACATTCGTATATTAATTCTAGAGCTTGAACTGCAACTGGAAAACCCATTGCTTCAACTAACTCACACCCTCAAAGCTTCTCAATTATAGGATGAATTGGCTTTGATCTCACTCTCTTCTAAAAATCTTGCATGTCATAGAAATGGAGAGAAGTGTCTATGAAATTCTACTGTGTGAACTTGATTCCATTCAGTTTGTCAAAACCCGTAAATCTAGTTGTCATTCTATCTGAGAATGAATTGAATTTTGAAATCTAGAAGAAGAATAGAATAGTGAAAGCACAAATGCAAGTTATCTAAAAAAGTTGTGTGAATTAACAGAATAATAGTTCAAGGAGAGTTGTAGTTTGTATAACTATTTATGGTTTCATCTATATAGGAGTTTCAATTCACTCGTTGATCTTTAGGATTCGTGCACCATGAACAAATTAAAGGATAAATCCATTGAGGTAGTAAATGTAAGGGTCTTAATGGATAAGTCGGTGTCTTTTCATTGTTCTAATGGCTCAATGGTAACTTTCCATCCTTTTGCACTTGCTTTACCATTTCCCATTAAGATTCAAGAAATTATGAATAAATTACTCCATAAGGAAATATCTACCAAATCAAATCCCACTTAATAGATCTTTCTTGCAATGGTTAGATTGTTTCTTTATCATCTTAAGATGTTTTTCATGCAAAATATGGGTTCAATTCTCTTATAAACTTGATTTTCTTTTAGATGCAAAAAATCATCTTCAAGGATGGAAAACCCACTAAGGAGAAGACAATTTTCAAAAAATCATCTTCAAGGATGGAAAACCCACTAAGGAGAAGACAATTTTCATTTCTCCTCCTAAACCTTCTTTTAACTTTAGCCTATTGACTTATTGTTTCCTTGAGTTTGGAGATATATATAAAATGTGTGAATCTTAGTTAGGGCCCCGCCTCTACTTTCATTTGCTTTGAAATTTCCTTATGCAAAAAATTGTCTTCATGGGTGGAAAACCCGCCAAGAAGAAGACAATTTTCATTTCTCTAGCTAAGATGATTTTGAGAGCTGTGATGGATCTTTAATACTTCCTAAAGCAAATAATCATAGAAGAAATAGGAATTCATCATAACGTACTCTATCATCTTCTTTTTATGGCTCATATGCATCATTTGGTGCTCTTTGCGGGAAATCACCTTCATAGGTTGAAAACTCATTGAGGAGAAGGTGAAGTCTAGATTTTTGCAAGCTTCTTCTTTTCATGGAGAGTATGATGGGATGCAAGTAGATATAATCCTTGTGAATTATTATTGCATGTTACGGGAATCCCCATTGGATTAGGTGCTAGGCTACCTGTGAAAACTCACGACATGAAGGAAGGCCACCTAGCTATGAAATGTGGAGAAGGGGGAGATGAAAAATCTGATGAAGACTCCCTTCACCTAAGAGGACTTATACTTAGACATGACACACCTAGGACTTAATTAAGACACAAAATTTTTCACTTTGCAAAAATGGTTATGGGGTGAAAATTGGGGCAACACTTTAATTATAAGAATTATTATTTATAGTATCATCTTAATAGAAGTTTAAGTTCATCACATTCTCTATCATAATATGGTTTCTAATGGAATAATAAATGTTGGATAGTGTATGAGTGCAAAAGACAACAATGAGTAAATGAATAGCCAAATGTACATATGCTTATGTTTGTGCTTGACTGGATCCTGTTACACCACTACTAGAGGTGATAAGAAAATATGTGAATTTTATGCAAATCATGTTCTAGAAATAGTTCATGATTCATGTAATTGAATCTTAATAATTTTGATCTCTTAAGCATGTAGTAAATAAACCACAATCTAGATGTTTCAGAGACACATACAATCATTTTTTAAACAAAATCTAGATTTAAGGAACCCAAATATGTTAGGGGGAGGGAGAAACATTTTTTAAAGGGAAATGGATACCTTAAAAGAAGGTAAATAAAAAAGGATCTTGGCTTAAGGTGATATGTCAAAATTTAAATATTCTTCTATTTAGCTACCTACATAATGTAATTTATATTTTGACTAATTAATTTAGAGAGATTTTAAAATGAAAGATGCACTATTCAAAATCCCAAGTTATAACTAAACATTGACAATAAAGAATATCAAATTAAGGGAATAGAAAAAAAAAAATCTAGAAGGATTAAGCACAAAGTGTCATAAACTACTTACTTTTGTGGGGAGAATAAGTTACAAAATCCCAACATGACATATTTTGAAATAGTTAGACTCCTCCACAAGAAACCATGACTATTAGGACATGGAAAATGATGTTATTGTTCTCTTGAAAAAAATTGAAATGGTATTCAACCCTTACTACACCGTATACATCAATTTTATTAAAATAATTTTGTAGTCATGGTTATAATCTTGGATGCAATTGAACATTTTAGGGCACTTCTATTATATTATTTTGTTTTTTTTGAATTAAAATGATAGACATTCAACTTTCGCCACCAATGAAGCTACAATTTACTTCACTTCCTATGGTGGCATGCATTGAGTTGAAGTTGGGATGACAAACTCTAATATCACAACTTGGAAAAATCTCTCCCCTCATTTGTTGCTAACAAGTGTTGTGATACCATGCACCCTACATGATAGGATACACATCCTCTCTCCCTCCTCCCACTTACTCTTAGAAGATGCATAACACAAATAATTATATGTAGATACTAATAATATAATAATATTTTAATAGTATATAATTTAAACATTAAACCAAGATTAAAAAAATTCTATCATGACATTACAAAGGGGGAAAAAACAAGCTTAATGAACGACATACCAAGCATACACAAATGATGAAGAGGGATTTGGTCAGGTTTTTCCAACAATCCAAATTAGTTACTTGAGGCATATTCACCCTAAAATAGAATGTTGGTAGGACACTGTGTGTGTTTGTGTGTGTATCCTATCAAACAATGATAAGAAATGAAGAGACATAGATGGATCTCACAGGTGATTAACAAGGACTTTTTCCCTCATCTTACAAACATGTCAAAAGGAACAATGTAGTAATAAATGGGGTTACTACATCAATAAATCATAAGCTTATAAATTATCATCAACATATGAAATCCAAAAAAATAAGCATTGATCTCATAACATCTTTGTACCAATATGATATCAAATGTCAACAAATATCACAAAAATTGTATGTGGGCTGAAAAACAAAACATCTATTACATCATACAATATCCATGTCATTGTACAAAGAAAAACTGAATTAGAAAACCACAAGTAATCTAGAAACAATTTACCAATATATCATGACACACTTTAACATAAAAATCAGCCATAGGTTTTGAGTGCAAGATATACATTTAGTAGCACACAACTCATTAATAAGGCAGCGAAAAAAATAAACTCTCATTGATAATTTCTAACATAACTGCACAATATCATGATCCTTAAAACAACACCACATAAAAACAAAGAATTTTTTAAATTAATTCTTATTTAAAAACATCAAATCTTATCAATTGACTTTTATATATTGAATCACAATGTCAAATATTAAAAAACTAATTTCACCTATGTAATACAAACATAAAACAAAAGGTATGTACTACAAATATAAAACAAAAGGTAAACTATTTTAAGACAAAAATAAGAGAATAAGAGAATATTCAATAAAATGCCTAAGGGGTGTATCAATTTCCTAGTGTATAACTTTTTCATGAATAATTTATACCTTTACTATTAAAAGCCTTAAGGCACCAGACGTCTCTATGGATATTTCAGTTTGATTTCTATAATTAAAGCCAACCTTTAACCAATTATATTCAATACTTTGAACTAACGTAATTAAAAATTTTTTTTTTTAAAACTATGTGAATAATGATTTCAGAATGCGATATTATTCACCAACTGATACAACTTCTGACTTTTGCTTCTCTCTTAGTTTTGCTTCACAATAAAAACAAATATGGAAGCGGGTTCTTCAATGATTGAAGACAGTTTACTCGAAAATCAACGGATGGTCACTTGACTGTAAAGAAAGTGGTAGATCTCATATTCGCCGGCGTATATAAACATTAAAAAACCTATGTAGATCCCTATTCTTTTTAATCTTGTTTATCTCTTCCCTAGTTTGACCTCAATCCACCATGATTATTTATGTCTTCATCCCTCTTACCTTGGTTAAAACTACTATTTCAAACTCAATTTATAGATTATTATTGATCTTTTTTTTGGTTTTTAATGCCTAAGTAGCTTCAAGACCCTTAATCACTATCAAGGAGATATCCAAAATTAACGCTAATTCCAGAGTGAAGACATCGATGGAAATACAAAAAATTCACTAACTTCTGACAGTGACCACCAAGAAAATCTTTAACACCTCTATGTAAGATTATCAGCTCTATATCAAGGCTCTCCACATATAGAAATAATGCTATAGATACAGCTTAATACCTCCAAAAGTAGAAGAGCTGAAGTTTCTGAAGCACTAGAAAGATTTTCACCATGACAAAGCAAGGAAACTCACCTAATTTTGCTCTGACCGTCTATGATCCTGATCAGAAGAATGGATCTTCTCCTCAAACCAACAAGGCTACTGATACCAAGAATATTTTCCTAGAGGCCACAATCTACAAAAAGGTGTAGCTAATAAATATAAAAATATAGATGCAATTTATGTGTTTTTCATAATTGCCAAATGCAATAATCATACAATCTTTTTCTATACAGGCTGCAGCTGAATTGGTGGCAACTTTTATCTTGGTGTTTGCTGGATGTGGAGGAATCATGGTGGAAACAAGGGATAAAGTGTTAGGTCAAGTTGGGGTTTCTGCTGTGTTTGGGCTTGGCTATAATGGTGCTAACCTACACAGTGGGTCATGTCTCTGGTGCTCACATTAATCCTGCAGTTAGTATTGCCTTCGCATCTGTGGGAAAACTTTCTCTTATTGAGGTGAAGTAATCCATGAGTATAACAAGTGCGATTTGTGAATGAAAATATACAGATTGAATTAGATATTTTTAAATACCTCCTTAATATGTTTATTTTATTATGTGAATAATACCGATATTGATATTTTGTTTTCTATGTTTTTGGAATTATCAGCTGCCCGTTTATGTTATATCTCAGATTGTGGGTGCCACGGCAGCTGCAGCTGCAATCGATATAATTATTACAAAGGTCTCCATTAAGGTTGCTGTAAATACAACTAATGGACATCCAATGGAATCACTGGCGGTGGAAATAATTGTCACCTTCATACTCTGCTTTGTTATATTTGGAACAGCCACAGATCCTAAAGCAGTAAGTCTGACAGTTTACCATGATAACATTTGATTGAACATTATATAATCTAGTTACATATTCTCAATGCGAGGAGAAACATTTTTTTGACAAAAAGAGGGCTTGGGTATATGTTAAGGGTACATGAGTAGCAATTTTTGGACATTGAAGGAGTTTCCAAATAAAAGCTAATTATATGTGACCATTCTTTTATAGTGGAGGGCTTAAACATCATACTGTTAAGTTTCATTCCAATGTTAAAAATGTTAAATAATAAAAGTTGACTTATTTTTTCTAAGCTTAATTTGTTTAAGAATAGAATAATTTAATGAAATTTTAATTATTCTATCATTTTATGTTCAAAATAAACCGTTCATAATTAGCTCGCTAGAAAGGTTTTCCACTGTAATATCTCACTAGCAAGTGATGTTTTACTGTGCAGCCGAGTGGAATGGTAGGGATTGCTGTGGGTGGTATAGTCGGTTGTAATGCTTTATTCGCAGGGTATGTATAAAACTGGTAAACAAGTGTTTTTATTTAGATTTTGGAGGAGTGTTTTTCTTTTATATTAAATAACTAGTAAATTGAGTATGTAATATGCATTCAGGCCACTGTCGGGATGTTCCATGAACCCAGCAAGATCATTGGGGCCTGCATTGATAGCACTCAATTTTGAAGGGTTGTGGGTGTATATTCTTGGACCTGTGTTTGGTGCAGTTTGTGGAGCTTGGTTCTATAAGAGCATTTCAATAAAAGAATAGATAAATATTTCCCACTTCTTTTCTGCTGGAGGGTTGGTCACTATAGCAGTCTGTATTTCTATATAAAAATAAATAAAGGTTTCTTTGTTCTTTTCTATTAATAGAATTAGGTTGGTCATTAGGGTAAGGTGGTACAATTTGTATTTGTATATATGTTTTAATGGAGGTTTGGTGATTATCATAGAAAGGTGGTGTATCTTGTTTATTATTATTAAAAATAAAGTTATGACTAATGTAGATTTCAAGTCTTTCATCTTGTTGTAGTTAGTACTATTGCATTCCCTAGTGAATTAACTTATGAAGTTTGTATATCAATTTATTTATATAATTTATTATTATAATTATTTCTTCAACAATGATTGGTTCATTTAATTTGGGCTTATAAGACCCTTTTTGTCTAGACCTCTCCACATTCATTTATTTTTGGCTTACATTTTTAATCATAATATACTATATTAAAATTTATTTTTTATTTTTAACTATAGTGTTATTTTTAATGTAATTTTATTCACTTATTGTACTATTGCATTCACTTTCTTTGAAAACTATATTAGTTTCCAGCAATCACAAGTACATATTATTGAATAATAATAAAACTTTTAAAGTTTCATTAATCATTTATAAATTTTATATGTTATTAAAATTGTATGATCGGTTCCCACTAAGAGAAGGTGCTCTATTTGAACCTACCCAACACCTATTATAGGTGTCAGTCGACCAAACACAAGATCAAGTATTGCCCTTTGGCAATACATAGAGTTAAAACCCCACCCAGGGATGCTCCTGCTAAACCAACAGCAGTTTCACCGGAGTCAAATTCGATAATTTCACAAGTTTTACATTATTGTTTCACACGGGATCAAGGCGATTGTAAGGGCTACCACTCCTATAGTGGTTTGCACTCTGCTTACCACGTCTTCCATTGTGACATTGAATGTGCGGTGTTCTCCTAGCCCTCTTGCACGTGCTGAGAAACCAAAAGAGAAGCAATAGGCTATCATTCTAGGAGAGTTTCCTTCTAGTTTTACCCCAGTTTCTACATTTTTACAAAATAGCTACTCCTCTCTTGAGGATGAAGAAGATATGGAGGAGTTGTTTTGAATTTTTTATCATGGAATGTGTGATGTCTCACATACCTCTCCAGAAAGTACTATGTCAGGGATACCCATCATAGACTTGGCAATTTAGATTTCCTTAGCAATCAAGAGGTTAAAATCTCTGGTTTCATGCTTTTCTCTACATATCACATCATTTGGCTAGACGACATTATGTATTGGGAAGAACAAGTGATGCAAGCTATTTGAGCTTTTAGTATATTTCAAGACTTATTAAAAGTTTGTTTCTTGTAGTAACTTCTAATTTATGTTTCTAATTTTAAAGATTCGTTTAGAGGTCAAAGGAGTAGACTTGACCTTTCAAATTGTTAGGAATAAGGTATCTCAACCTTGGAAAAATCCTATTCTTATTATTTGTTTTATAAATGCATTTTTTGCAAATAATGTAATCAAGTATGAGTGTACATGTCAAGTTGGCATGTTGATGTGTCACTCCACTTGCATGTGTTGGCATCTTGAATTGTATGTAAGGAGATCATGACTGAAATAGTTATGATGGATTCCTATGATATGTAAGAGCTATCTTTGGAAGATATGATGATGGGCAAAGATGTGAAGACATGTAGCAATTGATCATTGAGTACTATACACTCAAGTCTCCATCTAGTGCAAAAAAAATTAGGTCCCTACTTTTCCAAAGAATGGTAAAACCCTAATATGGTTCTTCTTTAGAAATTGCCCTAAAATGGAAAGCATGTAATATAAGGGACTTTAGGATTGCAGATAGTAGATAGTGAAAAGAGTATTCTTGGTAGTTTTTTGTTGCAACTAGATTTTTCTTCCATTTCCTAAAAGAACTTGCATTGCAAGTGTGTTGTAAACTTTGTGTTGAAGATAATACATTGTGCAAGTTTTGGAGGGGTGGGGTTGTTAAAACCAAAAGGTTTTTCCCCACTGACATATCTTTGTATTTGTGTTTTCTTTCTCTATCTATTTTTTGTATTCATGGTTGACTACATAATATCAAATTTGAAAGTATTAAGGATTTAAATATAATTTACACAATACTTTCCTTAAGGGATTAGTGTAGGAAGTTGTTTCCACACCTAAGTTTCCTTACAAGTGGTATCAAAGCTTGATCAACTTTTGATCCTAGTTGTTTGTAGTGTTTTTTGAGCTAATCTCAAGTTGAGTGGGAGTTTTGTGCAAAGCATTCTGAATCTTATTTGCAGATTGAGATGGCTAGTTCATCATACAAAAAAATGGAGGTGGAAAACTTTAATGGTAGTAATTTCAAATTGTGGAAACTCAAAATAGAAGACTTTCTTGAAGATCGTAATCTATGGGAGGTGGCTTCACTTGATGTGAGACCCACATCAATATCTCAAGTAGATTGGGATCTCAAGAATTACAAAGCTAAAGGTCTCATTAGACTCTATCTAGCTGATTCAGTTCTCCTGAATGTTCTTGATGAGAAGACCGCAAACAGTTTGTGGACATGGCTTGGGTCTGTGTTTCAAGCCAAATCTCTAGTGAACAAGTTGTTCCTCAGGAAGAATTTTTATTCTCTAAGAATAGAGGAAGGAATATCTGTCATAGATCATCTAAATGCTTTTAATTTATTGATTGCACAGTTGATATCATCTGGTGTCAAGATGGAGGAGGAGGATCGATGTATGACCCTATTATTTTCCTTGCCAAATTCATGGGACCATCTTGTGATGGCTCTTGGAAGTACTTTAGTCACTTTCAAAATGGATGATGTGGTGTCTTCGCTTCTATCTAAGGAGATGTGAAGAAAGTCTTCATATTCAGCTAAGGAAGCTCCTACTATTTGTGGTAGATCCAATGACAGAGGGAAGCAAAATGACAACAAATCTGGAAAGGGTAGATCCAAATCCTGTGGAAAATCAAAGACTCTTGGAAAGTCCAAGGCAAAATGTTGGAACTATGATAAGACTAGGCACTTTCGTGAAGAATGTAAAGAGCCAAAGAAGAAGAAGAAGGCCTTAGATTCAGGTTTAGAAAAATCTCAAGAAGATGGCAATTCTTTCATTACAACTGTGGCAGCCCATACATCTAATGATCTATGGTTGATAGACTTGGGTGCTTCATTCCTCATGACCTCTCATTGAAGTTGGTTCTCAAAGTATGAAGTTTTTTATTGTGGAAAGGCGTACTTGGGTAATGATTCTCACCTAAAGATAGGTAGACAAGGACGGATTAGTATCAGATTCCCTAATAGACAAGTAAAGGGGATCAACAAGATAATGCACATCCCTAGTTTGGCATGAAACCTACTATCTGTAAGTATGCTAAATGATGTAGGTGTGCAACTTTTTTTTTCTAAAGATGGATGTAAGATGATGAGAGGTGCTATGGTGCATGCTAAGGGTACTAGGAGAGGTACTCTATTTTAGCTTGATGCATGCATTTCTCAGTGCAATAGTTCTTCTATTTCAAAGAAGAGAGTAGCTATTGTAGATGCCTAAAAACCTTTAGAAAATAAAGTATTTTTATTTTTTGAAAAAGTTCTGATGACATCATCATTTATTAATTAATTAATTATTTAATTTATTTATTTATTTTTATGCCATTAAATCCCTTTATCTTAATTAAAAATATTTAATTAAGGAATCCCTCCCAAAAATGTTTAAATCTTATTTAAACATTATCTCCTTATTTATTAATTATTTAATTAATAAATTGACCAAAAAACCCAAAATAAATTAAAAATTTATTTTTTGCCCAAAACTTAGCCAATTTCCTTAAGACCACTAACCTCTTCCAAAATCTTCTAATCCTTCTTTAATTTTGATTAAAGGCTAATCCCATCATTTCCTACCCCTAATCCCAACTCAAAATATTTAATTAAGATTAAATATTAATCCCCATGTTTATTAAAAAAGTTTTAATAAATATCTCCTCAACCCAAACCCTTGAAATAAATAAAACTTTATTTATTTCCTAAAAATCTAATTTATCCTCATCCTAAGAAGTTCTAGACTCTTCTAGAAAGTCTTCATCCTCATCCTAGGAAGTTCTAGACTATTTAGAAAGTTTTTATCCTCATCCAAAGTCTAGACTCTTCTAGAAGATGTCTTTAAACCTAATCCTAATCCCCTCCTAACCTTGTCACATTCCCTAAAAATGGGTTAAGACTTACTAACCCAAGCCAAAAGTTAACAAATATCTCCTCCTTCACCCACCCTCATTAAATGCCATCCACTTGCCTATCCCTAAGCTAATCCTAAACCATCCTAATCCATCCTCTAATCATTTGCACAAGCCTAAGCAAGCTTAAAACCCTCCTAATCAAGCCCAAGTCGAAATTGCTCTCATCTCCCTCAAAATATCTCAACCATAAAATTTTATGAAGCCCACTAGGCCATAAATGACTCTTCCAAGCCCTTTTATTGCTCTTACAAGTCATTATGAGGGTCTTTATAAAGATTTTATCCCTCGAGCCTCCTTTGTTGACTCATCCTTCCCCTTTCCTCCATCCTCTCACCATGTGACATGTGTCACTCTTTGATTGGCTGTAAGGAAGCATAATCCATGTGCTCTCCTATCATGCAATCTGAGCCCTCCATGAGCTTTTTCCCATCCTTGCATCTTAGCCCTCAATCCCTCAAGCCTCTTGCCTATAAATTGGATCCTTCCCCTTTGCAAAATAACACAATCCATGAAGTAAAGTCATAATGCCATTTTAAGAAGCCATTTTACATCAAAACCATACACTCACACCCAAATTCCAACTCCATTTGAAGCCCTTTTTGAAGCATAAAGCTTGAGCATACATCCTATCTATTTAGAAAAAGCTACTCAACAAGAGAGCTTCTCATTGAGAGAGCCCATTAATGGCTCATATTCTCAATTGAGAGCTCATCTTAGTCTATCTTAAAATTTATGAATTGTGTTTAGTTTGTAGAAGCTTTATTTAAATTTGGTTTCTATTAGCATACTAACATTGCTCATATACATTTTGGCACGCCTGGTGGGACCCCACATGGTTCATCTTCATTAGCTTTTTTAGTCAAGTTTTGTATGTCATTTGCTAATTTTGGCTAATTTTGCTTGTTTTTGTGATTGGTAGGATTCTATAAATTGGTTTTGTAGGTCCACATGAGCATGAAGAAGACAAAGGAGCTCATAGTCAATCTCATAGTGTTTGCAGATTTTTCAAGCTTATAGGTGGACAAAGCACTTGGAATTCTTCTTCCTCTTCTTGTCTATATTCTTTTTATTCCATCTACTTCTTCTTCTTCTTCTTGTGGGAGATCTTGGCCATTTTTTTTTTAAGGAAGCAAAATCATACACACTTCTTTTTAGTGCTTAAAATGAACCCCTAAATCATACTTAAATCCATTAAAAAATTGAAAATTTGCAAAAAAAAGAAAAAAGGCATTTTAACAAGTGAAACTAAACCAATCCAATCATTTGCATCCTTGCAACATCAAGGTTTTAGATGCATTCATGCAAAGTTAGGAACACTTCATTTTCGAGAATTTAAAAAGAACTTCAAGTTTCCATTTCAAAAAGTTCAAAATCAACACTAAGTGCACACTAAAATCTAAGTCAAACTCAAAGCATCAATCAAGGATAAAATGAACCTCATTTGCAAATATTTTAAAGTTCTTTTAAAAATCTCATGAAAACTAAGGATCCTAAATGGTTTCCAAAAATTGTCCTAAAAGCTTTGTTATTTGTTCCAAACAAATGTCTTGTTGCAAAATCTTGAATGTTTCTTAGGCTTTTCATGCATCAAAACAATCTAGGAATATAATTTTTGGGCTTAAAATATGCAAACTAGAACACAAAATCTTGAATGAAAACCAAAGTCCAAAGAGTCATTTTCACTTTTGAGTCCAAAACAATCTTGAATGATCTAAGGTTAAAACAAAGCACTTCAAAGTTCTTAAAACAACACACAAAATTTCAATCTTGAATGCTCAAAGGTAAAAAACTTGAATGTTTAATCACTTGTCTTTGAATGCATGTTGCTAAACACACTCTTGAATGCCATGGATTAAAATCAAATTTTTTTTGAATGCATGATTAAAACAACAAATCCAATCTTGAATGCCAAGGATCAATTAACCATTGCACTATCAAACACTTCATTTGGAGCTTCTAAAATTGAACAAAACAAATCTCTTTTCCACATGCAATCTAGGTAAAGTTTGATTTTTGGACATTTAAGAAACTTTGTTAAGTTAAATACAAATTTGCAAAAATCAATTTGAGTAGTTCCTTGGACTCACCTCTTTTCTAATCACCCATCAATTCAACCATTGGTTGCAATCTCAGCGCCATTTATGGGGATGGGTCTACTTGAAAAAGGTGTTAAATGTTCCACAATCTAACTCACTCACTTGATCTTTGAACGTTTGCTTTAACTTTATCAAAATTCTTAAATGATCAAAACTCTAGATTAGATCGATCACACTTCAAGTTTGGGCAATAAAATTGAACAACTATTGACGTGGAGGGCCTCCAGGCGCGCGCTTGACAAATCGAGTCTCACACATCTTTGCTTTGGGCTTTAAAACAAAATCACACCAACTCTTGAATGCTCTAAAAGGAAATTAATCGATACTTGACGTGGAGGGCCTCCAGGTGCGCGGGTTTACTTTTTTGTTGACCCTAACTCTTCTTCTTATATTCATTCTTCGCTTGATTTTGTTTTGTTGGCGCTTCAAGTTGAAATTGAACATTGTCTCTTAAACATGAGTGCTTGCAAAGTCTAGATCAGCACACATAAGAGTCAGTTGGTAAAAGAACAAGCATGTTTTTTAGCCCAAGGTCATCCAAGTCTTCTCTCCCCTTGTCGTCTTTCGAGGCCATCTTGGGTGCATAAGATTAGGATCCAAAACCTTGTTTCTTTTTAGGAGGCCTGCTTGGGGATTTCATCACCCCTTGGGACGACCTCAACTCCAGCGTTTTTGCGGAGTATAAAGATCGGGAGGTGAATCCAAAGACACCTCTCTTGGAATCGAGATTTTTGTCACTTGGGCTAAGCCTCAAGGAACTTTATACCCTTGAGAAGTGAAAGAGAAGAAGTGGGTTACCGCTCCTCTCGGTTGTGTGACATATTTTTGGTTTCATCTACGGACTTGGGCCTCATGTACCTTTGGGTATATCGAGGACTCCCTAGCAAAACCAACTGTCATCCTTGTAGACAACCATCTAGGATGTTAATGTGTTTGAAGTGACTGATCGAAACATTTGTAGAACACACACACTCCTTGGCGCCAGTATCACATTTTGGGAATCAAAACGTCTATCTGGTTGTTTCTATCTATTGCTTGGTCTTTTACTTATTGAATGCATGTTTTCCAAACTTGGTCAATCCTAGCTTAGGGCACACTTAGCGTAGTCACTGCCTATCCCAGAAGTTGAACAAGTTGAAGCAAAATAACTGAGGTCTCTCAAAGCCAAGCAGATTCAAGAATTGATGTTAGAGCAACCCAAACCCAAACAAAAGTTTCACAAAGTTAAACTCAAACCATCTCAGGCATACCAAGAACTTTCAGCCAAGAGAAGGGAACTAACACCAAGTCCTCGAATTGTCAAACTCCACAAAGTAGAGGACAAAGCTGCCAACAAAGCACTTCAAGAGGCCTGGTTAGAGCACACCATCAAATTTAGCCAAAATCCAGGAGTTAATCCTGCTTATGCCTTACCAACTAGGCATGATTTCTATGATTACTAACACTGGTGAGCCTAGATCTGTGAAAGAGGCTTTGGATATGGAAGATGTAGTTTCTTGGATTGAGGCCATGGATGATGAGATGGCTTCATTAGATAAAAGCGAAACTTGGGACCTTGTACCTTAGCCTAAAGGATGGAAACCTGTTGGTAGAAAATGGGTGTTCATGAAGAAGTTCAGTGCAAATGGCAATGTTTAAAGGTACAAAGCTAGATTGGTCATGAATGGGTACTCATAGGTAGAGGGAATAGATTATGGTGAAATATTATCTCTTGTTGCAAAGTTGACATCGATTAGATTTCTTTTATATCTTGTTGCATCATATTGTTTAGAGATAGAATAGATGGATGTGAAGATAGCCTTCCTTCATTATGATTTGGAGGAAGAGATTTATGTCATAGCCTGAGCACTACATTTTTAAAGGTAAAGAATCTTTGGTTTATAGATTAAAGAAGTCTCTGTATGGTTTGAAACAATCTCCTAGGATGTGGTACCTTAAGTTTGATGCCTTTGTGTTGACAATTGGATTTGTAAGATTGAAATCAGATCATTGTGTTTATTTTAGAGTTGAAAATGATCGCCTTCTTATTGTTTCATTATATGTTGATGATATGTTGCTATTGGGAAGGGAAAGGGTATGATTTTTTATTTTATATCTCAGTTGTCAGCATAGTTTGAGATGAAAGATCTTGGGGCAGCAAGATACATCTTAGGTATGGAAGTCAATAGAGATAGGTCTAATAGAAAACTTTGGATGAGTCAGAGTAAGTTTGTGAAGTCTGTGTTGAACAGGTTTAGCATGGTAGATTGTAGACCATTGTGTGTTCCTATTTCTATGGGAAGAAAGTTATTTGTAGATGATTGTCTAAAATATCCTAGTGAGGTGTAGGACATGAGTAGATTACCTTATGCTAGTGTAGTTGGTAGCCTTATGTATACTATGGTTTGTACTAGACCAAGCATTGCCCAAGTAGTGGGAGTTCTGAGCTAGTTTATGGCTAATCCTGAATGGGTACATTGGGTTGCAGTTAAGCGAGTATTCAGATATTTGAGGAGTACCTTAGATTACTCCATTTTTTATCACGGTAACTCTTCTAGAGCTCTGCATTCAGTTTCTATTCATGGGTTTGTGGATTCAGATTGGGCAGGTGATATTGACAGCAGGTGATCTACCAGTGCTTATGTGTTCACTATGTTTGGTGGTGCCATCAGTTGGATGAGTAAGTGAAAACCTATGGTTTCTCTATCCAATAGAGAAGATGAGTACATGGCTGCTACTCATGCTTGTAAGGAAGCCATTTGGATTAGGATATTGTGTTCTAATATTAATGTTTATGTAGGACATATTACTATTTGGTGTGATAGTCAAAGTGCTATTTTCCTTGCAAAGAATCCAACTTTTCATGCCAGAACATAGCACATTGATGTGCAGTTTCACTTTGTTAGAGATATGGTGGAAGATGCAAAGGTAAATTTGGAGAAGGTAGATACTATAAAGAATGTTGCAAATGCATTGACAAAACTAGTGGACACAGAGAAGTTCTGATGGTGTTCAGAGTCTATGGGTCTTTCGGCCTATAGCAGTTAGTTCTTGTTATATTCATGTTATTCTTACAAGGTGTTTGACAAGTGGGAGAATGTTACCTAGAATAAGGTGTCTCAACCTTGGATAATTCCTATTCTTATTATTTGTTTTGTAAATGTATTTTTTACAAATAATGCAATTAAGTGTGAGTGTACATGTCTAGTTGGCATGTTGATGTGTCACTCCACTTGCATGTGTCGGCATCTTGAATTTTGTGTAAGGAGATCATGACTGAAATGGTTATGAAGGATTCCTATGACGCATAAGAGCTATCTTTGGAAGATATGATGATGGGTGAAGACATGAAGATATGTGGCAATTGATCATTGAGTACTATACACTCGAGTCTCCATCTAGTTCAAATTTTTTTGGGTTCCTACTATTTTAGAGAATAGTAAAACCCTAATACGGTTCTTCTTTGTAAGTTGCCCTAAAATAGAAAGTGTGTGATATAAGTGACTTTAGGGTTACAGATAGTAGATAGTGAAAAGTGTATTGTTGGTAGTTTTTTGTTGTGATTGGATTTGTCCTTTGTGTCCTGAAAGAACTTGCATTCCAAGCGTATTTAACCTTTGTGTTGAAGATAATACATTGTGCAAGTTTTGGAGGCCTGGGGTTGTTTTACCAAAAGGTTTTTCCCCACTGGCATATCTTTGTGTTTGTGTTTTCTTTCTCTATCTATTTTCTATAATCATGGTGATTGCAATATTGTTGTTCACATAATATCGAATCTAAAATTGTAAGGATTTAAATAGAATTTGCACAATACTTTCCTTAAGGGATTAGTGTAGGAAGTTGTTTCTGCACCTGAGTTTCCTTACACAAATAAGAGATTCATAATTTACCATTCTATTGTAGGCTCTTTCTATCAACAGGTTGTTTTTAATCTTAGTCTAGGTCAACTTTGGGGGAAAAAAATCAACTTTTTAGGAATTTTTAAGAAATTACCAAAAAAATAAATAAATCAAGAATTATGAAATCTACCAAAAATGGTTAATTGTCTATTAATTGAGTGTAGAGAATTTTTTCCCCTTTCATTAAGGATTTTTTCAACATTGTAAAAGGAGGATGGTGAATGCAAATTTATTGAAGTCTCAAATCTATATTTTTGATGTAGGAGAGTCTTACATGGCCCAAAAGTATTTTTTATTTATCTTTAAATCTGGGTTATCGTATTCTATAGCTACTATTTACGGAGGCATACTACCTTCATTAAGTTAGTCATTTGAGCTCAAAATGTTTTGATTTCATCTTTGAAGGTTCATTTTAGATATATAATCAACATGCAAGTAAAGTTTCAATGCAGTATCAAGTCAATTTGTGAAGATATTTAAAAAATGTTGGTATTGGGAGCAAGTTATAAAAACTTTGAATTTAGTTTTGAAGACTTTAGAGGCCCAAAAAAGGGATTAAACCTTAGTGAAGGGGTGTAGATCAAGTTGTGGAATTTCTGAAATGGATTCATAATAGTCAATCAAAGAAACTGGGGATAAGTTACGGTCTTCAGAAGTCGTGCAACCTAAAATGGACAAAAATAAAATTTCTTTTGGGTTTCAAAATTTTTTGGATCCTACTCTAATATGAAAAAATATGAAAATTAATAAAAATTTAGGGTTGGTTGGCCTCAAGGTCTAGGGTTAACTTTGTATAACCTACTTGGTTGGTGAAAATTTATTTATATAAAGAATGCTCATAGGGTTGTCTATGATAGTTATAGGATATTGGTGGTGGATTTGGCTTACAAAATATAGAGAGGAATACATCCATATGAATTCACATGTTTTTTTTTTGAAATTTGTAATTCCATTCTCTTAGAGATAATAAGAAGCCAACCTTTTATTTTTACAACTTTTTGTTATTTCTCTTATTGCAATGTGTTTGTGTTATTAATGGGAGTTCCAATCATAAAGTCATATCAAGTGTGTAGACATATCACCAATTGTGAGGTAGTTTACACCAGGACCATGGTTGTAGGTTTGAGCAACAAACACAAAAATGTCTCCACAAAGTAATCATGGCAAAAGAGTTGGAGGTGTGATAGATGAGGGTTTTAGAGCCCTTTAGAGTTATATGCAAGCATTGAAAGAGGAGACTCATAGGGGAATGAATATTGTAGTGAGAGATTATAGTGAGGATTAATTGAAAGGAGAAGTGCATGTTGAACATGAAGGGGAAAAGTGATTAGGGATCTTGGGGAGTATAGGTTTCTTAGAGCTAGTTCTAGGATTGGAAAAAGCCCCAAGATTTAATTCCCCACTTTTTTTGGGAAATATTAACCTAGAGGAGCTCATCAACTGGATCAATGATCTATAAGTATTGAGTATGAAGAAATTGAAGATCTTGAAAGGGTCAAGATTGCAAAGACCAAACTAACATGGGCATGCAAAAGCTTGGTGCATGAGATTCATTTAGAATGAAGCATAAGAGGAAAGGAGAAAATTACAAAATATGATTGAGTGGTAGAGGAGTTGAAGAGATAATTCACTCCTATCAATTATGAGCTCTATATTCTAAAGAAATTTTAAGAGTTGAAACAAGTGAGAAGATTAGTTTAGGAGTATACAAAAGAGTTCTATTGAGTTCTCATCAAAATGGGTCATGCAGAAGCTAACAAGGAGGAAACTCTATATTACCTTAATGGGTTAAGACCAAGTATTCAGAAGGAGTTCATTTTGATTCAAATAAAGGCCACTCATTATATTCATGGACCTATATGAAGACCTCACTTCTCATTTGTAAGAGAGCATTTTTGAGATTGTTAGATAATAAGGTTTTAATTAAAGTTTGGTGAATACTTGATGTATTTTAGATCTCTTAATTCCCTCTTTTAGATTAAGTTTAGTTTAGATCAAGTGTGGTGATTTCAATGGAGAAGATGACAATGTTTTGATGAACCCATTTGGTTCATACTTTTGAAATTTTAGTGATTCTAAATCATTGTGCAAAGATAGCCTAGATCATTTCATGTGTATGCTTAACTTATATTATTTGTATACATTGTTTTCTATAATGGTGTATGTGGTGGTATAAAAACATTTGGCATAACCCTTGAAGATTGCACAACTCAGATGTAGTTGTAGTATAACTTAGCGAGGCAAAGCTTAATGATTGAGGAATTTGTCCTCTAGATTAGCATCTATTTTTTGTCATTACTCTTAGGAGAATAATAGAATTCTTGAACCCTAATCCCCTTTCATTTCTTCATATTTTGTGAAAATCCCAAAAATTACCTCATTGCAAAACCTTTTGATAGCTCCCACATCTATCATAACTTGAAATGAATCTATGGAAATATATGTAAGGCCTCTTGTGATCATCAGAAAATTACATCAACCACTAAGCTTATCCATAGTCAAGACCTCACATTAAAGGAATCTTAGAGTCATCATATGATCTTCTTACAATCTTAGCATGCATGAGACTTTTTTCAAAAGAGGATAAGATACCATAATATTTTGTTCTACTATTTGATAGGTTGTAAAACACACATCAACAAGAACCAAAATATCTCATGAATCGACTCTACCATTAAGTAATACACATTATATTTTTATATGTAAATATAAACATGTGTAAAAGAATGAAAGTACCAATAAATCTCTTCGAACTATCAATGTAAACATATGTCTGAAGGAAGCCGCTCTAGTACGAGGTTGTCTAGAACAAAATAAAATAGATGCTGGTTAATGGGAGTGATCAGTGAGCCATGGAAGCCTCTTCGCTTGGAATTTTTTTCACTACGTCTGAGCCCAACAAAGGAAATAAACTTTCATGTCTCCAGAAAATAAATGTTTTGTGACGTATGAAGAGAGATTAAAGAAAGTTTCAGAGAGATCGATAAATTTCAAGAAAATAGTAAGGGTCATCGCAAAGGTAAATGTTGAGATGATATGCCCATATCCTGTGGATGATGAGCACATGCCACAGCCTAAGATGACGTAGATAACTGATAGAACCTCTGCGAATTTTAAGACCATTTACATTCCTTGCATATATCCCTAGCCACAAGAAACCGTATCACTTCTTTTGACAGACACAAAATAAATAATAATAAAATTGCGTTATATTAACGATAGGATAGACATTAATGCTGACCATAAATTAATACCTTAAGATTATTCCAACTTGTTTTATTTTGACTAAAGATTGTGTCTCCCGTATGTTACCAATGATCTTACAGGGATCATCCAGAGGATACTGTTAAATCTTATCTCTTGTCAAATCTCTTCATTTTCCATTCAATGCAAAGAGGAGATATGGAAACTATTCAATTCATTTTCCATCCAAGGAGGAAGGAATGAACAATTAAAAGACAATATCCATTCAATAATTTAACAATATGACTATAAGAACAACATTATTAATATTGTATTAAATTAATTATTAATACAATCTGTATATCATTACTTAACAAACAAGTATCTTTAAATTAATTAAATCTAATTTTGAACATCATATCATGATAAGACATGCTAAATTGAAACATTGTAGATATTCCAAACACACTACAAGAATTACTGTAATAATTTAACTTACAAATAATAGAGATTCATAAGTCAGAATGGTTACTACATGGATAAATCATAAGAACTCAAATATTCATTAAAATAAAACATAAAGAAATGTAAACATTAATTTCATAACGTCAATGTATCAATATGATAACAAATGTTAGCATTTATAACAAGGAAATGCATATGTACTGAAAACAAAGCATTTATTCATCATACAATATCTTTATCATTGTACAAAGAAAAATCAAAATAGTAATCTACAAACAATTATCAAGGCATCTTTGGACACTCCACATAAAAATCAACCATAGGTTTTGAAACTAGATACATGTATAGACACGCAAGCCATTAATGAGATGGCAAGAAACTCATCCATAATTTCCTAATATAATTGCACAATATCATGATCCTTCAGCACATAAAAAGAAAGAAGAAGGAAATTTTAATTTGTAAAATTTTAGCTAAACCCTACTAATTAACTTTTACAATTTCCTCTTAAACAAACACTAATGCATAATAAAAAAGGAACACACCTTAATCATATCTATGTTTACTATGATGCAAACATGATGTCAAAGGTAAGAAAGATTCTTTCATTTATGTGCCACAAACATACAACAAAGGGTTAACCATCTTAAGACAAAAACAAGAGAGCAAGAGTGTACTCTATGAGACACTGAAAAGGTGCATCAAATTTCTAGTGTAATTTATTTTTCTTCTGAATAATATTATAAATTTACTATTAAAAAGCTGAACATCCTATTCACTAAAAAACGAAAAATTGGAAATACATTTCTTAAATATGTCAAATTTAAAATTATATAAGAGTATTCCCATTAAGACCTTTCCCCAAAAAGATCCATAGTCTATTTATTTTTAAATAAACTATGAATAATAGTTCAGAATACAATATTATTCACCAACAACTGATTCAACTTCACGTTTGCTTCTCTCTTAGTTTTGCTTTACAATTAAAACAAATATGAAAGGGGTTTGTTCAATGATTGAAGACTCTTTACTAGAAAATCAACGGATGGTCACTTGACTGTAATGAAAGTGGCGGATCTCATATTCGCCGGCGTCTATAAACATTAAAAACATACGTAGATCCCTATTTTTCTTAATCTTGTTTTTCTCTACCCTATTTTGACCATAATTAATTCGCCATGATTATTCATGTCCTCGTCCCTCTTGCCTTGGTTAGAACTAGTATTTCAAACTCAATTTATATATTGATATTTATATTTTTAGGTTTGTTGTCCAGTTGATTTCCAATGCCTAGGTAGCTTCAACACCCTTGGAAATAATCACCGTGAAGGAGCTATCCAAAATTAACGCTAATTCCAGTGTAAAGACCCGGATAGAAATATAAAAAATTCACTTAGTTCTGACAGTGACCAACAAGAAAATCTTAGCCCCTCCAAGTAAGATGAGCTCTATATAAAAATTCTCTAGTAAATATAGATATCATGCTATACACAAAGGTAAATACCTGCAAAACTAAAAGAGCTGAAGTTTCTGCAACCTAATAAGGAGTAGAAACAATTTTTCACCATGAAAAGCCAAGGCAACTCACCATTTTCTTCGATTATCTTTGATCCTGAGAAGAATGGAGCCTCTCCTCAAACCAACAATATTTTCCTAGAAGCCACAATTTACAAAAAGGTATAGTTAATAGATTGAAAGATATAGATGCACTTTATATATATGTTATTTTCATTGTCGCCAAATGTAATCATACATTTTTTTCTATATAGGCTTCAGCAGAATTTATGGCAACTTTTATCTTGGTATTTGCTGGGTGTGGAGGAATCATGGTGGAAACAAGAGATAAGGTGATGGGTCAAGTTGGGGTTTCTGCTGTGTTTGGTCTGGCTATAATGGTGCTAATATACACTGTGGGTCATGTCTCTGGTGCTCACATCAATCGTGCTGTTAGTATTGCCTTCTCATCTGTGGGAAAACTTACTCTTATTGAGGTGAAGTAATCCAGCATAAGATGTGCAATTTGTGAATGAAAATATACGAAGATTAAAATTGGATTTTAAATGACTTCTTAATATGTTTATTTCATTATTTGAATCATGCCAATATTGATATTTTGTTTTCTATGCTTTTGGGATTGTCAGCTGCCCGTTTATGTTATATCTCAGACTGTAGATGCCACATTAGCTGCAGCTGCAATCGATATAATTATTACAAAGGTCTCCATTAAGGCTGCTGTAAATACCACTAATGGACATCCAATAGGAATCACTGGTGGTTGAAATAATTATCACCTTCATACTCTCCTTTGTTATATTTGGAACAGCCACAGATCCTAAAGCAGTAAGTCTGATAATTTACCACAAGTCTACTCATAACATTTGATTGAATATTATATGATCATCTAGAAACATATTCTCACTTCCAAAAAACAAAAGGAATTGGGTGTATGTTAGTGGCATAGTAGTAGTAACTTTTGGACATTAAATGAGTTTTGAGGTTAAAAACAGCTATACGTAATCATTGAATTGGATAGTAACAAAGTCGATTTTTAATTATTCATCATTTTATGTTTCAACACTAAAGTTCATAAGTAGCTCGCTAGAAAATTATTCCATTATAATATCTAACTTGCGAGTGATGTTTTACTCTGCAGACGAGTGGAAGTGTAGGGATTGCTGTGGGTGGTATAGTCGGTTGCAATGCCTTGTTCGCAGGGTATGTATAAAAATGGTATACAAGAGTTTTCATTTATATTTTAGTGGACTGCTTTGCTTTTATATTAAATGACAAGTAAATTGAGTGTGGTTTACATTGACTAAGCCGCTCTCGGGATGTTCCATGAACCCAGCAAGATCATTGGGGCCTGCACTGGTAGCCCACAATTTTGAAGGGCTTTGGGTGTATATTCTTGGACCGGTGTTTGGTGCCGTTTGTGGCGCTTGGTTCTACAAGGGCATTTGCATAGAAGAATGGATAAATACTCCGCAGTTCTTCTTTGGTGGAGGGTTCGTCATTATAGCACTTTCTATTTCTATATAAAAGTAAATAAAGGTTTCCTCCTCCATCTCTAATAGAATTAGGTTGGTCATTAAAGCAAGGTGGTACTATAGTTTATAGTCATCATGGTAAGGTGGTATGATAGTTTGCGGTTTGTATTTTTATATCTTTTTCAATGGAGGTTTGGTGATCATATGGAATGGTGGTGTAATAGATTATCTTTTTAATTTTGTATTTGGTATATTATTTTAAATCTATAGTTATGAGTAAATGTGGATTTGAAGTCATCAATCTTGTTTTTTAGTAAAGGTTGATCATATTGTTAAGTGGGTATCATAGTTTCTGTATGGTAGTTGTATATTCTTAAAAAGATAATTATGAATAAATAAAAATTTGAAAATATTTAGGTTCTAGTTTCATTCTTTCTATTTTCAAGAAAGGGAATTTTGCATTTAACTAGACTTAATCTAATGAACTCATTACAAATATTTCAATTTTTTTGAAAGATCAAAGTCTTTTCAACATAGAGAAAAGAGGGGTAAAAATTTATTAAGACAGAAAGGAATACAACAAGGAGAGCTCAACAAGGAGCTCGATCCTAAGCAACAAGATCATCAAATTCTTGCACCATCTCAAAGGACAGTTGCCTCCTATCCCTAATATTCCAACCCGGATCATGACTAGAAGCCCATTTGGCTAAACAATCAGCAGCTCTGTTCCATTCAAGAGAAATATAGGTGAACCTAATGAACTGAAAAGAGGTAGAGAAAAGAATAATTTGCTTAACAACAGTGGCCAGCTGCCAACTAACATCCTCAAGCTCCTGCGAAGAAAGCATGTTCACCACCACTTGGGAATCAAACTCATAGATTTTCTTACTCCATCCCCACAAGCAACACTGTTGCACAGCATATAAAATACCTTGAGCTTCCATGAAATTGTTAGTGTAATCACCCTTATGAACTGAGAAGAAAAATTTAACATCCCCAGAACATAACTAACTCTTACTTTAAACATTTTTAATAGACTGATATAACGAAATGGCTATCCAGCCGACTGGAATGCTATATATTATTAATTTATTAATATTTTTAAAATTCTAAAACCACTGTTTTCTAATTTCAGTTTAATATTAAATAAGAAATTAATGTATGTTTGGTCAGCTGGGTAGAGGTTGCCCTGATATAATAGCATTTATGTTACAAAATTAGTAATTTATATATTTCTCATCTTTATGCCATGTAAATGAAGAGGTTAAGTATAATTTAGTACCCAAAAAATTAAAAAACTTTAAAGATAAAGACATATATTTTTAATCTTTATTGAAATATTAATTTGGCATAATAGATTTTTTACCTAAGAATGTATTAAAAAATTCATTAATTCTATATTATGTTAAGGGTTATAATTTAATTTCTTTCAAAATTGAATTTTAGATTTTTACATAAAAAAGGTTAGTTTTATAATATGTTGATATACATAGTTGGGTTTCTCTCAAATCAATATGTGACTTCTATATAATTTAACTCTTCATTATAGAAAAATAGTACAATATAAACTATCTTTAAACTGTCCACTTTACATTCTAATTATAATTTAAAAATTATGTATTTTCTAATATACTTTCTATTATAGAAATTATTGTTAATAGTGTCATCTCAATGGAAATCTTATGTTTTACTCATTTTATATTACTATGATTTCTAGTTTATATCAAATGAAAAAATGGTGTATGAATACAGAATATCTAAAGGGAGCACTTAAAATAGTCACATGTGTCTTTGCTTGTGTTTGTGCTCCGCTACATCTAGCTGCTCTTTTTTCTGGTTATTTGTTCTCCACTAGATCTAGTTGCTCCTTTGAAGTTACCACTACAAGAAGTCATAACAAAATATGTTTATTTTATGTAATTTTAATCTAGTAATAGTTAATTGATTCACGCAACTTGAATCCTAATGAAAAGTAAAATGTGGATCTCTAAACCATTCATTTTTCTTTTGTTTTTTTGTTTTTTTAATGATTAATCACAAAGTTTCATAGACTATTCCTTTTTTGGGGTAGGGAGAACAAGTGATGCAAGAACTTTGGTGGCCATTTTGACATTTTTTGGGAGGTAAAAAACTTATTTAGACCTCTAATTTTAGCTTTTAGTGTTTTTCAAAATTTTCAAAGTTTTGTTTCTTGTAAAAACTTCAAAATTATGTTTCTACTTTTGAATATTAATTGGGAGTTTTTAAATTGGTAAGAGGCTAAAGGAGTAGAATCAAACTCAAGACCTCTTAGATAAGAGACTCACAATTTACCATTCTGTTCTAGGCTCTTGTCTATCAATGGGCAGTATTTTTATCTTAGTCTAGGACAACTTTAGGAAAAAAATCAACTTTCTAAGACTCTTTTAGAAATTACCAAAAATATAAAAAATTTAACAATAATGAAATTCTACCAAAAAGGGGTGATTGTCTATTTATTGAGTGTAGAGAATTTATTTTCCTTTGATCAAGGATTTGTTCAACATTGTAGAAGGAGATTGGTGAATGAAATTTTATTGAAGTTTCAATTGTTAATGTAGGAGCATTTAGGTATAAGGGAAGTCTTGCATCACCCAAAAATATTTTTTATAATTTATCTTAAAATAATGGTTATCTTAGTGTGGAGTTAATATTTATGGAGGCATACTACTTTCATTAAGTTATTCGTTTGAGCTAAAAAATGTTTTGATTTCATTGTTGAAGGTTTATTTTAGATATATCAACATTCCAGGAAAGTTTCAATGTAATATCAAGTCAATTTGTGAAATTATTTTTTTAAAAATGACATTGGTGGTAGGAAATAAAAACTTTGAATTTAGTTTTGAAGGCTTTAGAGGTCCCAACAAGGGGTCAAACCTTAGTTGATTAGAGCTTGCATGAGGTAAGTGATGTAGATCAAGTTGTGGAATTCATGAAATGGGGTCATAATAGTCAATCAAAGAAACTAACAATGAGTTATGGCCTTCGGAAGTCACACAACCTAAAATGGACAAAATGAAATTTCTTCAAAATTTCTTTTGGGTTCCAAATCTTTTTGGAGCCTACTCTAATATGAAAGAAAATGATAAATTATAAAAATTTAGGGTTGGTTGGCCTTAAGGTCTGGGGTTTGAATAACCTACTTGGGTGGTGAAAATTTTCTTATATAAAGAAGGTTTGTAGAGTTGTCTAGGATAGTTACAAGTTATTGGTGGTGGCTCTTGCTTGCAAATACAGAAACAAATACCTCCATATGAATTTGCATGATTTTTTTAAAAAAAATTTAATTTCATTCTCTTAGAGATAGTAAGAAGTGAACCTTTTTTTTTAAAACTTGTTTTTATTTATCTTATTGTTATGTGTTTTTGTAATTAAGGGGAGTGACATTCATCAAGTGGTATTAGAGTAGGAGTTATTGAGTGTGTAGACAGATCACCAACTGTGAGGTAGTTTACACCAACCATAGTTGTAGATTTCAATAAAAAAGACAAAATGTCTCCACAAAGGAATCATGGCAGAAGAATTGGAGATGTGATAGACAAGGGTTTTAGAGCCCTTTATAGTTGTGTGCAAGCATTGAAAGAGGAAATTTGTAGGGGAATGAATATTATAGTGAGAGATTATAGCGAGGATGAATTCACAGAATTGCATGTTGAATGGGAAGGAGCAAAAGCAATTAGGGATCCTAGGGAGGATATGTTTCTTAAAGCCATTTCTAGGATTGGAAAAAGACCCAAGATTGAAGTCCCACTTTTTTAGGGAAATCTTGACCTATAAGAGCTTATCAGCTGGATCAATGATCTATAAGAATATTTTGAGTATGAATAAATTGAAGATCTTGAAAGGTTCAAGTTTGCAAAGGACAAACTAAAAGGACATGCAAAAACTTTGTGGCAAGAGATTCATTTAGAATAAAGAAGAAGAGGAATGAGAAAATCACAAAATGTGATGGAATGATAGAGAAGTTGAAGATACAATTCAATCCTATCAATTATGGTCTTAATCTTCTAAATAAAATGTAAGAGTTGAAAAAAGTGGGAAGATTAGTTTAGGAGTATACAAAATATTTCTATTGATATTCATTAGAATGGGCCATGCAGAAGTTGACAAGGAGAAAATTCCATGTTACCTTATTCGTTCAAGGCCAAGTATTTAGAAGGAGTTCTATCTAATTAGAATATGCACTATTGAAGAAGCATACCAATTTTCCTTAAGGGCGGGAGAAAAATTGAAAAAGAAGTTTGAAAGCAAGAAAGGTGGAAGAGGTTGTGGTAGAAGATCTAGTTGACAATCTTATGAAGGCCAGAATGAAGATTAAAAGACAATGATAAGGCAAGTAGTAGTTAAAATCATAGAGGAAATAATTTCAATCATTTTCATTATTATTATAATAGGGATTGAAGAGGAAGAGGGAAAATTCCAAGAAGGGGAGGTTTTTGTGGAACATATTTTCATTGTGTTGAAGAAGGGCATCAAGCCTATGAATATTCCTGATACCAAGGAAGGATAGATAATAGAGCTAAAAGCAAGGACATAATTGCACATACAAAAGAAGAATCCTAGTTTGTACACTTAGATAATGTTGAGAGGGGAGAACCCTCATTGTTAGGAGAACCCTAATAAATAAAGAGAAAGAGTTAGATTAGAGAAAAAGTTTTTTTCACACTAGGTGTAAGTGTGAGGATAAGTGTAGTGATGTGATTATCATTAGTGGAAGAACTAAAAATCTAGTGTTAGAGGAGATGGTCAAAAAATTTAAATCTCTAGAGAGAGGGAGAGAGACCCATGTCAATACCAAATTTCCTAGGTGTAGGCTGACCATAAGATCATGGTCAATAAATAGTCCTTAGTGAAGTTTAAGATTGGGAGGTAAGGTGATGAGGTATTATGTGACATCATACTCATGGAAGCATGTGACATGATGTTGGGAAACACATGAAAATTTGATATGCAAGCTATACATGATGGTCATACAAATAACTATTCCCTAATAAAGAAAGTTTGACACAAGTTGAAGCCATTGAAGGAAATAAAATAAAAGGTATGTAGTAATGCCAAGATTTTTTTAGTGAATAGAAGAATGTTTCTAAAAGATACGAGGCATTAGAACATACATATTTTTATATAATTCCAATTTATCTAGTAAAGAGGAAGTAGAAGATGTACCTGCAATAGTTGTAGAACTATTAGATAAGTTTAAGGATATTGTATCTAAAATATGCCTAATGGGTTGCCACGTGTGATAAATACTAGTCTGGTATCTAATTTCAAGAGTTAATTTTCTAATTGAGGCCTCTCATAGAATGACTCTAGTATAAACAAAACAATTGACTAGACATGTACAAGAGTTATTGCAAAATGGGTTGGTTCATGAGATTTTGAGTCCATGTGTTGTACTAATAGTATTAGCATCAAAGAAAAATAGTGAATGGGGGATGTGTATATATTCTTGATCCATTAACAAGATCATTATAAAGTATAAATTGCCTTTCCAAAGATGGATGATATTATGTACTTTTTTAAGTGGATCAATGTATTTCACAAAGATAAATATGGAAGGTGGGTATCACCAAATTCAAGGATTAGAGAAGGAGATGAATGGAGAACATTCAAGATAAAAGAAGGCTTATATGAGTGGTCAATCATGCCTTTTGGGCTAACCAATGCACCAAGAACATTCATGTGGCTCATGAATTGGGTAGTGATAAAAGTTCTGCGTAGTTTTGTTCTTATTCACCTAGATAATATTTTGATCTTCGATAAAATATTGGAAGAGCATATCATGCATATTGGCAAGGTCTTTGAGAGGCTAAGGGAAGATAAATTATTCATTAATCTAAAGGAGTACAATTTTTTGAAGGAGTTAGTATACCTAGGATTTTTTATTTAGCAGAAGGTCTTAAAGTAGACCTAGAGAAGGTGGAGGCTATCCTAGAATGGCCTACTTTAAGAAGTCTATGTGAGATAATGTTTTTTCATGGTTTGGCTAGCTTTTAGAGAAATTGTATAAGAGTGTTAGCAATGTCTTTGGACCCTTGATTGAAATAATTAGAGGTGATAGGAAGGATTTAATGTGGACTACAAGATCAAACAAGAGAAAAAAAAATGAAATAGAAAATTAGAGAATAACTTGTTTTAGCACTTTCAAATTTTAATAAGGTAGTTCAAGTAGACTGTGATGCTAGTGGTAATGCAATTGAAACTATTTCGAGATAAGAAGAAACATATGTTTCTTACTTTACTTAAAAGTTAAGTAATGTCAAAAAAAAAATTCTATTTATGATTAGGAGTTTTATGCTATAGTTCAAATATTCAAAGTGGAGAAATTATCTTTTCTCTAAGGAGTTTGTTTTATATATTAGTCATCATGCTTTGAAAAAATTGAGCAATCAAGAAAAATTGAATTAGCGGCATTTGAAATAGCTTTTTGTAGATTTATACTCTTTTTTTTGAAACACATGAGTAGGAAGTCTAACATAGCTACAAATGCTCTTGCCAAGAGACATTTTTTTCTAGTAGAGATTTAGATTGAGGTTATTGGGTTTAAAGAGGACCCTAATTTTGGTGAAGCTTGGAATGTTTTCACAAAACTTGTTACTCTAGAAAGAACCAAGTGGTTGGATTATATCATTCACAATGGTATGCTATTCAAAGGATTTCAATTGTATATTCTAAGGAGTTATATGGGAGAGAATGCCATTAATGAGGAGTATAGTGGAGGGATAGCTTGACAGTTTGGTCAAAATAATATCATTCCTCAATTTGAGATGCACTTCTAGAATAGATTATGTGTTATATTTTTTTCATCAAACTTTTAAGTCACACTTAATGATCTATCATCAAGATGAGAAATATTCTCCAACTCTTCTTATCCCAATGATGGATCACTGAGTGTGATTCAAAAAACATAACTCACAATCCAATCTAGAAGTGTATCTCAAATATAATAATGGATTATGGAAATTGGTTCACATTAATTATTCCTCTTGTTAGGGAGAATTAATACTAGCCACAGTTGAAGAAAGATGTTAATAAATTTGTATAGAGTTGGAAAGCATGTCAGAAAGAAAATGGAGCAACATAGAATATAGGGTTATATCAACCATTACATGTACCACTGAAGCCATGGGAGGATATCAATATGGACTTTGTTCACGGTTTACTGATTATTTAGTGAGAGCATTATTCAATTTTTAGTGGTTGATAGGTTTTCAAAGATGTGATATTTCATTCCTTACAAGGAGACTAATGATGTTTTTCATTGGTAGAATTGTTTTTTAGAGAAGTGGTGAGATTACATGGACTACCGAATAGCATAGTTTTAGATCACTAGAGAAACCAAGTTTGTTGGGTACTTTTTGAGAATATTGTGGAAGAATTTATATACATATTTGAATTTCACCTCATCACATCATCCACAAACTAATGGAAAGATAAAGTGGACAATAGGATTTTGGGAAATTCTTTGCGATACTTGGTTGGAGATAAACCAAAGGGATGGGATTTTTTTAACCACAACAAGAATTTTCATATAATAATATTTTCAATGGGAGCATTGTTAAATCACCATTCTAGATAATATATGGAGTAGTCCTTGAAATGCTTCTAAATTTAAGAAGTTGGAAAAAGGTGAGACAAGTTGTACTAAAGATGAAGATTTTATGGAATACTTGAAGAATATTCATGAGGAGGTAAGGAAATACATAACCAAAATGAATACATAGTACAAGGCTAAGAAAAATGAGAAAAGGAGGCATAAGGAATTTCATGTTGGAGAGATGAAGTCATGGTTCATTTGAGAAAGGAGTAATTTCTAGAGAGAACATATAATAAGTTAAATTTGAAGAAGTTTGGACCATGCAAGATATTGAAGAAGCACGATTTAGAAAATGTCTATGAAGTAGAGTTATCCATTGAACTAGATATTTCACCAATGTCTAACATTTATGATATGAAAGAATATCATGAAGAAGGTGTTGAAGATGAGGTTGCAGAAGCATTGTGGAGTATTTTAGAAACTACTTAAGTATAGAGGAGATTGAAGCAATCTTAGATGCTTATGTTTTACAAGCACAAGAAATAGGAGGAAGGAATGAAATGTTGAAGATTTGTCATGGCTATCAGGGGAGAAAGTTAATTGGATTTCTTTTTCTTTGAACACATGAGATGTGACAAGGTCACTTCTCAAACTACCTATAATTTCTATTGAAGGAGCATCTTGTGTATAAAGGAAATCTTGCGTCACCCAAAAACATTTCTAATTTGTCTTTTAATTAGGGCTATCTCAATGAAAAGTTACTAAATTTTGAGGCTCACTGATTTTAGTAACTTAGTCATTTGATATTAGAATGTTCTTATTTCATCCCTAGGGGTTCATTTTATATATATCGGCATGCTAGTAAATTTTCATTGCAATGTCAAGTCTATTTGTGAAGTTACTAAAAAAAAAATTGGTATTGGTAGCAAGGTATAAAAACTTTGAACTTAGTTTTGAAGGATTTATAGGCTTCAAAAAGGCATCAAACCTTAGTTATCTAAAGATTAAACGAGTTAAGTATTGAATATTGGATTGTGGCATTTTGAAATGAGGTCATAATAGTCAATCAGGCAATTGTGAATGAGTTATGGTCTTTGGAAGTCATGCCATCTAAAATGGGCGAAAATAAAATTTCTTCAAGATTTATTTAGGGTTCTAAAGTTGTTGGATCTTACTTCAATGTAATAAAATATTTTTTAAAAAAACATAGGGTTGGTCAACCGCATGGTCTAGGTTTAACTTTCTAGAACCTTCTTGAGTGGTGGAAAATTAACTATATAAATAAAGCATGTAGTGTTGTCTAGGACAATTCTGGGATATTTGTTGTGGCTTTGGCCTACAAAATATTGTAAGGAACATGTCTATATAGCTATGCATGTTTTGTTTCAAACATTTGTAATTCCATAATCTTAGAGATAATAAGAAGCCAACTTTGTGATTTTGCAACTTCTTTTTATTTCTCTATATTTGTTATCTATTTTTGTTATTAAGGGTAGTACCCTTCATCAACTATTGTATGGTTATTCTTATTCAATAATAGATGAAATACTTTGAATGCATATGTGTATTGCATCAACAAGCTATAGAATGTCATCATGGCATAGTTTAAAATATTCAAATGCTTCCACAAGAAGTGACAATTATAGATCATTGTAAACGATGTTACTATTATCTTGAAAACAATTTTAAAAATACTATTGAACCCTAATTACATCATATGTACATCCATTTTATTGCAAGGAATTTTTTTCATCGTGGTTATAATATTGGATGCAATTGAACCTTTCTTAGGAATTCTATTTTATTTTTTTATTCTATTTGATTGAAAATGATAGACTTGTAATGTTCACCACTAATGAAGCTACTATTAACTTCTCCTCTAATGGTGGCATGCATGGAGTTAAATTTTTGATGAAAATGGGATAATGGTGATGTAATGAAGTTATTCTTGACAAGCCAACTTGATGAATCTAGTGAATCTTCCATATTGTGTTTCATTTCTCTAAGTTTTTTTGTACATTTTTATGTAGCTCTTACTACAAGGTTAAACATCTTCATTGGAGATTCTCAGGTATTGATTGTGTCAACTTTGCATGTGTATTTATTTGGTGTCATGTACTTTGATATTTTGATCACTTTATATTTACATTCACCTCAATGTGAGGTAAAAATATAAAAATATAATGATGAAATTTATTTTTTGATTCTATTATTTATTTCTTTTTGTGCTCATTTTGAAAAAATACAGATTGGTGGATGCAATGGTACAATCATATGTGAACTTTAGTCCATTCTCCTACTAATTTAATTCTCTATATAAATGCACATTTGAATTCTCTTAGCTCCCAAATTTTCTCCATTTACATGTATTCCAATGCATACAGCTACCTATTTATCACATTAACCCGTGTGCCCAACTTCTTGAAGTGATTATCCAGATCTAGATAGGACTTTCTACTATCTTAGGGAAATCATGTGGATGTTTATATTGACTCCTTTATTCCCTTTATTTCTTAGATTTCAAATTCTGTTTTTGATTAAGAAAACATATTCATCTCCTTGCTTTCAAGTAATAAAATGCATGAATTCGGTGTAATTATCACTATTAGAAAAGTAAGCAATAATAAATGTTTCTATTTGGTGCATTAAAAGGAGCAACAATTTGACATTATAGGGCTCTTTTCTTATCTTTGATATCTATACGCATCTAGAAATCAGTCTAGGAGAATTAATGTCCTCATTGAGAATTGATAGCACTTAAAAGTTGTTTTTAAAATGTCATCTCCAAATATTCAAGAAGAGTGTAGAAAGTTATTATTCCTTAGGCAAGTAAAAGACTACAACTCAACTATGTAGGGATAAACACAATCCTAAATGACTAGAGTGCTAGCATAATTTTATTTTAAGTTGTTGAACTTGTCTCTTAACTAAATGTTTTGAGATGTGCTTCCTTGACAAGGGATCATTGTAACACTTGGTTGAAATTTATCTTTTTTTTTATTGAACAAATATCCTAATTGTTACCTTTACACTTACTAAATAGTAAACTCAAATTTATTAAATTATTAACTTAACTATAATCAATCAACTTAACCTAATTTATATCTATTTAATTATTTTTATTTAATTAAGTTATATTAATCTTATACTTTCTATTTCTTATAAACGAAAAAACTTCTATAATCGAAATCTCTTTTATATACATTTCAAACTTATTATATACATAAATTTCATTACAAATTTTAATTCTATATAAATAAAAGAATACTTATCTAAAAACTAATTGTATTTTAAGGAGTCCTCTCAAAAAAAATTGTGATGATACAATTTGTACTTAAAACTAATTATTAATTACTTAGGAAAAAATTAAAACCTAAAATTCACCATTAAAAGTTCTTTTAACCATTCCTCAACCCTTCACTTTCAAGAAAAACACATTGATTGGGCACCTTTTCCGTTTGCAAAGAACTTTAATTCATAGAGGCTGCGGTCAGGAGCCAGCCCAAGCTACAAATATAAAACAAGGCTCCATGGATAAGCATGGATTAGCCCAATACTGGAACTTGCTAGGAACAGTAAACCGAGCCTATATAGCTAAGGATCAATTAGCTCCATAATGGATCTTCCTAATAGTTGAAGTTTTTTTAATTGTTCATCCTAATACCTCTATAAGTCCAAGCTCCGCAAAAGGCACCAACAAAAGGTCCAACAACATACACCCAAAGATCTTTATATTTGCCAGCTATCAGTGCAGGTCCCAAAGATCTTGCTGGGTTCATGGAGGCTCCTGAAATTGGCCTGCATGTTTAACACTATTCCTTCATTAATGCTAATTAGATTTCAAATCTTAAGAGAAAAAACAAAATAAAAACAATACAGCATATTTATGCTTAGTTCTTATTGATCTTGGATCTAACTTCTAGACCACTTGGGAACTTTACAATGCATGCAATGAGGATTAGAATATAAATCCAAATTATTGGAAGTTAGAGGATAAAACAAAATTGATTTTAGATATTATCTTTTTGTTATTTCGGCATCTGAAGGTTTTGGCACATACCCTCCAAATAAAGCACAAAACCCTACTGTTCCACCCATGGCAACCCCTATCATATGACCAGGCTGCACAAATGAATCATTAACACATTGATTAGTACTGAAAAGTTGTGATAGGCATTGAGTAGTGAGTTGGTAATGTTGTGTCACTTACTGCTTTAGGATCTGTGACCATTGCAGACAAAACAAACATGAGTATAAAGGTAAGCATGAATTCGAAAAGAAGTGCTTCAATATCATTTCCATTGGCAGCATTTACAGCAACATCAATGGATACATTTTTTATTGTCGCTTTTAGTGCAGCAGCAGCCAGTGTAGCGCCCATTATCTGAGCTGCTACATAAATGGGTAACTGAAATAATCACAAGACATGTGAACCATTAGTACATTATCTTACAGCATCATAAACAAATCTTTATTTTAAGTTAGAAACATAAACAATATCTAGGGGTTAATCATGCTACATGCAAAGCTATGAAAAGGCTTATGCTTTAATGGTAACTAGAGTAATCTCTCACTGTAACAAAGAATCTCACAACTGCCTCTAGCAAACATGTGGCTTGTGAAGGGAGATGAAATTGACTGTTTCTTTTAAATATTTTATTTTTAAGGAAATCATTATCAATCTAGTAAAGGATCTCACAAAAGAATGTTAAAGCATGTCATGAATTTAGTAGAAATTAGTTTCCACTGTAATTAGTGGAGGCATTTGAACTTAGAGCTCACTCTATTGTCATTCAAAGAGAATTAACAAGCTTTTTAAAAAAAACAATGCACCTTTTCTAGAAAAGCGCTACCATCCCATTTAAAAATCTCAGAAAATCTCATAAAAGACTGTTAAACTATGTCACAAATCCTAAAGAGAAACACTGAACACATTCCAACAGCTAGGTTGCAAATTAATTGAAAGGGCCATACTGCGATCATGGTATAAGGATCACTAGATCATTGAAATAACATATACAAGACAGCCATAATCATATGAGAATTTATTAGATAATGGATTATAGTGTAATAAGGAAGACTATAGCTACTACTCGTAGATTTAAAGATCAGTTTAACCAATTAGAATTTGGGTGTTGGTGATTTTCATTTGAAAATAAGTCACACCCAAACCGACAACTATACAAAAGTCCAATGATTTAAATTACCTGCTTGAAAGGAAGATTTCCAACAGTGGAGAAAGCAAGACTAACAGCAGGATTCATGTGAGCACCAGAAATATGTCCCACGGTATATAGCATTGCCATAACTGTTAGTCCAAAAACAGCAGCAACTCCAATATGAGTTAACACCTTGTCCCTTTCATCCACCATTATTCCTCCACACCCAGCTAACACTAGAATAAAAGTTGATAGAAGCTCTGCTGCAGTCTACACATATTGCATCAACTTCATCAGTAACATCCAGCAAGCAATCATCCATAACAAAATATAAATTCTAATGAAACAATGTGACCCCAAAGACTTATATGATTTGTATTCTAATTATAGAATATGATCCCAAAAGCTTATATGAATTGTATACCATCCCAAAAACTTGATTGATATAATCATTTACATGAGTATTTTAAAAAAAATTAAAAAATTGTGACAACATCCATGGAATTTAACTGATTATGATACCTTTTTATAGATTGGTGGTTCTAGAGACACGTTCACTTTGGTAGGATCCATTTTTGAAGCCTTGGGATCTTCAATGTCATGAACTTTGACACGGCGAGATGGTTCGTAAGTTGAAGAAACATAATCATGTTCATCAAGGCTATGAACCCTACTGTGACTTTGAGAGGAAAAATCATTCCCAGCCACACCGTGTCTTTGCAATTCCATGACAAAAATTCCTCTTAACTTTTGCCTGGATGATGATTATGATGATAAGAGAGAGCGGTGCAGGTGGCCTTCTTATAGGATGTTAGATTGATGATGATATTGATGTTTTCAATATTCTATTGTTTTTGTCTATTCACTTGATCTTTAAAAATTGGAGAATCTGTTTTTTGAATTGAATCCATAAGCGTGGATTCAGATGAAGTATAGTTCCACCATTTTTATTCAATAAAATTTCGCTGTTGTTTACATACTCCAACTTTAATGCTGTGCTACTCTTAAACAGTTCTAAACAAAACTGAATGGTCAAGAATAATAGTAAAACCATCGGCCGGAAAAAGAATAATAGTACAACCAAGGGAAAAATGTTTTGGCATATGAGACCGCCATGTGGAATGCAGAGGACAAATCCTAGTTATATATATTTTAAAATATTACAGATATCTATATTTTTGAAGTTTTTATATTATATCTTCTATTATGATAGATATGTATAATCAGAGTGCATTTGTCTATATTTTGTAATAGATGAATTCAATATTTGAAAATATGGAAAACTATTTTTAATTTACTTGAAGAATTTATCTATTATATTTTGAATTTATATTATTTATTATATTTTTTTTTAAATAGTGTCTATATTTAAATTATAATTAATGGAAAAGTCTATTCATAAAAAAATATAGAAAACTATTTTTAATTTACTTGAAAAATTTATCTGTTATATTCTGGAATTATATTATTTATTATATATTTTTTAAAATAGTATCTATATTTTTTTGTTTCATATAGAAATGTTTTATTACTTTATATTTAAATATTATAGAGTGTTGTACTTTAGTTTAGAATTGGATTGTCTATATTTAAACAATCAAATTTTATTCAAACAATAATTTAAAAAATAATTAATATTAAAAGAATTTTTGTATTGAAAGTGATTATTTGGAGCTTAAAATAAGATATTATTAGTTTAGGAGAAAATAATTATATGTAACATGTTAATATTAAGAACAGTAATTGTAATGGTGAAACTTGTGAACTTATATTTTTTTTTTACTTAGTTTTCCATTTATTTGAAAGATATATTTGGATACATATTTTTATATGTTTCAATATACATATATTTCATTTACATATTTATTATACATATCAGCAAGCCTATTCTAATATATATAACTATTAGTCACACAAGTCAAACTATTTATTGAATTGGGTGCATTCTTATAATGAGAGATCTAATAAAAAAAAAAATTCAAATTTGCATTGGAATTTTGGCTAAATGGCAATGGCCTTTCTTTTCCCACATTAAGCCAACTAAGTTTATATTGTTGCTAAATTTATGACATATCCACATAAGTCAATAAGGGATACATCATCTCTTACCATCTAGTTAGACGAAAATATGAACAATCAAATGTAACCATATGTCAAAATTAGATGCACCACTAAGAATTATTTGATTGCACAAGACCTTGTCCCAATGATATATTAGATAAAGCATCTCCACTTAATCAAAAGATACATGGTTTGTTGTATGTCCTCCAATGTTGCAATTAGCTCTTCTAAAGGAAAAATTAAATATCTTAGTGTTTCAATCCCACTTGCTAGGAAGAGCGATGAACATTAAAGAGACATTAATGAAATTTAATTATCATAACATGTGTTCCACCTTGACTACCTCCATGATAGACCAATTAGCATATATGGGTTGCAAACTCCTCTTATGCTTGTCAATTCGACTCTATAGTCCCTTACCTTATAGATCTCTAGCTCCATTTGCACATTAATATGAGGAATAAAATGATATAATAAATCCACATATATTCCTAAATTATCAAATATGTGTGCAAATGTGAAAAACTATTGATTGACTAGCAAGGGGAGTCTTATGGATGAAATCAAACACTAAGGTTGATCGCATTCTACATAATCAACCCTTTGAATTAAACATGTGTCATGTGTTGAGAAACATGTGTCTCAACCTTGCAATCCTTTCTTGGAAAATTCCATAATTTGTTTGTGGAAGTTTTCCACTTGTTAATGCATTGGAAAATGGTTAGTGAGTTGTTAAAATAAGTCTTGTCCATAGTAGAATATAGGTAGGTCATTTTTAGAGCCTTGATGACTCATTTTGTGACTTTTATGGGGGTCTAGACTAAGAGACAAAATTGTGGACGGGATTACTATTTTAACCTGGTTATTTTTCCATATTGGAAATGTAAATGTCAAAAATGGGTAACATGTGGCATGGTAGTTTTGCCCATGGTTTTGTAAAACCATAAGTGGTTTCCAGGTTGTAAAATCACTATAAAAGGAGGGCTTGGGGAGGTGTTTTTGTAATTGAGTTTAGTTTGCAAGACTGGTGCTAGAAGGAGTCTCTCCAAGTTCGAGTTGTGGTGATGCGCTCCTATAAGAACTTGCATTGCAAGTGTATTGTAATCATCTTGGTTTGATAATACATTATGCGAGTTTTGGAGGGTGGGGTTTTTCTCCCAGAAGGCTTTCCCCACGGTAATCACTGTGTTGGTAATCTTTGCAATAGTTACTTTGATTTGCATAATCATCCTCTCAAAGATTAGCATAGGAAGTGATTCCATGCATCTTTGCTTCCTTACAAGTGGTATCAGAGCCTGGCCAGTTTTGGTTCTATTTGTTGGGTACAGGGTTTTCTGAGCTAATCAAGGTTTGAGTGGGAGCTTGTGCAGACCATTTCATTTCTGTGTTGCAAGATTGAAAAGATGGAAAGCATGTCAGGGAGAATTGATGTTGAAAAGTTTTCTGGCACAAACTTTGAGATGTGGAAGCTGAAGATGCAAGATCTGTTGTCTGATCAAGATTTATGGGATGCAATTATTGAGAACAAGCTGAGACCCACAGATCTGACATTAGTCGCACAATATGATGTGACTGATAGAAAAACTAAAGGTCTCTTTAGATTGTGTCTTGCAAACTCGATTCTGATTAATGTCCATGAAGAACCTACTACGAAGAAGCTTTGGAAAAAGCTTAGTGAGATCTATCAAGCGAAATCACTTGTGAATAAGATTTTCTTGAGGAAGAAGTTGTATTCCTTGAGAATGGAAAAAGGTGGACAAATTTCTAAGCATCTGGAAAGGTTTAATATGTTGGTGACTCAATTGACCTCAGTAGGGGTGCCAATGGATGAAGAAGAAAGGTTTCAAATCTTGTTATGTTCATTGCCAGACTCATGGGATAGTCTTGTGATGGCTATAGGGAGCACTTCAGTTGTCTTGAAGATGGAGGACGTTGTTGGTTCTCTACTTTTTGAGGAGATGAGAAGGAAGGTCTCTCTGAATGCCAAAGAGGCTTTGAGTGTTCACGAAAGACCAAAAGAAAGAGGCAAGAACGAAAAGCAACATGGCCATTCTAAGTCCAAAAATAAGGGGAGATCAAAATCCCCTAGTAAGTCCAAGGCAATCTGCTAGAATTGCGGCAAACCTGGACACTTCTGAAAGGATTGCAAAGAGGAGAAGAAAAAGAAGAAGAAGAAGCAAGATTCTGATTCTGAGTCGGAGAAGGAAGATGGAGATGCTTTCATTGCAGCCTTGGCCACTCATGCAGGTGAAAATGCATGGTTAATAGATTCAGGTGCATCTTTCCACATGACTCCTAATAGGAACTGGTTTAGTAAGTATGAAATTTTTGATGGTGGTAAGGTGTATTTGGGTTATAATTCAGTACTTGATATTGTTGGTCGTGGAAGTATTCGTGTGAAATTTTCTGATGGTAGAATTAGAAGATTTGATGGTGTCTTGCATATCCTTGGACTAGCAAGGAATTTGTTATCTGTTAGTAAGCTAATAGATGCGGGTGTGCATGTACAGTTTTATGAAGCAGGTGTAAAAATGGTGAGAGGTGCTACAGTAATAGCAAGAGGAAGTATATTGGGTACATTGTACCAACTTGATGCACACATAGTCGAGTGCAATAGTACTTCTAATAAGATTGTGAAAAAGACTACTCAGTTGGAGAAGGAGAGAGTTTCTCTTTCAACAGATGGTTGTGGTTTTTGGGTACCCAAGGGTGCTCTGTCTACCGAATCAAAGTTGCCTGCAGAGAAGACTATGTTATGGCACCAGAGACTTGGCCACATAGGTGAGAAGGGCCTACGGACCTTGAAAAATAAGAACCTTGTTGATGGGTTGAATGACTGCAATCTTGAATTTGATTTTTGTGAGCCTTGTATCTATGGTAAAACAAACCACATTCAGTTTTACTCGAGTTCTCATAATTCTTCATGTATTTTGGATCTAATTCATTCGGATGTATTTGGTCTAGTTGATGTTCCTTCTATTGGTAGATCAGTTTATTATGTTTCTTTCATTGATGATTTTAGTAGAAGAACATGGGTTTATTTCCTTAGGAATAAAGCTGAAGTTTTCAGTCGTTTCAAAGAATTTAAAGCAATGGTTGAATTGTAGACTAGAAAGAAAATAAAATGCTTGAGAACTGATAATGGTGGTGAATTTTGCTCCAATATTTTTGACACATTTTGTAAAGATTGTGGTATTAAAAGAGAGAAGACAACTCCATATTCTCCACAGCAGAATGGAGTTGCAGAAAGAATGAAAAAGACCTTGATGGAGAAGGCTAGGAGTATGTTGAGTGGTGCTGGACTAGAACAAAATTTCTGGGCTAAAGCTGTAGCCACTGCTTGCTGCCTGATAAATAGGTCTCGTACATCAACTCTTGTTGATAAGATGCCAATGGAAGCATGGTCGGGCCACAAGCCTTCACTTAGACATTTGAGAGTGTTTGGTTGTGAGGCATATGCTCATGTGCCAAAGGAGAAGCAAACAAAATTGGACAACAAAGTTGTCAAATGTATCTTCATCAGATATAGTTATGGTGTGAAAGGATACAAGCTTTGGGATCCTATTGCACAAAAGGTGTTTTATTCCAAAAGTGTTATTTTTAGAGAAACTAAGCCTTCTTCTGTTATAGTGCAGCCAGAACAAATTAAAGAAAAGAAAGATGTGATTCAACTTCCTGCTACACCTGAGAAAGTTGAATCAAGGCCCTTAGAAAGATGAGATGTTGAAGAGAGCTCTACGAGTTATGAATCATCAGAGGAAGAGGGAGAACCTAATCATGAACATGAACATCCTAAACTTGAACTAGATCTTGTTCAAAGATCTACTAGACAAAGGAAACCACCTGAAAGGTATGGGTATTCTCCTAATGATTGGAGGTGCATATTTGCATTGAATGCTAACATTGATGAACCAAGATATCTAGAAGAGGCTCTTGGTATGAATGATTTAGAGTCTTGGAAAATAGCCATGGATGAAGAAATGGCAGCTCTTAAGAGGAATCGAACATGGGACCTTGTACCATTGCCTGAAGGACGGAAGCCTATTGGTTGTAAATGGGTGTTCAAAAGGAAGATGGGTTCAGATGGAAGCATTGAGAAGTATAAAGCACGTTTGGTTGCAAAAGGTTACTCTCAAGTTGAGGGAGTAGATTATGGTGAGATTTTTTCTCCAGTAGCCAAAATGACACCCATTAGATTTTTGCTTTCTATTGCAGCAGCTTATGATCTAGAGATCGAGCAAATGGATGTGAAAATTGCTTTCCTTCATGGAGATTTGAAGGAAGAAATTTACATTTCACAGCCAGAGCACTATATGGTGAAAGGTAAAAGTCATGTGGTTTGTAAATTGAAGAAATCCTTGTATGGTTTAGAACAAAGTCCTAGGATGTGGTTCCAAAAGTTTGATGCATATGTGTTGAGTTTGGGATTTGTGCGATCTAAATCTGATCATTGTATATATTTCAAATATGATGGTGATGGTTTCTTGGTTATTGCCTTGTATGTCGATGACATGTTGTTCATTGGCAAAGGAAAAGGTTTGATTGTAGAGTTAAAATCTCAACTCTTAATAAAGTTTGAAATGAAAGATCTTGGTGCAACTAGGCACATTCTGGGAATGGAGATTATATGAGATAGATGGAACAGAAAGCTTTGGCTAGGCCAAAGTAAGGATATTGGTACTATTTTGAAAAGATTCAATATGTAGGATGCAAGACCATTGAGTGTTCCTATTACTATGGGAACAAATCTTTCTAGCTCACAGTGTCCTACATCCCCATTGGAGATGGAAGAGATGAGTCAAGTACCATATTAGAGTGTTGTTGGAAGTTTGATGTATGCTATGGTTTGTACAAGACCAGACATTGCCCAAGCAGTGTGAGTACTTTCCCGTTATATGTCTAATCCAGAAAGAGCACATTGGGATGCAATAAAAAGAGTTTTCAGATACTTGCGGGGTACCTCAGAGTACTCAATATGTTTTCATGGAACAGGAAGTGAGCATTCCTTGGATATTCGAGGCTATGTGGATTCAAACTGGGCTGGTGATGTGATGGGGACACAACCCAAGAACAGAATGGACACAATAGAAAAGGGAAATTGTATTAACTGAAAAATAAGCTAGTACATTCAGTACAGAGAAAATAAACTTCAAAACATGCCCTAAGGGCTTACAATAGCATAAATCTGGAGATAATTTCTCCTTTCAGTACCTCCTCTCAAACTCCACCCGAACTGCCTTTTACAATGCCAGAAATCTCCTTAAATAGACTTCGGAGGGTTAAGGACTAGGGGTACATTCTAGAAAGTGCTAGTAGGCATCCATCGACCAAATAGAAGGTTCCAGAAGCTGCGTTAGAAGTTGGTGCAAATCTAGAAGAGTCCAGAAACGATCACCGATCTTCCCAGAGGCATAACTTTTGAACCGTAGCTTCGATTGACAAACTGTTTACATTTTTGGAAAGCTCTCAAAGTGCTCTATAGCCCTATGGACCAACTTCACTCGTCTCCCATTTTTTGGCCCTTTTTAAGGGCTTGACTTTGAAAATTTCTTAAGAGGTCTCCAAAACCAAAAAAACTGCAATAACTTTCAAACCGTGGGGCCTTTTGACCTGATTCTTTTTCTAGAATGCTCTAAATCACAATTACATTCATCTAGCCAATTCACACCTTCTAGTTTACCAAAATGATGGCCCAATTACATGCTCTTATTTTTTCAAGATTTTCTAGCACACTGATAGTGGAACTGTGAGAGTTGGAACCTTTATTTGACCCAAATGGGTATCCAAAAATGAAAACACATGAAATAGAAACTAAATTCTAAGTACATTTTTTTGGGTGACACAGGATTGCCCTTATACCTCTGGATGCTCCTGCATCAGACACCCAGGGTAGATTGAAAAGTGACCCTGTCACTTTATGAATGGTAGAGGAAATCGCAAATGGGAAATCTCAGCTGCTGAAATCCAAGTTGAGTCCTCGATCGGTCGTCCTTTCCATTTGACCAAATACTCTTCATACTGCCTGTTTCTGGTACTCCTACCCACACGATGATCTAGAATGTCTTCTATCTCCTTCTTAGAAGCAGGAATTGGACATGGCTCTAACACCAGCTCCTCATCTGCACCATCATCATGATACTCTGTTAAATCTGCAATGTTGAAAATGGGAGAAATGTGAATACCATCTGGCAGCTCCACCTCATATGCATTTCCTGAGTCATGTTTCTTCAAAACTTTGTAGGGGCCAAATTTCTTCATTTTCAGCTTGTTACAAGTACCGGCTAGAAATCTTTCTTTTCGTAAGTGCACCATGACTAGATCCCCTACTTGGAATTCCTTATGTCTTCTCCTTTGATCAGCCCTAGCTTTATACTCTTGATTCATCTTGGTAATGTGTGCCTGAATCTCCTCATGTAGACGCTTGATATGTTCAACAAATTCTTCCGCTTCAGCAGTTGTCCTCTCCCCTTGCTCTATCTTCCTTAATTCTGGTGCAGTCCTTGGGCTATTCCCATATACAATTTGGAATGGTGATTTTTCAGTACTCCTATTTATAGAGTTATTGTAAGCAAACTTTTCTTGTGGTAGAATCAAATCCCATCCCTTGGGCTTATCCCCAACTAAACATCTCAACAAATTGCCCAGACTCCTGTTTACCACTTTTGTTTGGCCATCAGTTTGTGGGTGATGCGTGGAACTAAATTTCAAGTTTGTTCTCAAATTTTTCCACAATGTCCTCCAGAAATACCCCACAAATTTAGTATCTCTGTCAGAAACTATGCTCCTTGGAAGACCATGTAGTCTTACCACCTCTTTGAAAAACAAGTCTACAATATGGACAACATCATGAGTTTTGTGGCATGGAATGAAATGTGCCATTTTGGAAAACCTATCAACAACCACAAATACTGAGTCATTACCCCTTTGTGTCCTTGGCAATCCAAGAACAAAATCCATACTTATGTCCTCCCTAGGGTATAATTTAGTGGCTAATATTCGTAAATTGGCTAATTTTAGAATTTTTTGGTTAGTAATTTGGCTAATAATTTAAGATTTGATACAACCTAAATCGCCATAGTTTTATAAAATTATGTTCTAGAATATTTAAAATCGCTCAATAATTTATTTTATTGAAAAATTTAAACTCAAATATTCGCCACAATATTCGTTACATGAATAGATTTGAGTTACCTAAATATAATATATTATTGGAGAAATTGAATTGAACTGACCAATAATTATCATAATTATTAGTTAATTTAGGAATATATCACCAATATTTATTATTCGCTATTGATTTAAAGTATATGTAATGATTCTCATAACATTCCACAAGGTAAAAAATGTTCAATTTTGATTTGTAATATTCCATGGTGATTAATGAACTTCCTATTATTATTGAGATTTGTCAATATTTTATACAAAAAAAATTATGAATAAAAAATAATCGCCAAAATTAATCATATTTAGAATAAAAAATTGAGAGTTTCGCCAATATAAATTTTTTTTTTTTCAAAATAATGAAAGATTTGCCAATATTTTATATCTTTTTTTGGAGGTGGCTTTCTTAAAGTTTACCCTGGTCCTCCCATGGCCTTGATGGAACAGGCAATGGCTGATATAGGCTAGTATTGTGACTAAACCCCTTGGCAACTTGACAAACCTGGCAACTTTGTACAAACTTTTTCACATCCTGTGAAATTTGAGGCCAAAAATAATGTTCTCTAAGAATGGAAATGGTCTTATCTCGACCAAAATGTCTTGCCATCCCTCCACTGTGTTTCTCCTTAATCAGATTTTCCCTCATGGAACTCCTTGGAATGCACAATTGACTACCTTTGAACAACATGCCATCCTGAATCAAATAGTCTAACCACTTGGTTCTATCTACAGCAATAGGTTCTTTACAAGCTTTCCATGCTTCAACAAAATCAGGATCCTCGGGGTACAAATTCTTGAGTTCATCAAACCCAACTACTTCAACTTGCATTACTGTAAGCAACAACTATCTCCTACTTAGTGCATTTGCAACCCTGTTAGATTTTCCACTTCTATGCTTCAACACAAATGTATAGCTCTACAAGAATTCTACCCACTTCATATGCCTTTGATTCAATTTACCTTGGCTATTTAGGTACTGTAATGCCTGATGATGAGTATAAAAAACAAATTCCTTTGGCAATAAATAATGCCTCCATTTCTTTAAGGCCTAAACTATTGCATAGAACTCTTGATCATAAATAGAATACTTCTTCTTTGCATCATTCAATTTTTCACTAAAATATGCAATAGGCTTACCTTCTTGGCTTAATACAGCCCCAATAGCACTGCCACTAGCATCACAATCCACCTGGAACACTTTTCTAAAATCTGGAAGTGCCAATACAGGCTATTCTGTCACCTTCTTCTTCAGCATTTCAAAACTTCTCACAGCTACTGCAGTCCATTTGAACTCTTTTCTATCTCCTCTTATTGTATCAGTTAGGGGTGCACATATGCCACTGAAATTCTTAATAAACTTCCTGTAAAAACTAACTTGACCATGAAATGATCTTACCTCAGTAGCAGACCTTGGAGTAGGCCATTCCAAGATGGCTTTTACCTTCTCTGGATCCATTTTGAGACCTTCAGGTGATATAACAAACCCCAAATAGACTAACTCCGTTTTTGCAAAGATACACTTCTTCAGATTAATTAACAGTTTCTCTTCCCTTAGCCTTTCAAGGACACTATGAATATGTAGTAAATGTTCTTCCAAAGTCTTGCTGAAAATTAAAATATCATCCAAATAGACAATAAAAAATTTTCCCAAGAACTTCTTAAGTACCTCATTCATGAGCCGCATGAAGGTGCTTGGGGCATTTGTCAATCCAAAGGGCATGACTAACCACTCATAAAGACCCTCCTTGGTCTTGAAGGCTATTTTCCACTCATCTCCTTCTCGAATCCATATCTGATGATAGCCACTCTTGAGATCTATCTTTGTGAAGTACTGAGCTCCACTCAAGCAGTCCATAAGATCATCCATCCTTGGCAAAGGAAACCAGTACTTGATGGTTATCCTATTTATAGCTCGAGAATCTGTACACATCCTCCGCTCTCATCCTTCTTTGGTGCGAGTACTACAGGTACTGCACATGGACTTAGGCTCTCTCGAATCAAGCCCTTCCTCAACAGCTCCTGAACTTGTCTATTTAGCTCCTCTATTTCAGTAGGAGTCATCTCGTGAGCAGCCTTGTTAGGCAAACTAGCTCCTGGAATCAGATCTATCTGATGACTGATTTGTCTTACTAGTGGCAATCCATCTGGAACATTATCAGAGATAATATCTCCAAACTGCCCTAGAAAATCTGAAACTTCAAGTGGTATTTCACTACTACCTTCTTTATCTTTCCTAGGAATTAAAGCATAGCACATATGCTGATGTTTCATGCCATCTAAAAACTTCCTTTCATCAACAAGACAAATCTTAGCACTGGTACATACCTTTTCACCTTCCTTTTTCATGGGCTTCAATTTGTGGCGAACTCCATCCTTTGTCAGAGAGTATGTGTTTGCATGTCCATCATGTACTGCATGTCTATCAAACTACCATGGTCTACCCAATAATAGATGGCAAACATCCATTGAAATAACATCACAGAGAACTTCATCATGGTAACTCCCAATTTTTAATTTCACTAAACATTGTTCACTTACTAGGACTTTATGATCATCTTTTACCCAAGCAATCTGATAGGGATGGGGATGTTTCTCCCTCTTGAGCTTCAGCTTAGAGACCACCTCTTCTGATACCAAGTTATCAGTGCTACCACCATCAATGATCACGTCACAACATTTATCCTCACACTTACATCTGGTACGGAACAAACTCCTCCGTTGTCCTGGTTCAATCTCACCACTTAGTAGGACTCTTTCATTTACCAATGTCTCTCCTCTTTCTACATCCTCTAAATGTGATGATTGCGCATCCTCATCCACATGAGCAACCCTAGCTTGGCCCTCAACTCTCCTATATGTCCTTCCTTGTCATTGAGGGCATTCAAAGGCACGATGACCTTCTTCATTGCAATGGAAACAGGTACCATGGAAGCCTCCTCTTCCTTTTCCACGTCCTCTACCTCTTCCTCTCTGATTTCCAAAGTCTTGATCATGGGAGCGGTTGAAACCCTCATTCCTCTAGTTCCTGCTAGTACCCACATCTTCATTTTTCTTTTGGTTTTCATTGAGGCCTCTAGATGATCTACCACTTCCCCTTCCTCCTTGACCGCACCCTCTTTATCTTCCTTCAAACCTTTTATTTAGCTTCTCTTCAACTCATAGGGCAAATTGGTATGCCTCTTCAATGCTGGTCATTCTTACCAGACTTAATTCCTCCTGGATGCTAGGTCGCAACCCACTAATATAACGAGAAACCTTCTCCTTATTTGCTTCTGCATGCCCTACTCTAATCAAGAGTCAGTAAAACTCCTTTGTATATTCTTGGACTAATCTTCCTGCTTGCTTTAACCCATGCATCTTCTTAAACAAATCAAGCTCGTAGTCCATAAGAATGAACTGCTTCTTTAATTTGTCCACCATGTGATCCCACCTTGTGATCTTCTCCTTTCCTCTTCTGTTTCTTTCCAATTGGACCTCTTGCCACCAAATTTTGGCATGGCCTTTCAGTTTGGCCTTTGCAAACTTAACCCTATCTGGGTCCCTGATATCCTCATACTCAAAATATTCTTCCAGTTCATTGATCCAATCGACCAACTCATCTGGTTTCAAATTTCCTGAAAATACACCCACTTCAATTATAGGTCTTTTCCCAAACTTAGTAATGGCCCTAAAAAGCCTTTCCTCTGCATGATTTAGAACTTCCTCGTCAAATTCCCCTTCTGGTCCAATTTTGTCTTCTTCGTTGTCATCTTCACTTTCATCACCTGTGGCCACAATTGTTCCTCTACGAAGCTCCTCCTGAAATGCTTGTACCTGCCTTTGGAGGGCTCTAACCTCCTCAAGATTAATAGCTCTAGCCCTTCCGCCATGCTGTCTTCGTGGAGGCATCTTCTTAACTCAAACCCACAACCACACAGTCCTGGTGCAAACTGCCTCACAGTTGGCACTCTGTCTACACACTCAGGAAAACCAGCTCTGATACCACTTGATGGGGACACAATCCAAGAACATAATGGACACAATAGAAAAGGGAAATTGTATTAACTGAAAAATAAGCTAGTACATTCAGTACAGAGAAAATAAACTTCAAAACATGCCCTAAGGGCTTACAATAGTATAAAGCTGGAGATAATTTCTCCTTTTAGTACCTCCTCTCAAACTCCACCCCGAACTACCTTTTACAATGCCAGAAATCTCCTTCAATAGACCTCGAAGGGTTAAGGACTAGGAGTACATTCTAGAAAGTGCTAGTAGGCATCCACCAACCAAATAGAAGGTTCCAGAAGCTGTGTTAGAAGTCGGTGCAAATCTAGAAGAGTCCAAAAATGGTCACCGATCTTCCGAGAGGCATAACTTTTGAACCGTAGCTCCGATTGATGAACTGTTTACATTTTTGGAAAGCTCTCAAAGTGCTCTATAGCCCTATTGACCAGCTTCACTCGTCCCCCATTTTTTGGCCCTTTTTGAGGTCATTTAATGCCGCTAACTTGACTTTGAAGTATTCTTAGGAGGTCTCCAAAACCCAAAAAATTGCAATAACTTTCAAACCGTGGGGCCTTTTGACCTAATTCTTTTTCTAGAATGCTCTAAATCACAATTACATTCATCTGGCCAATTCACACCTTCTAGTTTACCAAAATGATGGCCCAATTACATGCTCCTATTTTTTCAAGATTTTCTAGCACACTGATAGTGGAACTGTGAGAGTTGGAACCTTTATTTGACCCAAATGGGTATCTGAAAATGAAAACACATGAAACAAAAACTAAGTCTAAGTACATTTTTTTGGGTGACACAGGATTGCCCTAATACCTCTGGATGCTCCTGCATCATGATGTTGATAGAAGAAGATCCACCAGTGCATATGTGTTTACATTATTTGATGGTGCAATCAGTTGGATGAGTAAGCAACAAGCTATGGTCGCTTTGTCCACTACTGAGGCAGAGTATATGGCAGCTACTCATGCCTGCAAAGAAGCCATTTGGCTAAAGAGATTGTGTTTAGATATAAAGTTCAAATAGGGTGCAGTGACAATTTATAGTGACAGTCACAGTGCAATCTGCCTAGTGAAGAACCCAAATTTTTATGCGAGGACCAAGCACATTGATGTACAATATCATTTTGTGAGAGATATGATCGAGGATGGCAAGGTGAAGCTGGAAAAGGTAGAGACTTTGGTGAATGTTGCTGATGCATTAACTAAGCCCATGAGCATAGAAAAAGTCAAATGGTGTTCAGAGTCTATGTGCCTCTCGGCCCCTAGCAATTAAGTCCATGATATTTCGGATCCCTTGACTCTTGCAAGGTGTTCGACAAGTGGGAGAATGTTAAGAAACATGTGTCTCAACCTTGCAATCCTTTCTTGGAAAATTCCATAATTTGTTTGTGGAAGTTTTCCACTTGTTTATGCATTGGAAAATGGTTAGTGAGTTGTTAAAATGAGTTTCGTCCATAGTAGAATATAGGTAGGTCATTTTTAGAGCCTTGATGACTCATTTTGTGACTTTTATGGGGGTCTAGACTAAGAGACAAAATTGTGGACGGGATTACTATTTTAACTTGGTTGTTTTTCCATATTGGAAATGTAAATGTCAAAAATGGGTAACATGTGGCATGGTAGTTTTGCCCATGGTTTTGTAAAACCATAAGTGGTTTCCAGGTTGTAAAATCACTACAAAAGGAGGGCTTGGGGAGGTGTTTGTGTAATTGAATTTAGTTTGCAAGACTGGTGCTAGAAGGAGTCTCTCCAAGTTCGAGTTGTGGTGATGCGCTCCTGTAAGAACTTGCATTGCAAGTGTATTGTAATCATCTTGGTTTGATAATACATTGTGCGAGTTTTGAAGGGTGGGGTTTTTCTCTCGGAAGGGTTTCCCCATGGTAATCACTGTGTTGTGTGTTCTTTGTTATTTTGATTATGTTATTATGCATTTCTTGAGATCTTTTCAATAGTTACTTTGATTCACATAATCATCCTCTCAAAGATTAGTGTAGGAAGCGATTCTGTGCACCTTTGCTTCCTTACATCATGTAGCTCAAATCCTTCATCCATTATATTATTTATAAGTTAGTTTTTAAAAATATAAATATTTTCCAAAATTTTGAAGAAATGAGAAAAAATATAAAATAGGCCTGTATTCTACCTGCATTTGTGTGCTTGTCTCTTGATAGTAGTGCATACTTAGCCACCTTGTGAAAACACATGGTTTATCCTCTACATCATTGTCATCAATTTAAGTAAACTTTCTAATTCTCAAAGGTAAAGATTTTTAAGAATACATTTAAAACTAAAAGAGATTTTAACTATTAGCACTCCTATTTGTAATTAAGTGCTATCCACAAAACACAAACCATGAATCCTATTAGCCCATTGATTGAGAACACTTATATATTAATTCCTTCCAACCCATTTTGGGTCAACATATGCACAAAATTTGTAATAACTTACTTATATATCATTGTATCATGAAGTTAAAAAAAAATCAAAATTAATTATAATCTTAGAGTAAAAATCAATTAGACACATCTTACTTATTCATTCATCACTATATTTACTAATCTTATATTATTTCATGCTTTGTCATGCCATATTCTCCATATTGGACAAAATAGATTTTTATGTTCTTTCGCAATTTTACTCATAATTGTATAAATGTGTATTATTACAATTGTATGGTCATGAAAGATTATATTTATTTTATTTATTTTATTTATCAATTAGACAACTATATTTTACTTATAAATTCAATTAACTCTCTTATACTATATATTTCTCACCACATCATTTACGCATAATATAGAAGTGATAAATTTGACATAATATATTAGATTATTGTACTCTCATATCTAACTATAATCTAAAATCTTATATTTTTTTTATTTTGTAAATTATATTAATATATATCAATAATTATTTTAAAATATATAAATTTAACTCATTCATTCTCAATGCAAAAGCATATGTACAAAAATAACATTTTAAAATTATAATATTTAATACAAATATATTCTCCTCTCACATTATTTTTTTATAATTAAAGAATATCTTTGTGATCACTCTACTGTATACTTCTCAGTATATCTTTGTTGTGTGTGCTATAGCAGTTCTCTCCTATTTAACTTATTCTTTGTTTTATGGAATAATTATTTCTTTTTGCCATTTTCCCTAAAAATGAAGGGAAAAGGACAAAATAGTAAAACAAAACACACATTGACCAACAATCCTTTCACGTTTCGTACAAATTAATTAAACCTAATCTTTCATTGTTCTTATTGATTTGGAAATCTCGAAGCTGTTCTTGTTTTGAAAACTCTGAAGTAGATTTATATATAACCAAAGAAATCCTTTCATTTTCATAGATTAATGTGATTCAAGTGTTATATTGGACACGGTAAGAGGGTTCATAAGTTGAAGAAACATAATCATGTTCGTCAATGCTATAAACCCTACTATGACTTTGAGAGGAAAAATCATTCCCAAGCACATTGTGTCTGTGCAATTCCATGGCCAAAGTTCCTCTAAACTTTTGCCTAGATGATGATGATGATAAGAGAGCACTGAAGCTGACTTTCTAGGATGTTAGATTGATGTTGATATTGATGTTTTGAATATTCTATTGTTTTTTTTGTCTATTAAGTTCCCCTTAAAAATTTGGATAATCTGTTTTGTGAATTGAATCCAGAAGCTTGGATTCAGAAAAGTATGGTTCTACTATTTGATTCGTTTACATGATCCAATTTTAATGTTGTGCGAGTCTTAAACAGATCTAAACAAAACTGAACTGTCAAGAATAATACTACAACCAAGGGAAAACTGTTTTGGCATATGAGATCGCCATGTGGAATGCAGAAGGCAAATCTTAGTTATATCTATTACAAATACTATAAATATCGATATTTTCTAAGTGTTTATATTAAAATTGCTACTATGATAGATATGTATAATCAGAATGCACTTGTCTATATCTTGAAATAGTTGGATTTAACATTTTAAAATATAGAGAACTATTTTTAATTCAGTTAAAGAATCAATCTTTTACATTCTAGAATTATATTATTTGTTGTATATTTTACAAAATGGTGTCCATATTTTTTTTTTTACATATAGAAATGTTTTAGGAGTAAAAATTATATAATATTGATTTATTGTCTCACTATCAGATTTTTTAATTGTGATGAATAATAGCACTATCATATATTTAAGTTGTGATGAATAATAGCATTGAAAATGATTATTAATTTCATCATATTAACTTTTATATTACTTAAACTTTGAAACAAAGTTATTCCAAGTATAAAAATATTTTCTTATTAGATTAAAATATAGTGAAAATATTTTATAATTGTTAAGGCTTAAAATTTGTATATTTAAATGTGAAAATTAACTCTGTTGGAGTCACTGATTATTAATCTCCTATCACAAATGATTATTAAACTACTGAAAACAAATTCACAGCTAATATTGAAAAATAACACAACTCCAACTTCACCAATAAAAATACGGAAAGAAATTTAGAACACAGAGAACACAATATTTTTGAACAAATCGTCCTTGAAAAAACCCCCAAGGGAAAACCAGCTCTGCAGATGGAAAATATATTAACTTCAACAAATCAAGAGATGCAAAATTCCTTGCCTCTCACTGGAAAAATTTAGACAACCTCCTAATTTCTCCCACTGATATTCTTCACTACTATACCCAATGCTATCACTATGCCCTTGCTAATACTATGAGACTATTTGCTAACACTACAAACTCATTTGCTAACACTGCAAATGCATCTTACAACTTTTGTTGTTCTTTGTATTGTTCTATTCTCCAAATGCCTCCCTTGACCCCCTTTTATATTACTTAACTAAGAGGTTTCTAGTTGCTTTTTGATAAAGACAACTCAACCAAGAAGCTTGTTGTTGCTTCCTAACCAAGAATTTTCTAGTTGCTTCTCGATTAAAACAACCTAACCAATAGGTTACTAGTGGTTTCTAGAAGGAGTAGATTAATTAACAAATAATTATTTTTTGTAACTCTAATTATTTTCTAATTAATCGCATGTGGATGAACAACTATCCAAGCTACCTAAAATTAACAGTCCCTCTTAGCAAGGGAGTTGTTCTGCATGACACCCAACTTATCTCTGAGGAAGATGAATTTTTCCTTCCCCAATGCCTTTGTCAGAATGTTTGCTACCTACTCCTCTATAGGTATGTACTGTAGCTAAACAACCCTTTATTGTGCATAATCTCTAATGAAGTATTATTTGATGTCTATATGTTTCTAAGACCTATCATAAAACACTAGATTCTCAGTCAACTTGATGCAACTCTGATTGATGTAGTGTATCACAGTAGTCTCAACCTTTTGATCAAACAAGGCTACTAACAACTTTCAAAGCCATATAGCTTCAAATGTTGTCATGCTAGCTGCTATGTATTCTACTTCTGCTGAACTCAGATCCATGAATTTCTACTTCCTTTTGAACCAAGATACAACTCCTAATCCCAAACTGAAATAGCACCCCAAAGTGCTCATTTTGTTCGTTGTACTTCCTACCCAATCTATATTAGTATATCCCATCAAACTAATACCTTCACTTCAAACATATCTAATCAATCTACACACGTGGATATCTTTGCTATGTGTTACAAAGCCTTCTAGTTGCTCTATGTATACCTCCTCCTTTAACTCACCATTAAGGAATGTTGTCTTGACATTCATTTGATGGATCTACCATCCCATCTGTGTTGCTAATGAGATCACAGATCATATATAAGTATACTTGGCCTCATAGTCTATTCCATCCTTCTGAGAGAACTCTTTGGACATGAACCTTGCCTTGAATTTCTTGATGCTACCATTTGCACCATGCTTTATCTAATAGATCTAGCATGATCCAACTACCTATTGGTCTAGGAACTATCTCCCACACATCATTCTTCATTATTGATTTATACTCCTCAACCATAGCATCTTGCCATACCTAATGCTCTACAACCTCTTGATAGTTGGAAGGTTCACTATCTACCAACTGACTAACTAGTGCCACATAGGCATTGAACTTGGATGGTTGTCTCTGTTGTCTAGTACTCTTCCTAGGAGCTCCCACAAACTCCTAAGTATCCCTTAGTGTATCTTAAACCTCATGGTTCTTGTTGCCAACTGTAGAGGATGATATATCAGCCTCTAAGTCTTCTAGATGCATTTCACATTGTGCCTGCTTCTCCATGCCCTGTGAAACTTCACCACCTGAGCCTACACTTGTATTGGTAACTGTACTTGTGTTTTGCTACCCTTGGCTAGGCCTTGGAGCTTCTACTAGTTGCTCACTCTAATCATCTACTAGTTAATCTCTAGCCCTTCTAAATGCCTTGTACTCCATGAACTTGACATCATGTCTTACAATAATTCTTCTAGTCTTGGGGATAAAAATCCTATGTCTTTGAGGTTTCACTGTACCCAAAAAATTACCTCCTCTTTGCAGTCTAATCTAACTTGGTACATGTATCACCTGGAATATGACAATATGCCAAACTCCCAAATATTTTGAAATGGCTAACATCAAGTTTCTTACCTATGAAAGCTTCCTCTGGTGTCATCCTCCCTAGCACCTTATGTGGAACCCTATTTTGAATGTAGACTATTGTACTACATGCCTCTACACATAAGTATCAGGACATATCTTAGTCATGTAGCATGGCTCTTGCCAGCTTTGATATAGAATGGTTCTTCCTCTCAGCAACTCCATTCTACTGTGGATTGTGAGGAATTTTCCACTCTCTCTTGATTCCTTCCCTAGTACAAAACTCCTGGAAGTTCTTTCCTTTGTATTTGCCTCCATTATCTTACAAAAGAACCTTTATCTTCCTTCTTGTGGAGTTCTCCACTAGAGCCTTGGACTATTGGAATCAATTGAAAACCTCATCCTTGGTCTTCATGAAGTATATACAGGCTTTTTGCAGAAATCATTGATAAAAGTAACATAGTACTCATATCCTCTCAGAGATTTTGTTGGCATCGGTCCACATACATCTAAATGTACTAGATCAAGAACACCTTTAGATCTGGTGTCACTTCTTGGAAAATATGCTTTTGCAAACTTCCCCAACACGCATCCCTTACATACATCATCATGCTTTGTGCTCACCTCCAAAACACCTATCACAGTCTCAAAAAGCAATTTGAGTGATCCATGATGGATATGGCCAATCCTCCTATGACATAACTCTCCAAGATCTCTAGGATTAGTGATACTCATGAGTTCCTTAGGAGTGTCAAACTACAACTTGTAAAGGCAACCACTCCTAACTCCAATAGTTATGAGTGATTTCCAATCCTTGTTCTTAATGAACACATTTGCCCCTCTAACGAGTACATTATACCCCTTATCCTAAAGTGCAGATATGAAAGTCAAATTCATACCTAAGCTTGGCACATGCAACACATCATGAACTAGAACTATCTTTCCATTCTCCCTTTGAAATTGAACAATCCCTTTCCCAATCAGTTTGAGCTTGGACAAGTTTCTCATAGAAATTTAGATATTGGTGTTCTCCTCCTTATAAATGGAGAAGTACTATCTAACTCATGTCATATGAAATGATGCCCCACTATCTATATACTAGATAGTTTGTGAGGTTGAGCTCACTGTAGAAGCTATAAGTGCAAACTCATCTTCCATTCTTCTGGAGATTTCTTCTACACTTGTTGAATTTGTCACCTGCTTTGTTGCCTTCTTCCTTTTTGGGAAATCAATGATATAATGACCATACTCATGACATCCAAAGCACTTGACCTTAGAAAGGTCCTTCTTCTTCTCACTTTCTGAGCTAGATCTTTTGCTAGATCTCTTCTTTTCTTTCCCTTTCCCTAGTAGGCCAATATTTTCCTATTCCACCTCACTTTTCTAACTCTTGTTGGCCCCATTGACAAGACTTAGTTTTAACTCCTCCTGAGTGAAATCAATCCATATTTGATCCCAACTTGGTAGGGTATCTCATCCACTGACAACTTCAACAAAGACACTCCATTGTTTAGAAAACCCATTTAGGGATATTCTCATGAGCTCGTCATCACTGGGACTATCTCTAATAGCTACTAACTCATCCTTGACAAATCTAAGCCTGGTGAGGTAACTTGTAGTTACATCTTCTCCCTTGTTCATCCGGGCATTCTTCAGCTTCTCTCTAAGAATCAACTTCTTGTTGGTGGTAGCATTCTGGTATAGATTCAAGAAGGCATTCCACATCTGTTAGATTATGGTGACTGATCAGGAAAGTACTGTATGTACTTCATAATTAGTGGGGTTTGGGGCATCGGCCCGAAAAAACAAAATTGGGCCCTATTTTATTGGGATTCATAGATTTTCCATTTGTAGATTTGGGCCGACATGTTATAACCCTAAAGCAGTTTAATATTTGTATAAAAGGGCTTAGGGTTAGGGATTTTTTTCATAGTGTGATGCAAAATTGGTTCTTGCAGTGGTATTGAGTTGTAAGGGATTAAAGATTGTAATCAAGTTGTAATCACTGGATTGTAATAAGATCAAACTTGCTATTTCATAGACGTAGCCCAGGGATTGGGTGAACCACATTAAATCTTGGTGCCTTGTGTTCATTTCTGCGTGATCTATTATTTTCTTTTATTGGTTATATTTGCATGTAGTTTTTATTTCTGTCCATGGTTTTATCCTAACAAGTGGTATCAGAGCCTACTTGTTTTTTCAGTTATCCTCTATAGGAAAGTTTCACAGTTAAGTGGGAGTCTCATGGTTGAGTGGGAGTAATGGCAGATGAGGGTAAGCTAAGGGTTGATAGGTTTAATGGGTATATCTTCTAGTTACGGAAGATGCAAATGGAAGACTATCTTTATCAGAAGGATTTATGGAAGCCCATGGAAGGCAAAGCCAAGAATCAAGGATCTATGTCAGATGTTGAATGGGATCTTTTGGATAGAAAGGCACTTGGAAGCATTTGATTATGCTTGGCACCATCAGTGGTATTTAATATTAAAAAAGTGAAGACAATAGAAGAGTTGATGAAAATCCTAGCGACACTGTATGAAAAGCCCTCCGCTTCAAACAAGGTATTTCTCATGAAGCATTTATTTAATATGAAAATGGAAAAAGGTGGATCTGTTGTAGATCATTTAAATAAGTTTAATACTATTACTAGTCAATTATCTTCTGTGGGTATCAATTTTGATGAAGAAATTAGGGCTCTCTTGATTTTGTGTTCTTTGCCTGAAAGCTAGAATGGCTTGGTAATGGTGGTCAATAATTATGTTGCTAGATCTAGTACCCTAAAATATGATGATGTGATCGATGTTATTTTGAGTGAGGAAACTCGTAGGAAATCCTCAGGTGGATCTACATTAGGAAGTGCTTTGAATGCACAAAGCAGGGGCATAACGACTGAGAGAGGAAGTAACTTTGGAAATTGTGAAAAATCAAGAGAAAAGTCAAAGGGGAAGAGGTCTCAATCAAGAGGACCAAATGACTGTTGGTACTGTGGGAAACCAGGGCACAAAAAGAAAGATTGTTGGAATTGAAAGAAAAATGAAGGAGATAAATCAAATGGAGACAAAGAGGCAAATGTGGTAAGTAAAAAATTTGAAGAGGATGCTTTGCTTCTGTCTTTAGAAAGTGTTGATTATTCATGGGTTTTAGATTTTGGTTTTTCATTTCATGCTACACCTCATAGAGGTTATTTCATTGATTATTTTCAAGGGGATTTTGGGCTTGTTTATTTGGGGGATAATGAACCCTATCAAATTGTTGGAAAGGGAAAAATTAAGATTAAGTTGTAGAATGGAAATCATTGGCTACTACATGAGGTAAGACATGTTCCAAGGCTGAGTAGGAATTTAGTTTTAGCGGGGCAACTCGGTGATGAGGACTGTGTAGTTACTTTTAATGATAAAAATTGGAAGGTTTCAAAAGGTTCCCTTGTAGTAGAAAAAGGTGTGAAAGTAGGCACCTTATATCTTTGTACAGGTCATATTGTTTCTTCTACTTTGATTATTTCAGAGAAAAATGAATGTTCAGGAACAATTACTACAGTTGAGCAAGGAGAACAAATAGTTGTTGTAGATTCTAATATAGCGATGTGGCACAACAGACTTGGGCACATGAGTGAGAAAGGTATGAAATTACTTCATTCAAAGAAAGTTTTACCAGGTCTAAAATGTGTTAATATGGATTTTTGTGAAAGTTGTGTGTATGGAAAACAAAAGAGAGTGAGTTTTGCAAAGACTGGGAAGGAAAATAAAAAGGAGAAATTAGAGCTTGTGCATACAGATGTATGGGGACCAGCTTAGGTATCTTCCCTTGGTGGCTCTCATTATTATGTTACATTTATTGATGACACAACTAGAAAAGTATGGATTTATTTCCTTAGACATAAATATGATGTATTTCAAACTTTTAAGAAATGGAAATGCTTGGTTGAAAATGAGACTGGTAAGAAATTAAAATGTCTCAGATCTGATAATGGTGGTGAGTATTGCAATCATGAATTTGAAGATTATTACTGCACTAATGGTATATGTAGACAGAAAACTATTCCAAGGACTCCACAGGAAAATGGAGTGGCTGAATGCATGAACAGAACTATAATGGAGCGTGCAAGGAGCATGAGGTTACATGTTGGGTTGCCCTTACACATGTGGACAGAGGCTATCAATACTGATGTATATTTGATTAATAGAGGTCCCTCTACTCCTTTGGGCTGTGGTATTCTAGAGGAGGCATGGACTGGTAAGAAGGTGAGTTATTCTTTTCTCAAAACCTTTGGCTGTGAAGCATTTGCTCACATAGATTCTGAAAATAGAACCAAGCTAGAAGCTAAATCAAAGAAATGTGTCTTTTTTGGATATGGCATTAATGAACTTGGTTATAGGCTTTGGGATTTTAAAAATCATAAAATTGTAAGAAGTCGAGATGTCATATTCAATGAAAAAGTGTTGTACAAAGATCTATTACAGCAACATGAGAAGAAAGAAGATGATTATGTAGTGTTGGATGATACTTCAAAAGCTGATGTTCCAACCATTCCTCATGATGTGCAACAACAAATACGACACACACCGATGAATGTTAGATGGTCAACAAGGCAAATTAAACCTCCACAAAGATTTTCTCCCACTTTGTATTCTATTTTACTTACTGATGTTGGTGAACTTGAAAGTTATGATGAAGCTGTGCAAGTGGATACTAAGATTCAATGGGAGTCTACAATGAAAGATGAAATGGACTCTTTGCTAAAGAATAAGACATGGGATTTGTGCAAGTTTCCTACAGGTAAAAAGGCTTTACAGAATAAGTGGGTTTATAGGTTGAAAGAAGAGGAAGGAGGTAAGAAAAGATTTAAAGCCAGGTTAGTTGTAAAAGGATTTGCACAGAAAAAGGGAATTGATTTTGATGAAATATTTTCTCCTGTTGTTAAAATGACTTCTATCCATATTGTTTTAAGTCTTGTGGCTACTGAAGATTTGCATTTAGAGTAGCTAGATGTTAAAATAGCCTTCCTTCATGGTGATTTGGATGAAGAAATATATATGGCTCAGCCACAGGGATTTGAGGTCAAAGGTAAGGAGAACTTAGTGTGCAAATTCAAGAAGATTTTATATGGCTTGAAACAAGCACCTCGGCAATGGTATTTGAAATTTGACAAGTTTATGCATGAGCATGGCTATAATAGGTGTCATTCAGATTATTGTGTTTATTTTAAGAGGTCGGATGATGATTGCTACATTATTTTATGTTTATATGTTGATGATATGCTTGTAGCTGGGTCTAACATGGATCATATTAAGGGGCTGAAATGCTAATTAGCACATGCATTTGCTATGAGGGATTTGGGGGTAGCAAAAAAAATCTTTGGTATGAAGATTTCTAGAGATAGGAAGAACAGAACATTAACTCTATCTCAGGCTGATTATGTTGAGAAGGTGTTGCAACATTTCTCTATGGAAAATGTTAAAGCTGTCAGCACACCTTTACCTAGTCATTTGAAGTTGACTAAGGAGATGTGTCGCAAGACATAGGAAGAGGAGGATAAGATGTCTAAGGTACCCTATGCTTCAGATGTAGGAAGCTTGATGTATGCTATGGTATGCACTAGGCTAGATATTGCACATGCAGTGGGAGTTGTTAGCAGGTATATGAGTCATCTAAGATTTGAGCATTGGAATGTTGTCAAGTGTATTCTCAGATATTTGAGAGGAACATCCAATAACTGTTTACACTTTGGGGGCTCTACTACTGATTTATAGGGCTATGTTGACTTAGATTTCGTAGGGGATATTGATACCAGGCGGACTACTACAGGTTATGTCTTTATTGTTGGTGGGGCAACTATGAGCTAGGTTTCTAGGTTACAGAAAATTGATGCTCTATCGACTACAGAGGTAGAGTGTATTGCTACTACAGAGGCAGCCAAGGAGATGATATGGCTTCAATTCTTCTTGGAAGAATTGGGACATCCTCAGAAGGATAATTATTTTTTCATAGATAGTCAGAGTGCCATTCATCTTGCTAAGAATTCAGCTCTACATTCTAAGACCAAACACATATAGTTGCGCTACCATTTCATTCAGTCAGTTTTGGACGATGGATAGTTAAAGCTGGAGAAGATACATACAAATGACAATCCAGCAGACATGTTGACAAAAGTTGTAACAAGGGAGAATATGAATTCCTATTCAGCTTCGGTTGGTCTTCTAGATTGAACATGAATACAAGAATAGTAGAGTCGAGGGTGGTTTGATCTAGTGGGAGCCCCATGTGGTAGTGGTATTGCTACAAGATCAATCTCCAAGTGGGAGATTGTTGTTTAGTGTGGAGCCTGATCAGTCTCCAAGTGGGAGATTGTTAGATTATGGTGCCTGATCAGGAAAGTACTGTACATACATCATAATTAGTGGGGTTCAAGGCATCGGCCCAAAAAAGAAAATTGGGCCCTATTTTATCGGGATTCGTAGATTCGAGCCGACATGTTATAACCCTAAAGTGGTTTAATATTTGTATAAAAGGGCTTAGGGTTAGGGATTGTTTTCATAGTGTGATGCGAAATTGGTTCTTGCAGCGGTATTGAGCTATAAGGGATTACAGATTGTAATCAGGTTGTAATCACTGGATTGTAATAAGATTGGACTTGCTATTTGGTGGATGTAGCCTAGGGATTGGGTGAACCACGTTAAATCTTGGTGCCTTGTGTTCATTTCTGTGTGATTTATTATTTTTTGTTATTGGTTATATTTGCATGTAATTTTTATTTATGTCTATGGTTTTATCCTAACAACATCTTCTTTGATGTATCTAGCTTAGTGATATGTGGAACAATATGATCCTTGACACCATCAAGGATAATCCTCCTTACCTTGGCATCATCTTTCTTATATGTTGCAAGCTATATAGCATCTGTAGGTAAAGCTATACCATTGGTAGAATTATCTTTGATACCATTATTTTCCAACAATAGATAAATTTTGGCCTTCCAAACACCAAAATTTAAGGCACCATCTAGTTTATCCTGATCTCTCAAACTAGATGAAGCCATCTCAAGGGATTAAAGCAATAATAAATCTGAAGAGATCACAATTTCTTTCCTAGAGTAAAACTCTTCTACCCTTAACAATGCTCTGATACCATGTGAAAATTAACACTATAACAATCACTAATTATTAATCCCTTAGCGCTAATGATTATTAAACTATTGGAAATCAATTCATAGCTAATATCAAAAGACAACACAACTGTAACTTTACCAATAAAAATACAGAAAGAAATTTAGAACATAGAGAGCACAATATTTTTGGAAAAATCGTCCCTAGCAAAACCCCTAAGGGAAAACTAGTTATGTAGATAGAAAATATATTAACTTCAGCAAAACACTACGCCCTTGTTAATACTACAAGACTATTTTCTAACACTACAAACTCATTTGTTGACACTGCAAATGCGTCTTACAACTCTTGTTTTTCTCTATGTTGTTATGTTCTCCAACTACCTCCCTTGACCCCCTTTTATACTACTTAGCCAAGAGTTTCTAGTTGCTTCTTGATAAAGACAACTCAACCAAGAAGCTTCTTGTTGCTTCCTAACCAAGAAGTTTCTAGTTGCTTATCAATTAAACCAACCTAACCAACAAGTTACTAGTGGTTTCAAGCTACCTAAAACTAACATTAACATGGTAGAAATAAAATTAATAATTGATTAATAATGTGTTTCAATTATTTTACTACGCTATTGTTCAATTATATTCAAAGCTAATATTTAAGTTTAATTTTTATTTAATTTTTATTTTTAAGTTTCAATTGGTTAGGTTAATAATAATATTTCAATTAACCATGGTAGAGTAAAAGCTCAATTAAATTTGAAGATTCAATTTGGCAACTAGTATGTGTTGAGTTGACTTTAGCTTAGTATTGTGATTTTATTTTATTTAGCATAGTTAGGGATTACATTGAATATACTTTATTTTATATTTATATTTAATGTTTGATTAAATGTAGAGTAATGACTATTTTTAATTTTTAAGACTAAATTTTGTTGAGACATGTTTTGAAAAAAGCTATCATAAGAGATATCACACTCTACCGTCATCTCCTACCCATATTTAGGGTTAGGTTAGGGCTCAATATAATTTAGATTTTTGTTATCCCTAATGTTTAATTATTTTTTGAGTGAGGCTTCATTATAGTGTAATTTAGCTAGGGAAATCAATTTGGTTTATCATTTCTATTTGTGTGGAATAATGGATTTTTAATTCAAATATTCTACATGATATTGACATGATTGTGACACATGGGCATGACACATCGTGGATTCTCCATTTACACTTGGCTAATATATGTCATAATCCATATATTCTTATTTCTTTTGCACATCTATATTTGGCTTCCATTGTCATAGATTATTGGCTTTAAGTGGGTTTGAGGTGTCACATTGTGTGTCATAGATCCTCTTTTATTTATAGCCATGTTTGACTTCCAAAGCATCATACAATCCTACATTTGGCATCTTGTGTCATATGTGTCATGGATTCTCAAAGGAATCTCTTTCCAAGTTTCATATCCAAGGTGAAAATTCCAATTCTCTCATCTTGTGTGTTGATTATAAAATGAACAGTCTTCGTCTCATTTCTAGTCCCAAAAATCTTAAGTCCTTGAGTCCCTAGCTTCTTAGTAATTTTTCTCTCTCGCTCACACTAAAATTGCATCTTCTAGTATTCTCATATAATTATCATTACCATATGCTTTTTGCTTCCTAATTGTGTGCACTATAGGCAATTTGGAGCTACATCATATGGAAAACAAAGAAGGACATAGAAGCTACAAATGAAAGAGGTAATTTTTAACATTGTGTTTCTTCCTTTTGTTTATTTGGCTTTCATGGTAGACTAGAGGGTGTCAATGTATGTATATTGAGTTTGTGATTTTCTCATAGTATGTTAGACATTAGCTCATTTTCTGGTCCTACAATCGTCTTTAGAAGTGGATCGATCTGAAAATGTAATTTGTAATTTTTTTGAGTTGATCATATGTAATAAATTGTAATGAAATAATATAATATGAGGTTGGTTAGCCTCAAGGTTTAAGTCTTAGTGTCTATAACTTTCCTAGATGGTTAAAAATGCTTATATAAGGAAGGCTCATAGGTTATCTTGGGTGGTTTTGGGTGATAGTCATAGCTCTTTCTTGTAGATTGTTGTAAGGAAGGCTCCCATGTGGGTTTGCATATTGTAATTCTATAATTTTGCATTTGTGGTGATAATAAGAAGCTCATATTTTGTTCTCTCATTTTGTGTTATTCTATGTTTTTGTTGTTTGTTTTGGTATTAAGGGGAGAGTCCTTCATCAATTACTATTTCATCAAGATATACAATCACAAACTTACCCAAAAAATTCTTCAAAACCTCATTCATCAACCTTATAAGAGCACTAGCTGCATTAGTTAAACCAAAAGGTATAACCAATCACTCATACAAACCTTCATTAGTCTTAAAAGAAGTCTTCCATTCATCCCCTTCTCAGATTCTAATCTGATGATAATCATTTTTCAAATCAATCTTTGTAAAATAATTTTATCCACTCAATCTATCCATAATTTCATCTATTCTAGGCAAAGGAAACCTATACTTCACTATTTTTTTTATTATAGATCTAGAATTAGTGGGCATTCTCCATTCACCATTTTTCTTAGGTGTTAACACAACAAGTACTGCATAATAACTCAAACTTTCTCCAATCAAACCCCTCTCTATTAATTCATTCACTTGTCTATTCAATTTCTCATTCACAATGGGTATTAGTCTATGTGGTGTTTTGTTAGGAAAACTAGCTCCAGGTATCAAATCCATATAGTGACTTATACTTCTCACATGAGGTAATCCATCTACATTATCAGAAATAATATCTTGAAATTTAGTCAACAAAAATCTTCAAGTGCATGCTCAAATTCACCATGTTTTTTAGTCTTTCTATGAATCAAATAAAAGCTAACATTTAGATTCTTAATGTCTCTCACAAATAGATTTCCTTAAACCAAGAAAAACTTTTACAGTAGTATAATAAGTTTCATATGTTCTCTCTATCAAAGACAACAATACTTGTCTTTTCCCATTAGCCCAAATAGTAAACAAATTTAATCTACCCTTATTTAAATATTTTCTATCATACTACCAAGGTATTCCCAAAAGAATATGACAACAATCCATAGGCATAATATCCCACAAAACTTCACTAAAGTAGTTTCCAACCTTGAATTTCACAAGGAAATGTTCACTTATTAGTAATTTTTGTTCATATTTGATCCAAGCAATGTGATAAGGGTTAGGGTTCCTCAATCTCTGCAACTTCAACTTAGATAGCAATTCCTCAAATGCCAAATTATCACAACTATCACTATCAACGATTACCTTGCAACTCTTTCCTTCAATCTTACATATGATCTAGAAAAGATTTTTCCACAAAATAGGTTCTCCATCCAGTTGTTCATTCCACAAGGTTCTTCTAACCATTAGATTCTCTCATTTATCAAGTTCATTAGGTGCATCAATAGCTTCTCTTGAATGAAAACATTTCTTCTACTACTTCATGTTTTTTAACTAGAAAATTTACATTCAAAAGATTTACACCCTTCTTCACCAAACATAAAATAAGTACATTTAAACCAAGATCTATCTTTTCTTTTGTCAATATCATTATTCCTAGAGTAACCAATATAATTACTCTAGTGTAGTTACCTCTTCCTCTACTTTCATTGTCTTCTTTCCATTCATATTTTCCTTTATCATTAGATGTTTTATTGAATCTACTACTTTCCCCATAATATTTTCATCTACTTTGTTGAAATCTTCCACCTCTTTCTTTTTGTATATGCTATTGTTTGTTTACCAACTTTTCTTTAGCCTTTAAGGCATACAAGTATTCTTCCTCAAAACTTTCTATAATTATAAATTGATTTCATCTACATAGAATTTTTTGAACCATTCAAGTACCTAGAAACCTATATAATTCTTCAATATAAGTGTCCAAATCTAATATCCAACTTATATAATTCTTCAATATAATCTTTCATGAAGGAATTCCTTTTTCAACTTACCAACCATCTTAATCCAAGTCTTGATCTTTTCTTTTCCTTTTCTCTATCTATTATTTTGCAAGTGTTCCCACCAAAAAGATGCATGCCTTTTCAACTTTGTTTCTACTATCCTCAACTTCTTATCATCAAGAATACTTTCATAATCAAAATACTTCTCAATCTCAAAGATCTAATCCAACAAAACATCAGTATCAAATCTTCCACTATATGTGAAAATTTCAAAGACAAGTCTTGAATTCATTCTTTCTTGAACCTTAAAGAGTATTTCCTCATCTTGTTCTTCCTTAGGTTTAGGGTTAGCTGATGTTTCTTCTTCTTCATCACTAACATCTTCAAGGTGTACTCTTCTTTGGGTTGCTTCAACAACCTCAAGTCTAGCTGCAATATGTCCCAACATGTCCATAATAGCATTTTCTACATTTCCTCTACCTTAAACCATTTTGAGAATAGTTCATGCACAAATCTTAACCCTTTGCAAGTTATAGGTCATAAACCAATTCGCCCACCCTATAACCAATCTAATCAGGGGTCTCCATGATCTAAAAACTTCCCAAAGAAATATTATCTTTGATACCACCAAATGCAAGGCAACAGGTATTAAAGACCACTCCCAAGCCACCCTCTGTAAGAGTTACACAATAAAAACCAATAATATTGGAGAAACCACAAGAAACTATAGAGATATAAATGCAAAAATGATGAGACGATCTTCATTCAACATCTGAGGTGTAAGCTCTACATGGTTGTAGCCATGTACATTCAAAATACAATCTACACACTTATTAGAAAGCCAAATATTTGTAATTTCCTTCTATCCAACTTAATTCTACCTTTCCTAAATTTATATTTCTAAGTATAGCCAACAAGACCACAAGTCGATATGTCAAGTAGATTATTACAAAAAGGTCATATTCCAAAGGAGAAATTAGAGACCCTAAAATTTAATAAACTAGCATCCATGGGACAAAGATAGGTCCAGATGTGATCTAAGAAGAAAACTCCAAGACTATGTAAAGCCTTACCTATATGTTACTCGATTTTCCAAGAAACAAGCATGCCTCAAACAAAGAGAAGGATAACTCTTGCCAATAGTGGAATTAGTTATTGCGAGCTTAGGTATAGGATCGATGATAGGTCTACATTAAGGAGCTAATTGTGTGGAAAGAGAAAAAAAAATGAACAATAATGGTCATTCCTCAAACAACAGGTGTGAACAATAAAAAGGATATCTTTTGGTTGATGCAAGATTTCCAAAGTGCTGAAGATGCTCCTGCATCAAATAGTGAAGGACAATTTGTCCATCATGCAAGTCAAAGCTACCAATTTACTAGGTGCACTAAAAAAAGGAGCCCTAAACATGAATAAGATAAAAACTAGAAAATAAGGTGTTAAAGAAGAATTATGAGCATCAAGATAAATCTTTTTGGTGACCCCAACTTTGGTGGAGATATTTGTGCCTATCACCCTCTCAAGCCTTTAATGGTCATCTTTGGTGATGAGTCAACAAATCTTTAAGATCACACGGTCTAATAATTTCAATGCTCTCTTCACATGACAAAATTATAGGCCTATAAAATTAACCTTGCATTGATATCACATTAGAGAAAATTTACTCATTGATTTTATTCTCCCAAATGTCCTCCTATACAATCAAAATATATATAGGAAGAATAAAGGTAACTGAGTGCTTCAAAATAGCACTCATAGGTTTATGAAAATAATAAATAGGATCCCAAATATCAAACAATAAGAGAAATTATCTACATAATAAAAAATCACATATGGGTGGACAATGACAGAACATACCAACATGAATTAAGAACATATCCAACATGTCCCCTCAATTGCATTGTATAACAAGAAGACTCATAAACCAAATCCAAGATTATAAAAATATAAATTTTGTGGGATTAGGAAGGCTTGTATGAAAATTTTAGGGGTGCATATGAGAAAACTTAAAATATGAACTATACTAGACCTATTAGCTAAATTGAGAGAAATTTAAGAGGTTATGTTTACAATAAATTCAAGGTAGAATTATGGCAATGTCTAGAGGGACTTATTCCAAAAAGACCATCAAACACAGAAGGATATAAATAGTTAATACATCAAAGATAATTAATACAATAGGGATAATGAGACACGTGTGTATGTGTGTGTGTATGTTTTTGCAAGTACACACCTCTGTGTGTGTGTGTGTGTTTTTGCAAGCACACACACGTGTGCTTGTTTTCGTAAGAACACACACATGTGTGTGTGTGTGTGTGTGTTTGCAAGAATTTAGAAGAAGCAATATTGTGTGTGTTCACAATGAAACACATACACACATGTGTGTGTGTGTTGGCAAGTACACACACGTGTGTGCACACCTGTGTGTGTGTGTTTGTGTATTTGTGTGTGTGTGTGTGTGTTCACATTTGTGTGCATGTGCATACACAAATATGCATGTACATGTGTGCCCATGCATGTATGTGTGTGAGTGTGTGCATGATGCAAGAGCATCCAATGGTGTAAGGGCAATCCTATATCACCCAAAAATATGCTTAGGGATATTTTTTTCTTAATGTCTTTTTATTTTTGGATACCCATTTGGGTCAAATAAAGGTTCCAACTCTCACAATTCCACTATTAGTTTTCTAGGTTAGAGTTTTTAAGCACCTTGGGATACATGTAAATGAAAAAAATGGGTTATTTTGTAATAGAGCCAAATTTATGATGAGTTAGAGGGTATAATTTTGAGGGATAATTATACTTGTAATTTTAAGTGCTTCGAAAAAGAATCAAGTCAAAAGACTTTACAGTTAGAAAGTTATTGCAGTTTTAAGTTTCCTAGAGATCTCCTAAGAGCACTTCAAAGTTAGATATGGGGCACTAAATGGCCTCATACGGGGCCCAAAAATGGGGGACAAGAAAGGTTGGTCCATAGAGCTGTAGAGCACTTTGAGAACTTTTTGGAAATGCAAACAGTTTGTCAATCGGTGTCTTGGCTCAAAAGTTATGCCTCTCGAAAGTTGGACTACCGTTTTTTGATTCTTCTAATTTTACATCAACTTCTAACGTGACTTCTAGAACCTTCTATTTTGGCAGTGGATGCCAACTAGCATATACTAGAATGTATTCCTAACCCTAAATGAATTTGGGTCTATTTAAGAACATTTCTGGCATTTTAAAGGCAATTCTTAGTGGAGTTAGAGAGAAGGTACTATGTGGAGGATTTCTTTCTCCAGAATCATACTATTGTAAGCCCATAGGGAATTTTTTCATTGATAATAATATTTCCCTTTTCCTGTGTGTCCATTTGAGTCTTTGGTTGTGTCTCCATCAATGTTTGTGTGTATGTGTGTGTCCATGTGTGCATGTGTGTGTGTAGATAATGCATCAAGATCATTGATTAAGAACCACAAGAGGCCAAGGAGAATATGGCCTTAACCTTGGGCCTAGGGTTGAGGGTTGAGAGAACCCTATTGCAACTCCTCAACTATCCCCACATCAATTAATTGATGAAGTGAATCAAAAGGGATCCACAATCATAAAGAGGAGAGATAAACATGATGGAGGATTAGAAGAACAAAATATGGAGATGTGATTTATTGACTCCCTTAAATTAAATTCACCACCCTATAAGGATAGAATTGGCATACACTAGATAACTCGACACATGAAGGAATGCTACAGTAACTTGACACATGAAGGAATACTACAATAACTCGACACATGAAGAGTGCTATAGTAACTCAGCACATGAAGAGTGCTACAATAAGTTGGCACATGAAGGAATGCTATAGTAACTCAGCACATGAAGGAATGCTACAGCAACTCGGCACATGAAGAGTGCTATTGTAACTTGGCACATGAAAGTTGCTACAGTAACTCGGCACATGAAGAGTGTTATAGTAACTCGGCACATGAAGAGTGCTACTATTGTAGACACCTAAATTTGATTACATCGCTTTAGTAATCCTATTTAGTTATCTCTAAAGGCATCATTAATTAAATTCTTATTTAATTAATCCTTTGTCATCCCCAGCTGATTAATTTAATTAATCATCTATAGTCCTAATTGATAAATCAAATAACCTATTATTTATCAATTAAATCCTATTCTTCTATCTAATTTTAAAAATCCCAATTTATTAAATAAATCTATTTGATAAATAAAATCCTCAAATCTAAAAACCCCTAACCTATCCCTAAACCTCCATTTAGCCTAATCCACCCCATCCACCCATACTAACCAAGCTTAGCCACTAACTCACCCACCCTCATTAATGTCATCCACTTGCACATCTCTAACATCCCTAATATAATCCTAAACCCAAGCCTAATCTACCCCTTAATGTTGTCACATTCTTTAAACAAGTTTAAGACTTTCCTAAACCAAATCAAAGTCTCCCCTCAAAAATCCCAACCACCAAGTCATGAGTGCTCTTACAAAACATAAAAAACTCTTACAAGCCCACTCATGACTCTTACATCCATCTTCCATACTCTTCCCTCTTCCACACTCATTCCTCTTACATCTCTCTTACATACTCAACCCCACTCATCATGCCTTTAACCAACCCTTTACCCTACCCTCTCACACTCATCCTCCTTGTGACAAGTGTCACCTTCCCATTGGTGCTAAACAAGCACAATCCATGTGCTCCCCTTTGAGTGCATCTTAGCCCTCCTTAACCATCTCCCCATCCTTACATCTAAGCCCTCCATCCCTCTACCCCTTGGCCTATAAATTGAATCCCATCCCAAGCCATTTCAACAACAATCTTTGAGCTAAAGTTACCATGCTATTTTGAGAACCAAAGTCATCAATCTTAACCTTATAATGCCAAATTGAGAGCTCACAAGGCTACCAATTTTCCATTATCCATCTCCACCATTGAAGCAATTGGGAAAGCAATTGAGCATACATCCACATCAAAGGACACATCTACAAAATCAAGGAAGCATGGAGTGTTTTCTCTTTTGAGGTTTGCATTTCTTGTTTGCTTTCTTTGTCTAAGCATATATGTGAATTTAGTTTTATTTTGTGAATGTTTACTTTATTGTTAATGTTCTTTGCATACTAAATCTTGTTCTACAATAGTAACTCAACACATGAAGAGTGCTACAGTAACTTGGCACATGAAGAGTGCTACAGCAACTCAACACCAACTAAGTGCTATAGTAACTTGGCACATGAACAGTGCTACAATAACTCGGCACCAACTTGTAAAATGAAAAAAATTGAGCAAGCTAACAAGGCAACCCAAGATGCTTCTGCATCAGAATGCAACACAAAAATTGACTTATTCATAATCCCTTAACTATTGCATTATGAAGAAGCAATATTGTGTGTGTGTTTGTGTGTGTGTGTGTGTGTGTGTGTGTGTGTGTGTGTGTGTGTGTGTGTGTGTGTGTGTGTGTGTGAGAGAGAGAGAGAGAGAGTGTGTGTGTGTGTGTGTTCATATTTGTGTGCATGCGCATACACATATATCCATGTACATGTGTGCCCACGCATGTATGTGTGTGAGTGTGTGCATGTGTGTTTGTGTGTATGTGTATGTCTATGTGCATGTGTGTGTGTGTGTAGATAATGCATCAAGATCATTAAGTAAGAACCACATGAGGCCAAGGAGAATATGGCCTTAACCCTAGGCCTAGGGTTGAGGGTTAAAATCACTCTATTATAGCTCCTCAACTATCCCCACATCTATCAATTAATGAAGTGAATCAAAAGGGCTCTGCAATCATAAAGAGGAGAGATAGACATGATAGAGGATTAGAAGAACAATATATGGAGATGTGGTTTATCCACTCCCTTGAATTAAATTCACCACCTTATAAGGATGGAATTGGACATAGCTAGACACTCATGCCTCTTGTGGACCAAGAGGCCATTTAGGTTCCACAAGGGTTGAATTGGTCATTTTTGGACATTTTTTGTCTCTTGTGGGTTAAGGTATGTTTTCATAATGTAAGTTTTGTGTAATCTAAGGCTTAGTTGGGGTTGTGAGCATGAAATATGACCTCTTAGTCCACAGACACTTCAGTATGATCTTTTTTTGTGTGCTAGCACACCGAAGTGAAAATGATGTTGTTCATTTGACATGCATACACAAGGTGATCTATTGCCTTCTAACTAGATAAGGTGACTTGATACTCTCAAACTTAAGAGACCAATAACCATAGACCGTGCTTAGAACAAAGGATTTTAGTGGAGGATGAATTGTAATGCATTTACCCTAGATGAATATGCATGTTCATTCCAAATGAAGATAAGCAATTAAGTGAGCATGTATGCTAGTATTCTAGAATTGAAAACATGTAAATGCAAGCTAATTATGAAATTTAACGATGTTTCAACAACATTTCACTACTTATTCATGTCCCCTTTTTCTTCCCAAATGAGTGTTGCATTTATAGATTTTGGCAAGGCCCTAGGGTAGAGTTTGATCGAACCATGGTGAGGTTGGGGGTTGATTATTTTATTCATGGTGGAGATCCCACTAGAATAAATAATGTAGAGTGGAGATCCCACTCAAAATAAAGAATTTGAAGTGGAGATCCCACTCAGAATAAACAATCTAAAGTGGAGAGCCCACTCTAAATAAACAATCTGAAGTGGAGAACCCACTCAGAATAAAGTGGAGAGCCTACTCAAAATAAACAATCTGAAATGGAGATCCCACTCAGAATTGTTTAAGAATATCCTTGGACCCCATAAAGAATAAAATAGTCATTTATGGATAGGGGGTCCCTTGTCAATATTAAATTGATTTCTAGAATAATGACTCATTAATTCTTATTCTAAAATTAATAGTCATGTGTCACAATTGAATGGGTTCAAATTGATTTGACTTGTTTGATTTATTTGAACCTATTCCATTCTAAGATGTAATTCTAAATTTAAGGATGTGACCAATTTTTCATTATTACATTTTTCCCCTCTTTTAATTGATGTGGGAGCAAGGAATTGATTCAAAGATAATCACGAATTTGAAGTGTTGGGTGAGAACTGAGATTGATTTTAGATTTGAAGACACTGAGACCAATTGATGAGATTCTAGGGTTATCTCCAAAATGAAGCTTAGCCCTCTAGAGTTCAGATAGAATGCCTAGATATCAATCTAATAAATCAAAAAATTTATTTATAGAATTTTTCTCAGAATGAGACTCAATCCTTAGGAATTAGGGTTAGAATGCCTCGATACCTATTTGGTTCAAAGATTGTTGTGATTTGTAGAATTGTTTCTAGAAAAAGGCTCAATCATTAGGAATTAGGGTTAGGATGCCATGATACCTGTTTGATTAGCAATACTTGAATGAGATTCACAAGATCATCTCTAGAATAGAGCTTAATTCTCCAGAATTTAGATAGAACACCTAAATGCTAGTTCAAAAATAGATAACAACATCATTCCATAAGTCATAGGACTATCCTCAGAACAAGGCTTAGTCCTCAAGAGTCTAAGTAGAATGCTTAGATACTTGTGACAATGAATTTTATAAAATTGATTGAGTAGATAGTGTATGATTCTAGACAGGGAAACAAAGCTGCCCCAAGTGTTAAGATGCCTCGAGCAGTCACGACATTATGTTTAGATTTGAAATCATACTTGAGATATTTGATAAGGATTCAATGATGATCTCATGAGTGATGTTATAATCATATTGCCCCCTTTTAGGAGCAAATTCAAAAGATGACACCTTAGTAGGAAGGCAATTCAAATTGATTTGGGGGTCATGGTTGACCATAGTTGACTAGAGTTAACTTTTTGTCAAAAAATTAGGAAAAAGTTGAACCAATGGTGTTTCGATGAAATGCCAAGAGTTTCATGGTATCAGGAAATTAGATTGCACAAGCATGCGACCACGTCAGTCCCAAAATTTTAAAGTGTGATTTTGAGCAATTTGCATGCGTCAAATTTCAATTTTGGTCCCTAAAATGGATTCAAAGCCATCAAATTAGCTAGGGGATAATTTTTGTCTTAATTGGAGTACTTTGAAAAATTAGGTCAACTACTATATAAGGGCCCAAAAGGGTCATTTTCAAATCATTTGTGCATTTGACTTTTGTGAGAAAGGAGCTTCGAGGAAGAAATCATGGTGGTCCCAATGTATTCGCATAGATTTGAGCATTCAAGGCATCATAGTCGACTAGCAGACTATGGGTCTCTAGTAAGTACTCAATTAACCACTATTTAATTTCAAATTTGATGCATTTCAATTGAAAATTTGTGAATTTTTTGTGTTTTTTGGGAAATATTTGTTGGGTTTTCATGTGAGGAAATAGTTTTCTCACGCGTACCTGGGAGAAAGCTCGCTCAAGAAAGTGCCCCAAATGCATTTTCTCGCATGGGTCTCTAGGTTTTCTCGCTTGAGGGCCACCCAGATCTCATGTGAGAAAACCCTAACAAGGCTTTTTGTCATGCATAGAAGCATGTCTATGTGTGAGACTTATCATTTCCTTGCACGAGGAAAGCACTTTCTTGTGTGAGACTATGAAATCTCACCCAAAATTTGGCAATACCAATGAGAAATTATGAAGTGTTAAAATATCAATTTAGCATTTAATTGTGTCGTCGAGCATCTTTTTAGCATACTTTGTGATGTTTTAGATTGTAGTAGTAGTAGTATGAATTTCACATATAATGAGTACTAATTAGTTTTGTGTTGATTATGTGCATGCAGATGGTCTTTCAGGATATCTCTTTCAAATCACACTATCTGACCATTATGGCCTTGATTAGAGAGTTAGATGCAGTAAAGCTCACTCATATTGACACTCTTGGTCTTGCATATCTCTATGATATGTCCTCACTTGTGGTGAATCATAGATTATTGGTGGCCCTGGTAAAGTGTTTCCATTCAAAAATAAATACTTTTCATCTACCACTAGGAGAGATGATGATCACTCTGGAGGACATATATAGGATACTCTAAATTCCCTTCCATGGACTGCAGGTTGATTATGACACACAGCTGCTTCCAAGTACCCTGGAATGTAGAGCTATATTCTAGGAGGACTTCATCATGGGGTGGGCCATCCTATGGGATGATCTATTGTATACTTTTGGTCCTACTCATAGATTGGCCATGGTTCTTAGATTCTTCTTACGCTGCTATCTAGTGCCAGACTGAGAGTAGAATCAGCTCAAGTGTAGATGGTGTCAGATACTATAGAGGATGCTAGAGCACCTAGCACACTTTTGATGGGGTCAGTGTATGCTAGAGATTTCCTATAAGGAGGCAAAGTCCATGGCTATAGGAGTATATGTGTTACAGGTATGGGCATGGGAGCACCTTCCAATCACTAGACCTATATGAAAGGATATGAGACAGCTACATGAACCATATATTTGTAGGTATAGAGGATAGATGACCCAGACTACTCTAGGTAAGACTGATCAATAGTGTGGGTAGCTTGATGATCTTGTGGTAGTAGGATGACAACCCTAGAGAGAGACGGATGCTTGGGACGACGTGCAAGTAGAGCTTGGATATATGTTTTCCTCTTGGCCACTATTTGGCCATTCGTTCCAAGTGATTGAGAGATTTTTGTTGACACATGTGTGGTGGCAGTATGGCTAACCATAGGACATCTCCCAAGAGTACTATACTTACACCTGCTTTGCCTCAAAGGAGGTGAAGGGATGGTCCATTAGGTTGGACACTGGTCAATTAATGATTGAGATGCGAGCACTTACCATTACTCTACGGGATTACATGGTCATAGTTGCAAATGGGGATATGACCCTAGTGTATAGAGAGTACTTTGTGAGCCACCCCTTCCCTAGGTTCATAGATCCCATGGGGATGGTAGTACCAATATAGCCAATACAAGCTCCACTATCATAATAGCATGAGCCATGACAATGAACTACACAAGTCTTGATCCCTTCTCGATAGATGAGAGCAGATCCCAATGCTAGTAGCAATGGGGCTAGACATAGGAGATCTCATGGTGAGATGGGTGCCCCTAGCATGATTGGCAGTGATACACAGAGGCCACGAGTTGAGGAGCATTCAACTCAATAGGATATGGGTGAGGAGGAGATGCCAGACTAGCCTATGGTAGATCCATAGGACAGAGACCTCTTGACATGCACCTAGGATGCCCTTAGGAGGGCTAGGGATCGAGCTAGGATAGGGTAGTGATAGCTGGTAGATATGTAGATCTAGCTTGTAGTGAGAGATACATGCCTAGTAGAGCAAGATCAAGAGATTTGCTTGCTACGAGAGTAGCTGGAGTACTAGAAGGATGAGGGTCATCTCTAGTCATCCAAGGCTTATTATTATTATGTCGCTTATGTTTCAAACATGCCTATCCCATTAGTACAAGTACTGAGATTCTCCAAGTATGCAAGAGAGTCTAGTGGTGCATACCCACCAACAAGACCAGATATGTCATCTCCTCCCCCTCCTCCTCCTAGAGGTGAGGGAGTGGGGGAGAGTTAGCTTGATTTCCTCTAATTTTGTACTAGCTATGTATTGATTTGATGTGCCAACATCAATTTGTACCATTTTGAGATTGATTATGCTTGAGAAGCATATAGTTTTGTATTGAAATACATTAGACTCCATTGGATATATATATATATATATTGAGCTCATATTTTCATACCATGTGCATATGTTACACCATTGTCTCTGATGATAGTCTGTTTATGTTCTAGATAGATGTGATTGATATCATTTGATTTGATGTATGATCTCATAGTGTATAAATGCCATTAAGATATGTGACTAACATATGATGCAATTTTTCATGTATTCTCCTTGTGTAGGTAATTGAGTAGATTTACCAAGATCGATTAAAGAATAGAACTCTGGCAATGTGAAGATGGGTTGTGCCATATTAAGACTCACTTGAGTTGAGAGATAGAAGTGAAGTTGTATTCCATGCTATATCAAAATGCAAAGCTAAAACGAAATGCAACCTAAGAGAAATGCAAGCCTTAGGACTGGTTATTGGACCCGTAATATAATTTTTTATCATCATAGAGCTTTGAGTCAGACCCACGCATGTCCTTCAACTCATGTTAACATTGCAATCATGTGGAGATGTATATGACATCTGTCTAGTCTGTCAGGATTAAATGTAAGCATTTGAGGCACAAGAAGCTAGAATGACTAGAACATTTGTCCATTTTAATGTAGCAAGTCAACATAAGCATTAAAGCATAAATTCTAGGATTATAAGAATATTTCTTGCATGAAAAACATGCCAGACATGCGGGAGATACCTCTTGTGCTAAGTAATTAGTAGTGTTATATCCACAAGAACCCTGTCATTCATGACTTGAGATAGAGGTATGGTAAGCATGCTCACAATGACCCGTATGTTCACTTAATAGGACAAGCATCATGATTTTACTATAGCACACAAAATTCATTCCAATAAGCAAGGAGAAGGACCAACCTTATCAAAAGCATTCATATAAAGTGAGTCAAGGTATACATGGCCATCCAGCACGAGATAGAGGCTCTTATAGTAGACACCCATTTCACATGTATCCTTCGAATCATTGGGACTAAACCAACAAGTAGCAAGCAAAGAAAAATCATGCCCCCAATCCTTGTTATTCTAGTCCAAAAGAGACATCATCGAGTCACTTAGGGGAGAATGACAAAGCAACAAACACACATGCAAAGAAAATCTTAGCATTGCTCAAACAATGTTATCATTCTCAGTTCCCTATTTTAGAAAATTGATATGATATGATGAAATCTCTTCCAAAAAAGGAAAATAGTAGGCAGGCACAATTATAGGACTAGTGGTGACTGAAGTCAGAGAGACTAGGTGACAGTAGAGAGACGTAGCTAGAACAACTAGTGACTAATGCAAAGAGGATCTTTGTGGAGAAGAATCTTGATAGAAAACTAAGCAACAGTAGCCAAACACTATAAGGAAAATTGGTGACTAAAGCTTGAGGGATTCTTAATGAACCTCATAGTGTTGCCCCCCCAGATGAGGAAAAACTTGATCTAAAGAAACTATGCATAGAGTATTGAATATGAATTTATTTTGGTCTAAATAGTGTCTTGTGTGGTCATCCACTAAAGGGACAATGTTAGTTGAGAAGATCATGACTGTTTAGGAGACTTTAGAGTTTTGCAAATCTTTTTGGTTTTTTGAGAATATACAAATGTTTTTAAGATTTTTTAAGTTTTACAAATGTTTTTGGAGTTTTCAGAGGACTAGCCTATGTACAGGAATGAACAACACACCAAAGCAAGAAAGGCATAAAATGAAAAGCACTAAAAGAAGGAAAAGCAACAAAGGAAATATTTTTGGTGTTACCAAGGCATCTAAGGATAAGCTTTTACCAAGGTAACCAATTTTTGAGGACATTTTACAATTTTTAGGCTTTTTTCAAAACTTGTAAGTATGTATAGAGAGCTTTGGGAATCAAATCAGCTGTGGAGAGTATTGATGGGCTCCTTGAGTGTCTCTCCTTCAGCTATAGATAGTTGGTAAGTACTAGACCCAAACACTACAGTAATTATGTATGGACCAAGCCAATTAGATTCAAACTTCCCTTTTTGTATGCATTATTGTTGATTCTTAGCATTTTCTCTCAAAATGAGATCACCCATTTGGAAGTTGTGTGGCTTAACTTTCTTATTGTAGCTTCTAGACATGCACTGCTAATAAGCTCGAAGATGATCACATGCCACTTGTCAACATTCATCTAACAATTCTACCTCTTAAAGATGAGACATTCAATAGTCAACGTCAATGATGGGGCCCTTCATGGAGATTTTTAGAGTGGGGATCTCAACCTCAATGGTAAGCACAGCATCTACTCTATATACAAAAAGAAAGGACATTGTACTCATTGGAGTTCTAATAATTGTTCTATTGGCCCATAAAGCTAGATTAATATAAAGGTGCAAGTCCCTTCCAGATTTGCTAACTATGCGATGCAAGATTTTAAAAATCACCTTGTTGGATGCCTTTGCTTGGCCATTACCTTGGGGGTAATAAATAGAAGACCAATGTTGCGTGATTTTGATTTTTTTACACAAAACCTTAAGATCTTTATTTTTGAACTGCCCTCCATTGTCAATGATGATGGAGGAAGGTACACCATACTTGCATATAATGTAATTCATAATGAAGAGAGCTACAATTTTGCCATTTTCTATAGAAAGAGGGACTACCTCCACCCACTTAGTGAAGTAATTTGTAGCTGTAATGATGAATTTATGTCCATTGGAAGATGACGAATGAATATGACCCACAAGATCAAAAGCCCATTGTTGAAATAGCCATAGTGTGATAGATGGAATAAGATCTCTGGTTGGAGCATGAATAAGATTCCCATGGAATTGGCATTTTTTACAAGACTTGTCATATTGGATTGTATCTTTCTCCATTTTTGGCCAATAGTAACCAGCTCTAACAAGTTTACACACTAGTGTTAGGCCACTTGAGTGATTCCCACAAACACCTTCATGTACATCTATTAATGCACATTTTGACTCATCAGGTTCTAGACACCTAAGCAGTGTTTTGTTGAGAACTCTCCTAAACAAGTCATTAGCAATGGTGATATACTGTGAAGCTTTGCAAATTAGGTGACATTTTTTATTCCAAGTTAGATTATTCAAAACTCTCTGGTCATGAAGGTAGGAGAAGATATGAGAGTAGTGAGATGAATCATGTCCTATGATAGAACAGATCATTTGGAGTTAGGTGAATCATAGACTAGGTAGGATAACATTTCCACTAGGTGCTCATGTCAAAAATCATTTCCAGGCATCTGAAGCATTGAAGCAAGGGTAGACATTGCATCAGCAGCCTTATTTCCTACCCAAGGAACTTGCTCAAAAGTGACATGTGCAAAATATATTTTCAAATCATCCACCATCCTTTTGTAAGGTACTAGCTTTTCATATTTGGTTTGATAAAATCATTAACTTGATTGATTGCCATCTGTGATTCACCAAAGATTTTGAGTTGATCTACTTGCCATTCAACAACAATTTTCATTCCATTGATTAAGGCCTTGTATTCAAAAATATTATTTGTATAAGGGAATAAAATCTTGTGTGCCTTTGGTAGTGAGTATCTTTGTGGTGTCAGAAACAAGATTCCTGCACCAGATCCTTGTTGTGTGAAACAACCGTCAAAGAACATCACCCAAGTGTGATGTGTTAATGATAAGATTGACTCATCAGGAAAGTCAATGCCTAGTGGAAGAAGACTCTACATTGGTGCTTTTGCTAGCTGATCAGCAATTGCCTGCCCTTTAATAGCTTTATATTCAACATATTGAATTTCAAATTCACTCAAGATCATGACCCATTTAGCTAACCTTCCTGTGAGAGAAACCTTAATGAGTAAATACTTCAATAGATCAATTTTTTCTATTAGGTGTGTAGTATGGGCAAGCATATAGTGTTACAACTTCTAGGAAGAAAACAGTACTGCTAGGAAAACTCTCTCAATCTTTTTGTAGTTTACTTCATATGAGATCAATGTTCGATTGAGCTAGTAAATAGCTTGTTCCTTATTATTGTTATCTTCTTGAGCCAACAGAATACCTAGATAGGAGTCTATCACAAAAATATATAGGATCAAAGGCTTCCCATAAATAGGAGCCATCAACACTGGTGGATTAGCAAGATACCATTTTAATTGTGTAAAGCTCTTATCACAATTGGTATTCTGGTCTTATTTCACACCTTTATGCAGAGTTTTATTAAAAGGTTGTGTTTTTGTAGCTAGTTGTGAGATGAAATAGTAGATAGAATAAAATCTTCCCTATAAGCCTCTCATTTGGCTGATGTTATGAGCTGGAGGCATATCTATGATAGCTTGATCTTTCTCCACATTCAACTCGATTCCCTTTGTAGATATAATGTAGCCAAGTAGCTTCCCTGATGTGACACCAAAAGCACATTTCTTTGAATTCAATCTGACCCTAAATTTCTCCATATGATCTAGGATAGGCCCCAAATCTTTGAGGTGAGTGGTTCTTTATGCACTTTTGACTAAGGTGTCATCAACATCGTCCTCCATTGTCTTATGCATCATGTCATTGAATATTGTAGTTATGACTCATTGATATGTGGTGCCTACATTTTTAAGACCAAATGGCATCACATTCTAGCAAAAGGTACCCCAAGCATAGGTGAAAGTAGTTTTCTCTTGATCTTCTAGTGCTATTTTTATTTGATTATATCCAGAGAAGCCATCCATGAGTGAGTACATTTGATAGCATGTTGTCATATCCACTATCATGTCAATGTTGCGGAGTGGAAAATCATCTTTTGGGCATGCCAAGTTGAGATCTCTAAAATCCATACAAACTCAGATGGACTTATCATGCTTGGAATCTAGCATTATGTTTGAGATCCATTCAGCATAGTCAATGGCATGGATGAAACCATCTTTTAGAAGCTTTTCTAATTCAACTTTAACTAGTAATGCCACATGTGGATGTATTTTCTTGAGCTTTTTTTTTACTGGTTTTACCCTAGGTAGAATGGACAAATGATGCATCACCAAATCAAGATCTAAACCCAGCATATCAGAGTAAGACCATGCAAAGTTTATCTTCTTTTCTCGAAAAAAGGTGACAAATTCTTATTTTTGTTCTGCAGATAAGGACTATGTAAGATGAATAATCTAAGGATGCTCTTCTATTCTAAGATTGATAGGCTGTGTTGGTTCTATCAATAATAGTGATCTTTCCTGAAAGTGACTTGGAAGCGCATCAAATATCTCATCCTTAGGCTCCTTAGAGAGGTTTTCACCCTTGGATATGTATATTTTCTTTACTATTTTTCGTTCCAATACTACCACAATGCAGTTTTCACCATCAGAATGTCTTTTATTTTTTCTTTTAATTTTTTAACTAAGATATTTGATGTCAACTTTGTTGGAATTCTAATTGAAAAAGAGTACTATCAAAGAGGGAGATTGTTACAAAGAAGGAAGATTGTTGATAAAGAATGTTTTCAATCATTATTTTATCACTAATGTCAAACTTATTATTTGTTGGAATGAAAATTGCTTATTAGATCCAAGAACTATCACTTAGTTGATTGATGAAGAGGATTTAATCAAAAAGATATAACAAAAGCACCTAAGGCAAAGGTTGAGTTATGGTTTTGTAATGAAGTGCAAGGATTAGTTAAGACTGTTGGTGTTTGAAAATGCTAGAGGGTTTTCAATTACCCCAATAAGAATATGACATATCTAGGGGTAGCTAACTCCCATTTTCAACATGCCATTTCAGACATTGGGCCAACTATAAGGCTAGACCCTTTTTCTACTTCAGGCTCTGCAAGACCTAGGCGGGTGGACCTCAGATTCAATTGATACCGTACCAATGCAAAAACATATCTGTGAATCTATTAAGTAGATGAAAGCCCCTTATATCTCCTAAAGCCTTGTGCAGTAACAAAGAAGTGTAGTAGCTAATTACAACTCTACGAAATGCACAAGCTAAGTGAGGGTTAAACTTTGATAGCTCTTCAACATAAAAGGGTAAAACATGTTTGATTAATAATGTTGAGTTCAGAAAAACATCATATATGCAGCAATAAGACCTAATGATCCTATAAAATGATTAGTGCCTAGTTCATTGGGCAAACCCATGAATCAAATGCATACATATGGATATCCAATACTTATTTATATATTCAGATATACAATCTATCTATTTACCTTGTAAAAAAACATATGTGCTCAATCTGAACATCATTCTTACATGATATTCCCCTCAATAAACTTGCAACCCTGTTGAATTCTCTGAAGCATTTACATAACCCCTTGGGTTATAAGAAACAATGAAACAACATACAGCCTTAAGGGACTACAACTATCACCTAGGCTCTTTGTTCAAAGACCATAAAACATTGGAAATTCACTAAGATAGGAGATGAGAATCAAAATGAAACTAATGAAATTCTTATTCATTTGTATTCATTTCCTTGAAACAATACAACCAAATGCATGAAATGAAAACATAGAAAAACCTAATGGATCTCAACTATCTATATTTATCTTCCTACTATTGTTCATACAAGAGAGAATATGCTGAAAGAAATGGTGTCTAAGTATTGGGAATGCATCAAGAACTAGATCTAAAACCTTGGTATCTCAACAATGAGCAAATTTTCTCCAAAAACTGGAACCAATTGGTTTCTTAGTGACAAAAACTAGAACCATTACAAAAGATGAGAGAAAGAAAGATATAGGAGAAGAATTCATTCCCAGATCTGATCTGAACATGACATCTATCCACTTGGAAAACTTTCTCAATAGGTTAAAACATCTTTTTTATCTTCTCCCTCAACTTGCATATCAAATCTTCAATCAGTTTTGCCTCCAAAAGCACAAAATACCTTAAATATTTGATTAAATAAGTAACTGATTTCATGTCTGATCTTTACCCATGGTAAAAATTGAAAATCAGTTTTAAAATGACTTCTAAAATCCAATAAAATCCTTTAGAATTGATTTTCTTCACATCTAGACTTCACCAAGCCTTCATATTTACCTTTTATCTGATCCTGATGCTTCATGCTGAATTTTGCTCATTCCATTGAGAATGCCCCAAAAATTACAAAACTTCTTATAACATGAACCGGTGAATTGCTATTCAAAATTTTACCCAAATCTAGAAAATTCATCTTCTCCCAGTTCCAACGGTATATTAAAAGGCTCTTGTCTCTATGACATTTAAACAAACTGCACACTAGAGTATTTGAGCATTTAAAGGAAAGCCCACACTATGAATGTGGGATAACACTCTTTGAACTGTCTTTCCTTTTTCAATGAGCTAGAATTTGAATCCCAGGGTGACACTCAGAGAACTGCTTAGAAATATGAGCAAGACATAGCAAATTACATCAAACAATCAGTTGCCTCTATTCTTTGTTATCATCTACTAGTGTCTCAAATGGAAGAAAGGCAGGCTCAAAAGTTTGTTTCCTAATAGTTAAATAAGCTTCAAATTTAGTCATTGCATGGATATTGTGATGCAACCTCTTCTTCTTCTATGCATGGGTAGAAATCAAACCATCTCTGCATCTCGGAAGGGGAATCTCAAACCAACAATTGAGGGCACTGTTGAATAAGACCATGTTTCATCATCCACCTATGGATTCTACTTGCTTTTGATTAGCGGCTTTGAATGTTGATGACTTTCCTTGTGTGGCGATCTTCTTATTGACGTCCTCTACCTATGTTTTCTCTTCTGGTGTGTTCTGAATGCTACTTATGCATGGAGTTTCTTTCAAATGTCTATAGCTTTTTCTTTTTACATTGACATGGGGTTGTTGTTATTTCAAGCCAACTTTTTCTTCTTGATGTCTTTGCTTCTTTATATGTGCCAAATCCTCTTGATGCTCTACCTTGCACAAGTTTTCCACTACCTAAAATCCTATGAGCTTGATCTTTGGTGTTGAAGCCTCCTTAATTTGCATACTTGGCTTTTTATGGTGCTTCTTCTCTATATCTATTCAAGGCACAAACTCCTTTTTGATCTGCAGACTTGGTCTCCACTTTGACTATCTTACTTTTCAATGTGCTTGCCTTTGTTATTTTCATTTGTGCTCTTCTTAGTAGCAGATTTTCTTGACTTATGTGGCTTTTCCCTTTTAATGATGCTAGCCATCTTTATTTTATGTGCTTTGAATGGTCTTCTTGAAATGTCTTCAAGCTCCCCTGCTTACGGTAACTACTTCATGTCGCGGATGCAATATACTTGTAACGTGGGTACCCTTTTCTACATACTGGTTGCCTCTTCAAATGGTGTCACGTCCTTTTAGAATGTGAAGGTCCTTTTATACTTAGTCGGTTACTCTATTCTTTCCATCTACAAAATCCACTTAACAATGTATGCTATGTAACTTCACTTGGCTCACATCCCTGATGCGTCATCGACTCCAGTAATCTGAATGCCTCCCAAATGTGACCAAGCAAACAAAGTGCTCTTATCAAGATACCAAAATTGCAAACATTTGGTTTGCACTTAGAGCTCATCATTTTGCTTCTAAAGAAATATTTTGAAATATAAAAATTGTGCTTAACTTAAACATTCAAGATTGCATTATAAATTTTAATAGTTCACATCGAAGCTCTTCTAGTACATCGACTACAAGTACTACTTCATTTTCTATTTTAGATTGTCCAAGAGGATGTATGAAGCTAGTTTCATTCCACTAGTGATCCAAAAACATTCTACATCACTCAGAATTGCAAAAAAGAACATCCTTGCATGGACACCTGTTACATCCCTTGTCACAATTTTGATAAATTTAGTCAAGCCCCAAAGTGGGTCCAGCTAAAAAAAAAATCATTTTCAAACAATTGGATTTTCAAATTGATCCACTGATCATCTCAAACTGATTATAATCAAATTTGATCACTGAGCCATCCATTAAAGCTCATTTTATCACTTTCTGCAACTAGTCAACTCCGTGCCAGGAGCCCCTTTGACTGGCCTTAAAAATTGACCAGAACACTTGATCGGGCTCTAAAAATTTACCCACTGATTATGTGTTTCACATTCTTGTAACCCGTTGAATCTCATCTCATGAAAAATTCAAGGTCAAAAGATATTTTCTATCAAAGTTTCCTTCTTAGAATTACCTACAAGTAAACATGTTAGAAAGCAATAAACTGGGTTTGGAATTGGCCTTGAAAATAGGGCAAATGGACACTTGGGAAAATGAAAACTGGGGCATTGGTTCTCTGTCATGAGGACATTATGAATCTATGATTTGAGCTCATGACAAATAACTAGGTGCAACTAGCGAGCAGTCAAATTGGGCTACTTAGAATTTGCAATTGGAAACACTAACAAGATAATGATTTTTGCAAATGGAATTGACCTGGAAAAGTGTGCAATTGGATTGATCAAGACTTAAAAACTAACACACTTGGATTATTTTCATAGTACAACATAATGGTACAATCCATTTCATCTAGGAAATCACTTTTCTCAAGATATGACATCATGAACAGGGGTTTCAACAAATCTAAAAATGCTAACATAGGTAAAAAGATAGAAATTCCATTTGGAATCACGTTTGAAAACTAATCATATGGATTCATCATAAGTTGAAACTTGAAACATAAAAATTCTCTAATGTCTACAATGCAATTCAAAAGGAATTTCAACATTTTAGTTAACTCGGTCAAAATTATAGCACGTCAAACAAGGCTTCCTAGAATTATGTGCAATGTGCATCAGCATGAAAACAATAACTGGCCAAATTTGAGGGATTCAATAACCTAGTCAAACGGACTCAAAATGACTCAAAATCTAAAACATAAGTTCTCAGGTCTGGACACTATATACTCCCAAAGTGGCAGATCATGAAACATTTTTGGGTGTGAGATATTCAATGGCAAACACAGCCTCATGTCACTGTTTGAGACTTGGGGTAAAAATGCAAAATTGACATTTGCTGAAAATAGGACTTTGCAAAATGACTCAAAATCTCAATTTATCATCATGGAACATGTAGATTCACTAAATAGAAGGTGTTGGAAACATTAAACACCTCTTGGGGCTCAAAGGTACAATCGGGTACATTTGCATTCAAAAGCATTTATAGGGCTCAATTTTCAAAATGTGACTAAAAATTGACCATGCAATTTTCAGTCCCAACAGTGGCTCTATCTAGGGATGCATGTCCCTTGTGAGCATGGCAAGGATTCAGATCTCTAGAAGAAGCAAACGACTCACAACAACTTCTCTCGAACAGCTTTATTGAAAGCAGGGAAACTCCAAAACTTCTTACCTGTATCAAATACTTGATTCTCATTTACATCCCTTTGAGGTAAGCTAAAGATATCTTTCTCAATTTTACCAATCAAATTAGCATCTTGAATCACATCACTTGGCAAAATGATATATCTTTCTTCATTCTCGTAATGCATACACAAATAAGCATTAACTTCTACACCATGCTCATGATGAGAAAATGAATTAGCATGCTCATGACTACACAAACTGAATTGAGAATCAAAATCCAATAATGATTCATGCATGCTGATCGGAAACACAAAAACTTCATAATCTACACCATTCACCAAGTTGCATGTACCAAAAACTTGCAACTCACCTTGTGTCTCCAGCTATGAAGAGTATGTGAAATTTGATTGTTGCTTACTTGTAGTAATGTCATTCACTTAATCAAATTTATTCTCCATTGAAACCTCATCACACTCAAACAACTAATTAGTCACCAAAATTGAAAACTCATTCTAAAAGTGCTAGTCTAAACTATGCTGATCATAATCATTTTCTTCATCTAACTGAAAGTTGGAATAAACCTTGAACTTATCTCTGCAAGAATTATCAGCATTTGAAGAAAATCCATATTCAAATTAACAACATTCGCTATTTTTCTCTTCATCACATGAAGCATCAAAACAAATTTCTACAAGATCAGCATGATAAGAATTTGAAATAGTATTAAACCTCCCTTCACTCACATGCTCCACATCCAACAAATCGTCATGTGCAAAGACATTTGAGGTACTATCATCTACACCTCCAAAATCTAATAAGGATTGTTCAAATTCCACATCTCTTTCTACATCAAACTTTGGGGAAGTAACTTGAGTGAATGAAGAAACATTATGATAGAAAATATGAAGATCCTTAGAAGCACTTACTTACTTTTCGAAATCACGAGCCAAAAAAATAAAGATTTCATCAGGGGTCAAGAAGATTGCCTCACAAATATTCTCTCAACTGTGATTATCATCTGGATAGCATGAAGAATTTATAATAGCAAGATCTTTAGTATAACAATCTGGAAAATCAAAATTGTTACAACATTCACTCTCATCATGGCAATCAGTACCCTTACTATAACCAAGTTTACTTTCACTTTCACATCCATCTTCCTTATGCTGATTGCAATTACTTGATTCACTTGCATTTGAATTCTTCTCTTCACATTTGGAAGACAAATGATCTTTCTCTACGGATTCATTATATTCATTACTACCTTTACTTTCAACACACTCATTATCATAAGAAGACATATCATGGAATCTATAATCACTGCTTCCCATCTCCTCAATGAATCTTTCAATTTGCAAAAACCTTTGTAATCTTATAGGTGTTGGCCAATTGATTGAATCCGGTACTATAACATCAAGGAAAACACTAGGTAGGGAAGATTTCTTAGGTCTAAAATGAAAAGGCATCTTATTGATCACTGATTTAAGCCTTAAATAACATTGTTCAACACTTAAACTTTGAGTACTTCTTACCTCAATTCTTATAAGATTGACAATCCTTTTGTAGATCAGCTTATTTAACATAGAAATTTTATTACTCACTATTTCTAAACTCTAAAAATTTGGCAAACTAATCTTAGATCTAAGATTTGATTCCATTATAGAATAAAATTTCTAACTCTTCCTTCTAGTGCTGAAAATCACTGAATAGAGGCACTAATTCTAAAATTTGACTTCCATGAAAAGAAAACATGAAAACCAAAATACCTCAAGTGTTGATGCTAAACTTCGATCTACTAATTTGGCATAGGTGCAAGATTGAAAATCCTTTACACCACTGGTCAAAACTTTGTAGAGTCGCCACCTCCTTTCAAGGGGATAAAGAGATCACTATTATGATTCACTTTTTACACTTCAATTTCTTATAATAGCAGATTGCAAACAACACTTTAAAACTTATCAAGAATTTAAAACTTCCTTTCCAAGAAACTATCAACAGTTTTAGATCTGCCCATACAACTGAAAATCCTTCAAAATTTTGCAATGAAATCAACTAGGAACAAATTGGTACAGAGATTTGAGAGTCACCACTCACACTTTGTGAGAAATAAAACATAATTTTTCACTTGAAAAATCCGAACCAGATCTTCAGTGTAGGAGAAACTTGCAGATCATTAACATCTTGAAAAGAATTTAAAAATTAATTCTTGACTCTGAACTTTCTGAACAAGACTTGAAAATTGAATTGATTGAAGATAGAACTCTAATAGTCATAGCACACAATTTTCATCCAATTTTACAACCTATTGTTGTCCATGAATAAAGCTTCACTAGGTATCACAAAACCTTGCATACAAAACAAAATATGCAAAATTCATCAAAGGTTTCTAGCTCCATAATTCAGGCATTTACAACCTGGTTCCCTAGCAATGTTGCCATTTTGTTGGTGTTTGAAAATGCTAGAGCATTTTCAATTACCCCGATGAGAATATGACATATCTAGGGGCAGCTAACTCCCATTTTCAACATGCCATTTTAGACATCGGGCCAACTATAAGGCTAGACCCTTTTTCTACTTCAGGCTCTACAAGAACTAGGTGGGTGGACCTCAGATTCAATTGATACTATACCAGTGCAAAAACATATCTATGAATCTATTAAGTAGATGAAAACCCCTTATATCTCCTAAAGCCTTATGTAGTAAAAAAGAAGTGTGGTAGCTAATTACAACTCTTAAAAATGCACAAGCTGAGTGAGGGTTAAACTTTGATAGCTCTTCAAGATAAAAGGGTAAAACAAGTTTAATTAATAATGTTGAATTCAGAAAAACCTTAGATATGCAGCAATAAGACCTAATGATCCTGTAAAATAATCAATGCCTAATCCATTGGGTAAACCCATGAATCAAATGCATACATATGGATATCCAATACTTATTTATATATTCAGATATGCAATCTATCTATTTACCTTGTAAATAAACATCTATGCTCAATCTGAACCTCATTCTTACATGATATCCCCCTCAATAAACTTGCAACCCTATTGTTTTCTCTAAAGCATTTACATAACCCCTTGGGTTATAAGTAACAATGAAACAGCATACAACCTTAAGGGACTACAAATATGACCTAGGCTCTTTGTTCAAAGACCATAAAACATTGGAAATTCACTAAGACAGGAGACAAGAATCAGAATGAAACTAATGAAATTCTTATTCATTTGTATTCATTTCCTTGAAACAATACAACCAAATGCATGAAATGAAAACACAAAAAAACGTAATGGATCTGAACTATCTATATTTATCTTCCCACTGTTGTTCATACAAGAGAGAATATGCTAAAAGAAATGGTGTCTAAATATTGGGAATGCATCAAGAACTAGATCCAAAACCTTGGTATCTCAGCAATGAGAAAATTTTCTCCAAAGACTAGAACCAATTGGTTTCTCAGTGATAAAAACTAGAACCATTACAAAAGATGAGAGAAAGAAAGATATAGGAGAAAAATTCATTCCCAGATCTGATCTAAACATGACATCTATCCACTTGGAAAACCTTCTCGATAGGTTAAAAGATCTTTTTGATCTTCTCCCTCAACTTGCATATCAAATCTTCAATCAATTTTTCCTCCAAAAGCACAAAATATCTGAAATATCTTATTGAATAAGTAATTGATTTCATGTCTGATCTTTACCAATAGTAAAAAATAAAAATCAGTTTTAAAATGACTTCTAAAAGCCAAAAAAATCCTTTAGAATCAATTTTCTTCACATCTATACTTCACCAAGCCTTCATATCTACCTTTTATCTTATCCAGATGCTTCATGCTGAATTTTGCTCATTCCACTAAGAATGCCCCAAAAATTACAAAATCGCTTATAACATGAACCGGTGAATTTTTGTACAAAATTTGACCCCAAATCTAGAAAATTCATCTTCTCCTAGTTCCAATGGTATATTATAAGGCCTATTTTGGATTTAAAAATGCCCCCTTGGTAGCAGTTTGAAAAAATCAGGTTTGGACTTTGAACAGGCATTAAAATTCAAAATTTTTAAATTTTATATAATCTAAACTATATAAAACTTAAAAATTCATTTAAATTTTTCCATTTGAAAACTCATGCATTTGAAATCTTTTTTGAATTTTCACTTTTGTAAATTCATTTCTCTCTCTACCCATGCCACTTGTCAACTCTCCATTGGGCCATTATCATTTGAAATTTCTTTGATTAATTAAAATCTTGTAGCCCTAGGACCCTTCTATATTACCTTTTACATTCATACAGGCTTCAAATGGCTTTACGCTCTCATGCCTGAGCATATCCTTGAAACCTTCTAAAGTTTTCTATACGTGCTTACACTCACATGAATTTTTTTTTAAATTTCTTTTACGCCCATGCAAGAACCAGCGTACCACTAGAAGCCTTTATTTTCAAACATACGATCTTATGCTCACTTTATGCCTTTACACTTTCACAGCCTAAGTGTAACATCAGGGATCTTTCCAAAAAAATTTATGTTTTCACAGCATCTGTATAATATCATTATTTGAATTTTTACCTTTCCTGATCATATGGTGTAACTCAAAGAGCGTAAGGCTTTTCAAACCAATTTTTGGTCATACATGCGAATCAAAACAAGTTGACTTCAAACCCCATGGGCCCCTCCACATGTGGCTAGCCTTCAAAAGGCTCTTATCTTTTTGACATTTAAATAAAGCCCACACTGGAGTATTTGAGCATTCAAAGGAACACCCACACTATGAATGTGGGATAACACTCTTTGAACTATCTTTCCTTTTTCAATGAACTAGAATTTGAATCCCAGGGCAACACTCAGACAAGTGCTAAAAAATATGAGCAAGAAACAGAAAATTACATCAAACAATCAGTTGCCTATGTTCTTTGTTATCATCTACTAGTGTCTCAAATGGAAGAAAGGTAGGCTCAAAAGTGTGTTTCCTAATAGTTAAACAAGCTTTGAATTCAGTCATTACATGGATGTTTTGACGCGATCGCTGCTTCTTCTATGCGTGGGCAAAAATCAAACCATCTTTGCATCTCGAAAGGGGAATCTCAAACCAAAAATTGAGGGCACTGTTGAATAAGGCCATGTTTCATCATCCACCTATGGATTCTACTTGCTTTTGACTGGCGGCTTTGAATGTTGATGACTTCCTTTGCATGGGGTTCTTCTTGTTGACATCCTCTGCCTATGTTTTCTCTTCTGGTGTGTTATGACTGCTACTTATGCATGGAACTACTTTCAAATGTCTGCAGCTTTTTCTTTTTACATTGACATGGGGCTCTTGTTATTTCAATCCAACTTTTTCTTCTTGATGTCTTTGCTTGTTTATATGTGTCAAATCCTCCTGATGCTCTACCTTGCTCAAGTTTTCCACTGCCTGAAATGTTGTGAGCTCAATCTTTGGTGTTGAATCCTCCTTAACTTGCATTCTTGGCTTTTTATGGTGCTTCTTCTCTATATCTATTCAATGCACAGACTCCTTTTGGATCCACATACTTGGTTTTCACTTTTACTATCTTACTTTTTAATGTGCCCACCTCTGTTATTTTCATTTCTTCTCTTCTTAGTAGCGGATTTTCTTGACTTATGTGGCTTTACCCTTTTAATGATGCTAGCTAGCTTTATTTTATGTTCTTTGAATGGTCTTCTTGAAATGTCTTCAAGCTCCCCTACTTACGGTAACTACTTCATGTCGTGGATGCAATATACTTGTAACATGGGTGCCCTTTTCTACATACTTGCCACCTCTTCAAATGGCCTCATGACCTTTTAGAACGTGAGGGTCCTTTTATACATATTCTTTCCATCTACAAAATCCACTTAACAATGTATGTTATGTAACTTCACTTGGCTCACATCCCTAATGCCTCATCGACTCCAGTAATCTGAATACCTCCTAAATGCGACCAAGCAAACAAAGTGCTCTTATCAAGATACCAAAATTGCAAACATTTGGTTTGCACTTAGAGCTCATCATTGTGTTTCTAAAGAAATTTTTTGCAATATAAAAATTGTTCTTAACTAAAACATTCAGGATTACATTATAAATTTTAATAGTTGGCACACATCAAAGCTCTTCTAGTACATCCACTACAAGTACTACTTCATTTTCCATTTTAGATTGTCCGAGAGGATGTATGAAGCTAGTTGCATTCCACTAGTGATTTAGAAACATTATACTCCACTTAGAATTGTGAAAAAGAACATCCCTGCATTGACACCTGTTACATCCCTTGTCACAATTCTAATGAATTTAGACAGGCCCCAAAGTGGGTCCAACTAAAAAAAAAAAAAATTCAAACAATTGGATTCTCAAATTGATCCACTGATCATATCAAACTGATTAGAATCAAATTCGATCACTGAACCATCCATTAAAGCTCATTTTATCACTTTTTGTAACTAGTCAACTTCGTGCCAGGAGCCCCTTTGATTGGCCTTAAAAACTTACCAGAACACTTGATCAGGCTCTGAAAACTAACCTACTAATTCTCAGTTCCACATTCTTGTACCCCATTGAATCTCATCTCATTCCAAATTCAGGGTCAAAAGATATTCCCTGTCAAAGTTTCCTTCTCAAAATTAACTGCAAGAAAATATGTAAAAAAGCAATAAACTGGGTTTGGAATTGGCCTTGAAAACTGGGCAAATGGACACTTGGGCATTGGTTCTCTATCATGAGAACATTATGAATCTATGATTTAGGCTCATGAAAAATAACTGGACGCAACTGGCAAGTGGTCAAAGTGGGCTACTTAGAATTTGCAATTGGAAACACTAACAAGATAATGATTTTTACAAATGAAATTGACCTGGAAAAGTGTGCAAATAGATTCATCAAGACTTAAGAACTAACACACTTGGAGTATTTTCATAGTACAACATAGTGGTACAATCCATTTGATCTAGGCAATCACTTTTCTCAACATATGACATCATGAACAAGGGTTCCAACAAATCTGCAAATGCTAACACCAGTAAAAAGATAGAAATTCCATTTGGAATCACGTTTAAAAACTGATCAAACAGATTCATCATAAGTTGAAACTTGAAACATAACAAGTCTTTGATGTCTAAAATGCAACGCAAAAGGAATTAGAAAATTTTGGTCAACTGGGTCAAAATCATAGAATGTCAAACAGGGCTTCCTAGAATTATGTGCAATGTGCATTAGCATGAAAACAATAACTGACCAACTTTTAGGGATTCAAAACCTAGTCAGATGAACTCGAAACAACTCAAAATTTGAAACTTAGGTTCTTGGGTCTAGAAATTATGTACTTCCAAAGTGGTAGATCATGAAACATTTTTGGGTGAGAGATATTCAATGGAAAATATAGCCTCCTGTCATTGTTTGACACTTGGGGTATAAATGCAGAATTGACATTTTCTCAAAAAAAGACTTCGTGAAATGACTCAGAATCTCAATTTATCATCATGGAACATGTAGACACACTAAATGGAAGGTGTTAGAAACATTAAACACCTCTTGAGGCTCAAAGGTACAATTGAGTACATATGCATTTAAAAGTGTTTATAGGGCTCAATTTTCAAAATGTGACTGAAAATGGACCATGCAATTTTCAGTCCCAACAAAGACAATGGTAAAATGATGTATTGATAGTATACTTGAAGATAGATATATTGTCCACACTTAGAAACATTGGAAGAATAAGTTGTAACAAGGTTTTTTGCAAAGCTTAACTAAGTTCATTAGTGAGTGTGGGGCAAGCTAGTTCATGCCTAGCAAATTTTTAGTTAGAGCCGAGAAAATGCAAAATCTAGTGTATGCTAAGTGATACAGAAGGAGTCAAGCATGTTCAAGTGTTGAGTATTAGAAAACTTAGTGGATGCAGAGTGAATCCATAGTAGGTGTTGAGCATTAGTAAAATGTAGTTGGTGCCAAGTAACACAATATGTGCCAAACACCAGAATTTCAATAGTGCCAAGTCGTTGCATTATGTGAAAAGTCAAAGATTCACCAAATTTGAGCCGACAAGGTTGTTACCTTGAATTTTGTGAACCAGATGGAAGATAAGGATGATGATCTAGAGGCACAAAATTTTACATAAACCATTTTTAGGTGAATTCTGAAGAATTCTTCATGATGTTTCTAGAAGGAACAAGATATGGGTTAGATTCAATGAATATTACCTAATCCATTTGAACTAAAATTAAAGGAGGGAAGAATCAAGTAGGAAAAGCAAGTCCAAACTTTATTTAATGAGTCACAGGCCAAGGAGTAAGAGTTTTTGGTATGCCAAATTGCAAAGTTGTTGAAGGGTGTCAAGGAGAAGAAAGAATAGAGCACAGAGACTCTACCTCGATAAGTGGTCAAAGAGAGAGGATTGCACTAGTATATCAAGCATGGAGACTCAAGGAGACAAAGCTTGAAAGGAGGACAAGTTATTAGAGCTACAGAGACTGAAAGCCAGGCAATGTTATGAGCTAAAAAGTGATTTGAAATCTGCAAGTTAAGTTATAAGTTGTATCAGGTCAAAAGCCCTTGTTGTTACTTTCTAACAATTGTATCAGTTAGGGTAAAATCCTATGGACTTAGGTTGGTTTACTTTCTAACAATTGTATCAGCTAGGGTAAAATCCTATGGACTTAGGTTGGTTTAACAGCCATTTATAAATCCTTTAATAGGGTGGCATTCCAAGTGAATGTGCTAAAGTCCTCTAACCAAACCCACTTCTAATAGGTTGGTTAAATCCTTAACCAAGTCACATTTAACAGTGTGTTGTAGCCATTAACAAGGTAGGCCTTTCACAAGGCATCACTTCAAAAGAGTGAGAATTGAGTAGCATGTTACTAGTGGTTTTTTCCAAATTGGGTTTCCACGTAAATCACTATCATGTGTTATGCTTGCATGATGATTTACAGTAACTTGGTAAGTAGGAAAAGTTTAAGCTTGGATGAATGAATAGTTTAATGTGATTACTTTACCTGGTGAAAAAGTTTTATTAGGACATTTAGACCTTGAATAACTGATTCATCCCTCCTCTCAGTTATTCTAAAGCATTTCTAACAAGCTTCAATCATTTTGACACTTTTTTCACTAGTGGAAGATGTTACCAATTTGACGGCTTTGAGGTAGTAGGCAAGAGCATAGTCATTCTGGAATATGAGGACTTTAATAGGTGTAGCTTGGGAGTTCCAATTTATTAGCTTGGGATGTGTGAGTGAAATAGAAGTGACAAGTTCAATGGCATTTACAATATAGTCATCAAATGTGTAGACAAGTAATTCAAGGCCTAGAGCTACTTCATCCAAAGGTGTGTTTGAAACCCTTTGAGTTCCAACCTTATTAATCGAAGACTCAATGATACTAGAAGGATGTGACTCATTGGACTCAACCTTAGATTGTTCACCTCCTTTGAGTTGGTTTTCATATGTGTGTACTTGATCTATGTCTTTGTTAGAAGTTTCTTTTGAGAGAGAATCAAACTCATACTCATGAGAGTCTGTGCTACATGGAGTGAGGTCATAGAATTCTCCAGTGATTATTGGAACCCATTCTCTACTTTCATTATCACCCTATTTTTTGCAAAGATCTTTCTTAGTTACAACATGACTAGATTGATCTGGTTCATGTTGACTTTGGTAAGTATTATTAGTATCAGTGAAGCTATCACTGTTAACCTCAACAATACTGACATGGTGGACAACATCATCTAGCTCTGTGAAGAGTGCAGCAAGGTCTAGCGAAATAGGATGAGGGAAAGTATCCTCATCATCAGAGCTCTCAATTTTATCATCTGACTTAGGTAAAGACTCATGTTTGGATAAAGGGTCAGATGTTTTAACAAACTTGTTGACCCATAGATGAAGGAGGATTTTCTTGAATCCCAAACCTATTGTGTTAGTAGGTCTCCTAAACTTTGCTTCAATAGGATCAATAAGACCATTATTATTTTGGTCGATAGGACTTTTTCCTTTGTCACCAAGGTACTTGATCATCTTAAGACTCCATCCATATTTTTTTGACATTATCTCATGAGCCTAATCTATGAGATTAGTTGGGGTTTTATCCTTGTATAACCACACTACAATAGCTCTATCCTCATCTTCATCTTCTAGGGGTATTGAAGCTTTGACAAAAGGGTCAAGCTCAGAAGATCAGTAAGGAAAAGGACAGTGTCTACCAAGCTTAGAAGGTTAGCAAGGCAAAGGATAGTATCTACCAAGCTTAGAAGGTCAGCAAGGCAAAGGACAAAGTCTACTGAGCTCAAAAGGTCAGCAAGACAAAGGATAGAATCTACCGAGCCCAAAAGGTTAGTTAAGAAAACTTGTAGTATCTACCAAGTAAACAGTTGTTACCGAGCTTTCAAGGTAATCAAAGAAATTTAGTTCTTATTGAGCTCACTCACTCATAAAAGGAAATATGGCAGAAACAGTTCTTATCGAGCTCACTTGGTCATCAAAGGAAATGTGGCAGAAGCAGTTCTTACCGAGCTATCATGAAGGAATTCAGCTCTTATCAAGTAAACTTGGTAGCCAAAGGATTTTAAGGATATTGCAATGTTAACCGATTCAAGAAGGTTAACTCAAAAAAAAAATTGGAAGCGATATTTACCAAGTAGGGTCGGCCAGTAAAGGATTTCATTATTTTATGAAATAACATTTATTTGTTTAAAGTAATATTTGTAGCCGACTGATGTATGGTTTATTGGTAAATGTAACATGTGAATGAGCTGACTTGACAATCTAAAAGGTATAATTAAGAGGTCAAGTTGTGAATTCTAAGAGTGTGTGAGGTGGTGTGGAATTAATGTGATATGAATACTGATTATTGTGGAAGTGAATTTGAAGGATGATTAGAGATCATTGAGGAGCAGTAGAGCCATATTTGATCAAGGAGGATCTAATGATGTTGAATAGAGATCTGTAGTCAGTAAATTCAGTTGCATCTTGTTCAGGTCAATTCATTTTTGCTTTCTAAGCATTGTAGTAGTGATTTCAAATCTCTTAACAGAGTTGGTTTAACAGCCATTTTGTAAATCCTCTAACAAGGTGACAGTTCAATTGAATTGTTCTAAAGACCTTTAGCAAGGCCACTTGTAACAAGGTGATTAAATCTTCTAATAGGATCACACCTAATAGTATGTATTGTAACCTTTAACAAGGTTGGCTCCTAACAAGGCGCACTTCAAAAGAGTGAAAAATTGGTGACTAGTTACTTGGTGGTTTTTCCCATATTAGGTTTCCACGTTAAATCTGGTGTCTCTTGTGTTCGTTTTTGTTTTTAGTTACCTGCATGAATGCTTGAAGATAATTAATAGTTTAATTTATCAAGTTACAACATTTTTTTACTGAATATCAGCAGTAACTAGATCTTTAAGACATCTAAGGGATCTGTGGATTGATTTTTTTTAGTAACTGATTCACCCCCCCCCCCCCACCCTCTCAATTACTCTATCTTTAATCCCGAAAAACTTAGTTATTCGTAGACTCTCTATTAGGCACATGAATATCAGTGGATTTTAACATGTTGTGGTGTAACTACGAGTAGTTAATATAGTAAATTCAAACCCTTGGAATGGGAATTTTATACATTGATGGTACATCGAGGGTACTTCTTGCATTTCATGAATCCATGGTCATCCTAACAAGATGTTATATGCTAAAGGGATTTCAAGGACCTAACATTTAACATTTCTTTCCATAGGACCTATCCATAAATGCAACACCACAAGACCTAGAAATTTTTTTTCTACTTCATCATAAGCTTTAATTGTTATCTTGCGACAAGGGTCAATGGATTCTTCTACATAACCTAGTGGTTTAAGCAAGGAAGTAGAACAAATATTGAGACCAGCTCTATTCTCTATTAGCACCCTTTGAACACACTTTTGATATATCATTACTTCAATGTGTAATGGTTGATTATGAGAATGACTCAAAGAGTTATTGTCTTCTTCTGAAAAATATATTTAGTAAGGTGAAGTCAAATGACCCACCATGGATTGAAACCTATCAAGATCAAGCTCTTGAGGTATGCTTGCCTCATTGAGGACTTTGTCAAGAATCTATGTATGAGAAAGTGAGATTTTAAGTAGTTCGAAGATCAATATTTGTGAATTTGTTTTTTGTAATTGTTTGAGTATTCTATAACTAATAGCTATAGAGGGTGGCATAGTTTTGTGTTTTTGCCAAACGGACTAGTAGTAGCATTGTCTTCATTTCATTTTGCTTAGGAAGTGAAAGGTGCGGGGCCTTTGAGAACCAACTTAGCTCATGAGCATGTGATCACAGTGACACATGGTTGAAATGGTTCTTGAGTAAATGTCACAACTTTTACAAAAAATGGAGTCTTAGGTTTAACACTATCTTGTTTTCCTTTAATTGTGATAACATCACAATATTCGAATGCCATAGGTTTAACCATGTGGACAACATCTTTTTTAGTGTATGTGTAATTAACCTTGTTATCACCTTTCTATTTAGAGCTCTCTCCTTTATCATAAGGTGGAAAATGTTCTTTAAAATCTTTGTGATCGAAATTCTTCTTGTGCCCATCCACAACTAGGTCACCATCATCAATGAAATCTTGAATCTTATGACATAGGTTAATACAGTTACTAGTGTTATGTCTTTTGTTCTAATGGTAGTCACAATAAGCATCCTCTTTCCACCATGTAGGCCAAGGTTGCGGATCATAAGGACATGGAAACTCCAAAGGAATTAGAATTTTGTGTTTGAGTAACATTTTACAAACCACGTCGAGTGGTTCACCTAGAGGTGTGAATTCTCACAGGGTTTGAGAGACCCAAGAGTTGTTTTTCACTTTGTTTCCAACTGTATTATTACTCATAGTCACTTGTTTGGCATCTTTAGAGGCTTTCAAGTTATCCATGAGGTTAAAGGCAGTTTTAGATGGTTTGGGAGTGATGTTGCCCACCACTCCATCATGTACTACTCAATTTTTGTGGAAAAATTTAGACTTGTCTTTGTTATAGGAATGTTGTTCTTTAGCATCCTTTTGGAGAGTGAGTTGTCCCTTTTTAATCATGAATTCCTCAATGCATATGGCTTGTGTGATCATGTCTTTGAAGGTGCATGGACCTTGAAGTTGTATCTTATACCTGAAATATAGCAAGAGATTATCCATGAAGATGTCTAATTTTTCAGTCTTAGGGAATTTGCATGAATATTTAGTATATAGTTGCCATCTTTGAAGGAATTATAGAAAAGACTCTCCATTTCTTTGTTTGAGGTTGCACAAGTCTCTTATGTTAATAGGATGTTGTATGTTATGTGAGTATTGCTAAATGAACATCTTTGCAATCTTGTCAAAAGTCTTGATTCCCATAGGCAATCCCGAAAACCATTCCATGGCTTGACCACCTAGACTCAATGGGAACAAACACATAAGGTATGTTTGATCGTGCATGAACTACATTGATAGAGCACCAAACTCTCTTAAGTGATCTTGATGATTAGATGTCCCTAAGTACTTTTCATATTTAGGTAGCTCAACTCCTCTAGGAAAAGGAGGCATATGCAAATCCTTGTCAAAAAGAAAAGGACAAATACTATCGAGCATGAATTGTTTAGCTAGTTTGTTTTTATCTTACAATACTTGAGCTAATTGTTCTTGCATGATTAGGAGTTATTTTTGCAATTTTGCAATTTCAGTTTCTTCCTCTTAAGTGACAATCATTTCAATATCGTAATGTTGAAGGAGTTTTGCTCTTTCCTGAGTGAGTTTCAAAAAGTATTTCTCTTTCTCTTCTTGGAGCAAGATATCCATCATTTTTTGGAAATTCTTGTCTTTACAGCATCATTCTATCACTTCTAGGGGTATCTCTTCATTATCCCCATCATTGTTTGTATATGTTTAAGGAATTTTAATCCTTTCATTTCATTGAGAATCTTCTTGGTTCATTCTCGCATTTTTTTTGCATGTTTCTCTATCTTGATCTGCCATTGTAGGGATGGGGATATGTTCAATATGTGTAGATTGTGTAAACATTTCAAATAATCATTCAAATGGTATGTCTATAGGTATCTCGTTATCATTTAGATCTTCTTGGAATAGTGGATTCCAAATTTGTTGCAAGTTTATGTCAAATGTTCTTTGAGTACTAGGTGAATTGTTAGGAGAACTAGATCATGAGGATCTTTCCCTATACTTAGTTTGAATGTGCCTTCTACCATAGGTCTAACCTCTACCTCTACCTCATCTTAGTCTATAAGGAAGAAACATGTTCCCACTTCTAGTCACAATAGTCATAAACCAGGACTAATGACAAAGTTTTATCAATAATCACACTAGGATCTCGTCTCAAAGTAAGTGAAGTATAGTAATCGCGTTGTGAGCCCACGTACAAGTAGTTAGAGAAACAACTAGAATAGCCAATAGTTTTTAAATATCATGACCCAAGGTTTTACAAACACTAGAATGCAAGACAGGATGATGAGTGACAAGACTAATCCATGTATAGATCATAAATGACTAGCTAAGCAAGAAGTCTAAGTTTTGAGACTATTGCGACTCAGAGAAATAGCATAACGCATCTAGAAAAAGATTAGACTTAGCTTGAATTTGAACAAGGAAACTGAGAATAGCTTGTTTCAAGTAAAATCCAACAGTTATGTGCTAGAAAAGGACACAGAGGTGAGAAAACAAAGAAAGCCAAGTGAGGAGACAGCTCTGACAAACTAGTTTGATAGCATAAAGTCAAAAGTTTATGCAATGATTTAGGCAAATGCACATGAGAATGTGCACAATATGGCACGAGGATTCAAGACAAAAAATTTTATAGTGTTTTCTCATGCGAGGATTTTAGAAGAGCTGCTCGAAGAAGTGCAAAACTGATAGGTAAGGAAAATTTATGACAATTTGACAATAGAGGGTGCTTTCTTGCACGAGGATTCTTCCTAAACCACATGAGGAAGTGTTGGAAATGATATGAGAAAGTGCTAGAAAGGCATTTTCTCACATGAAATTTTGTAGAACAACAAGCAAACTTTTGACCAAAATGGCATATTTTGACTTCTTAAAGAGATTTCAAGGATTTGGATAGTTTTGCAAAAAAGTTTATGATAGTTTTCAACCAAATTAGAACATTGTTTTCAAGCTTTCAGATAGTAGGTAATGTTGTAAGAAAATAGTTCATCCTCATACAAGGGATGCATAGGGTAGTCAAAAATAATCCAAGCAAGGACAAAGCAAATCAGAAGGATGAGGGGAGTCTTGACCTTTTAGTCTAAATGTTTTGGACAAGTTTAAGACTCAATAACAAACACTCTCTATCCCTATAACTGAAAATGGCTTAGTGACCAAAACCCTTGCCCACGCTAAGTATCTCACAAAACTAACATGTTGGGAGATGAGTGAATCTCAAGTTCAAATAAACCCCATTCATGTTTGTGTAATTGTGGAGTAAAAATGGTGAGTATAATTTCTTTGGGTGATTTCGATAATCCACTTGGATCAATCCTTGCACGAAGATAATGACACTTTTAGAGGTGAATCGGGTAGCAACTATCTACAAAGTGTTTAATAGGCTTCCATTCAAATTAATCCCCAGTGGCTTCATGAACAAAGTTGAGGCCAAAAGCCCACACTAGCATCTGTATGCACACACACACTTGACTAGCAAGATTGGGAGCGGTGGTGCTTAGTGCAAGATACAGAGCCTCTTCTTAATATGAGATATCAAAATGAAGAAAATGAAATTAACATGGCTTTGGAGTCTTTCGCTCAACAAATATTTTTTATTATAATGGGGCGGAATCACCAACAAAAGGTGTGTGCTTGCTTGGGTCATTCTTGGAGGTTGGATCGCTCCAGCAGGCCCTCTAAAGGATGACTCAAACTAGGGGTCGGATTCAAGGGTCAAAGTTTTTGATTTTCTCGAAAGGGAAAAGAGTATACTCCTCTACCTCATCTCTTCACTCAAAGCACATAGAACACATTCATCATCAAGCTAGCTTATCGATCCCAACTTGTCTATTAAGACTCATTTAGGAGAACCACTACCTTTCATGCCTCCCTCGTATACCATCTTTCAAAGGCTTCTAGGTTTCTAATTTACTCTTGGGCATCACTTCCAAGTAGTAAAGAGCATACTCCCCTATTCCCCTATCTTGCACCCTACAAAGTTCACAAGCCCTATATAGACTATGTTTTGAAAGCATTAAAAAAGACAATGTTTTTCTGAATTTTCTTTGGCACACATCCTGCAATCAAACCATTAACATTTTCCTCATTAATGTCTTCATCAAGTGTCCAAAATCAACGTGTTAGAGTCATTGTTTCAATTTTTTCATCAAAACATCCTAAAAACCACTATTATGTTGCATCACAAGTTAGGAATCATTAAAATAAGTGCCACAAAATAGAGATTAGATCATAGAAAAACACGATGTTAGAACAAGAAATGTAGATTTTCAAGAAAATTGGCACCAAAAATCATGTTAGAATTCCTTGCACTCTACATGAAGATTCTCTTTCCACCATGTGAGTAAATGTTATTCCTATGTGAGCATACAATATTTTTCTCAAGAAAGTATAGTGATGCATGTGAGAAAATGCACTGAAGGGGCATGAGAACTTGTTTCTTCATGCAAGTCAACTAGTTTCTTTGCATGGACCAATCAGCTTCTTTGCACAAGAAACTAGTTCTATGCATGAGAATCCACTACTATGCATGACAACAAGCTAGAGAAACATGAAAATTTGGTTGAGAGAAGCTAGAAACTTTGATTTTCTCGAGCCCCACGGTGGGCGCCATAAATGTGAGCATGAAATATGGCCTCTTGGTCCACACACACTTCAATATGATCTTTGTTTGTGTGCCATCACACCAAAGTGAACATGAGGTTGTTCATTCGACGTGCATACACAAGGAAATCTATTTCCTTCTAACTAGATGGGGTGACTTGATACTCTTAGACTTGAGAGCCCAATAACCATAGACCATGCTTAGAATGAAGGATTTGAGTGGAGGATGAATTGCAATTCATTTACCCTAGAAGAATATACATGTTCATTCCAAATGAAGATAAGCAATTAAGTGAGCATGTATGCAAGTATTCTAAATTGAAAACATGTAAATGCAAGGTAAGTATGAAATCTAATGATGTTTCAATAGCATTTCACTACTTATTCCTCTCCCCTTTTTTCTTCCCAAATGAGTGTTGCATTTATAGATTTTGGCAAGGCCCTAGGGTAGAGTTTGATCGAACCATGGTGAGGTTGGGGGTTGATTATTTTATTCATGGTGGAGATCCCACTAGAATTAATAATGTAGAGTGGAGATCCCACTCAAAATAAACAATCTGAAGTGGAGATCCCACTCAGAATAAACAATTTGAAGTGTAGATCCCACTCAGAATTGTTTAAGAATATCCTTGGACCCCATAAAGAATAAAATATTCATTTATGAATAGGGTTTCCCTTACCAATATTAAATTGATTTCCAAAATAATGACTCATTAATGTTTATTCTAAAATTAATATTCATGTGTTACAATTGAATGGGTTCAAATTTCTTTGACTTGTTTGATTTATTTGAACCTATTCCATTCCAAGATGTAATTCTGCATTTAAGGATGTGACCAATTTTGCATTATTACAAGGCTAAGAAAGACACCTCAAGGAAAAGAATTGGTCATAATTTGACCTTCCTATATCTTGTGGGTCACATGGAATTTATTTCTCCAATGGATGGAACTTGTCATTTTGCAAGGTTTTTGCACCATCACATAATTGGGAATGTCGCAACCCCCCCCCCCCCCGCCCAATTTTTCTTTAGTTGTGATTTTTCTCACTGGTAATGTGGAAACACCTCAAGGTCATAGTGTTATGGAAAGTTCTTAGAGTGGTCTTAGGTTCAAGTCTAAGGTAAAGGGGGTTTGTCTTGGGTGTGGTTCAAAATCTTGCAAGAGGTGAGAGTTTCTAATTGAAGATCAAATTCCAAATGCTTAGTCAACTCAAGGATCATGATTTAGAGAAGGTGGGAATATAAAGTGTTTCGACAATTCAAGTGCTCTCACAAATTGATCTAACCACCTTCAAGGAAGTTAGATTTCAAATCAATTCCACACGTTACAACCAAGAGAAACTAAAATTAAGATTAACATGATTAAGAAAGGGGCATAGAAAGCATGAAATTTGGGTGATATATAAATTGGATTCAACAATAAATCAATTTTTGTAGGAAATTTTGTGTTTTAGCCCAAGAAGTAGATGATTGATGCCTCAACCATGCATGAGGCCCAAAACATGAGAACTTTGTGTGAAATTTTTTGTGCATGATCCCCACTAATGAGTATTTTTCATTCCATGCTAGGTGAAGGCACCCAAAGGATGGACATTTTTCACCCTAGACATGTTTGATCTCCACTTACAATTCAAGCCACAAAATCTTGCAAGTCTAGACATGATGGAGGTTGATTGATGAACAAAAACAATTTCTAGGGAAAAGAATTTAGAATGATGAACTTAGTTTGTGATGAACAAATGCAGATGTAAAGGATAAAGTTGAGTGAAACCATGAAATCTGAACCAACACTTTGCTTTTTTTAAATGGCAACAAACTTGGGCAAGCCCAAGAGAGATCATAATTGTGAGCTCCTTGGGGCTCTCCCTTGCCTAATTGAGCTTTGACTTCACATTGATAAGGAGATCCAATTTTTCTTATACTTAGAACTATTTTTAAAATTGAACTTAATCAACTAAGCTCAAGAGAGTCAAATTATGAAATTGTTTGGGGTTCCCAAATCTAATACAAAGGTTTGATAGAATGAAGAGAAGATTTGATAATTCAATAATTTGTAAGTCATTGATGTTGAGCCCAAATAGAGTGTTTTTTTAGTCTTCATATGAGGACCGAGCCCGACGAGTAGAAATTTTTCATTGCACCATGCAACCCCACAAGTCTCTAATTTTTTCCTTCATGTAATGCATGATCGCAAAAGCACTAAAAATTCAAAAAATAAAAATTGGTATGGAGCTGCAAGCATGTTAATGTGTGCTTCAATACTTGTTTCATGATCCCATGAGGAGAACAAATTTTTACATGCACATTGCACCCAAGAAATATGCAAGTTGTACTCTATCTATTGTACCCAAGGGATGAACAATCCTATGAAGCCAAGAACTCTTGCCCCACAACAAATGGTTGGAGGCCCACGGGTAATATTTTTCACCCAATAATGTATTGTTCCTAGGTAGTGAACAAATTTGATCAAGGTGAAAAGACCAAATCTAGTACTATTTTGACTCATAATGAAACCCAAGGATGTTTAATATTCTGACTAGACCAAGACAATAAGAGAAATTCATGATTTAAATTTCTTGAGGATATCATAATCTAAAACTTGAGAAAGGCATTTGAAACTCTCTATCATAACTAGAAAAGGGATAAATTATTATCACCTACAAGGTGCAAACCCAAAATTTTCTAGCAGCCAGCAAGCTAGATGAAGTTTTAGTGGCAATTTGTAGATTTTGATAGGGCTATAAATGCATTCTTTAATTTAAGTTTGCATTTGATAGAGTTTTTGATTGAATTGTTTTAATTTTAAGCCCTCATTTTTTATAGAAATCAATAGATTTAATCACATTTTAAAGGAATGGACAATTCAATATTTTACATTGAATTCAAGTAAAGTTCATAAAAGTTACATAAAGAGAATTTTTAAATCAAAAGTTTCAAGTTCTTAGTACTGCATTTTGACTTTAGACAAAAAATTAAATCCAAATGTATGACAAGTGATTTTATTTTGCAAGCTAGATATTTCATGATTATGGTAGATGATCAAGAATGAGTAACTTCATGCATGAGGCATCATCAAGGTAGTCACAAGTTGATCATCTTAGCAATTGGATCAAGATCAAAAATCTAAATGAAGATGCAAAATCATGGTGTAAGTCATTCATCAAGAGAGCAACACTCACATGAAGATGGTAAGCTTAGAGGAGGGTTGAGGATGGATCAAGATGCAAATCAAGTTTCAGGACAAAGTAGTTGTATGGAAAAGAATTGAATGAGTGATGCAAGTAGCAACATTATGATCAATTCTATAAATGAAGGATGTCACAAATTTAAATTTCTTTTTGAAATCAAAGATAAATTAAAAGCATCTACATCAGTTCCACAAGTGGAAGATCGAGGTGAGACACTAATAAAAGAAAGTTCGAAGTCATATCAATGAAAAGGCTTCAAGGTGAAGAACTTCAAATGATCAAAAATTGCATGATGAAGAAATTTGGGAATATGAACCATAAAAATCAATCAAACATTAAAATGTGTTTAGTAACAAGAAATAATTAGAGATGTGCAGACTTATTTATGATGCTAGTGAAGTGCAATTGATCTAACTTAAGAATTCAAACCGCAATACCTATTATGAAACTTGCATTATTGCAATTCAATTAAAAAGAAGATAATTTAACAATAGATTTTGCAAGCCAAAAAGTGATCCATTCTATTCGAAATTGTAGCTTGTACAAAGTCTTATTGGTCCCAAGGGTCGCTAGTATCCCTTGGAAAAGAAAATGAAAAGTCCCCATATTATTTAATTATAAAATAAACTCTAAAAATTACCAAAGCTATGAAATATTACATAAAAATATTAGGTCTACTTAGAGAAGTCGTAACTTTCTACTCTTAGTTTCCCCTTCATGTCTAGGTTGATTCTCTCCTTGAAGAAGTGGAGTCTACTCTTGGTGATTTTTTAATGGTAGATGAGGAGTCTTTTGATATCCTCCATTCTACCTTTGCTCGTATTTTAGTTGATATCAACAATTCTAAGGGGTTGTTGGTTGAAATCCAACACAAGTCTTCTAAAGGTTCTTGGATTTGGTAGCTAGACTATGGGGGTATCCCTTTTAGATGTAGAACATGTTTCATGATAGGGCATACTGTTACAAAATGTATGGTTGAGAAAGTCAAACAGAAAAAGTCTTCCTCATGGTGGAATGGCATCTCTACTTTCCATTATATGTTTCATAAGGGCTCTCCTCTCTCAAATGGACAAGCTCCATCCAATGGTTTGGAGCAAGCCCAAAATGGTTTTTATCCTCTAGAACCTATTATGGGTTCTTTTATTTGAAGGATGTTGTCAACTCTACTGTTACAAGTACTACATATGGGACTATTGTCCCATTCATAGTTGATTTGGCTTCTTCTTTTGTTTCATTAGGTCATGTGATTGATGTGACTATTAAGCTAGTGTTGATGATGTTGCACATGTTGTTGTTGTGCCAAAGGTTCATGTTGTCTCTATTGTTGGGAGAAGTTTTTTTTTTGCACGGTGTTGACCTTTCTATTATTCCTACTTTTCCAGAGCTTGTTGCCCCTATCTTGTTGGGGTCTGGTTGTTTAGTGGACTTGGGCTCTTAGCAAGTTGAGCTTGCCAAGGTTAAAGAAATATGGATTATAGTCAAAGGAAAACACTCAAAGAAATTCTCTCCTTTTGACATGACCCTTAGATCCCATTAGAAATGAGCAAAGGGGAAATCTTAGGTTTTAAAGCTACCTTGTTTTTAATAATCAGTAGATATTTTATTTCATCAATTTGGGACTATGATTTTTATTTTTGTCAAGAAAGTATGCTTCTTGGATCCCTCTTTCTTGGCATTCACATATCTCATTTGAGCCTATTCTTTGCGAAGAGCTTATTGCATATCTTTTGTAATTTGGTTTCAAATCCCTTTGTCTAAAATTTTCTTTGTTATGGGTTCTACGATCCCTTAATCATGTTTTCTTTAGTCAAAACTTTCTACTCCTAGCTTAAAACCATGAACAACTAGAATTTTTTGGAAAGATCTCCAAGATTTTTACATTCACTATTAGAAGGTTTAGGAAAAAAGTTGCACTTTCCTAAACATTGTGAAGTCATGAAATGCCCCAAAGACCTTCAAAAATGCACTAAAATATAGAAAATACTATAAAAATAGATTTCTTAATTTTTTCATTTCTACTTGTGCTGAAATCCCCTGTATCATCTTGATATGTTGTAGGGCATAACAATGATGTAATTAAAGTTACTTAGTTTTGGAGTTGTGTAGTTAGGTAGTGAGCGGATATGTTGGTTGGTCTTCCTAACCAGCCAACCACTATTTAAGAACATTAGAACATGAATGATGTACTTGTTATTTTTTGTAATTAATAAAAGAATATCAGTTTCCTTCACTAACTTTGGTATGTGTGATATTAGTAGTAAATTATTTTTTGATACTAGTATAGTTAAATTCATGCTTTATTTTGTTTGGTAGCCATTCCACAATTTTGTGTCGCTACCTAAATCGATCCTAGAGGTCATATACTAGATAGAATGGAGTAATGGGAAAATAGTTCCAACCATGAATATAAGTAAAAAACAATAACAGAGAAGATGAGAAAATAGCAAGGGAAGATTGGGTGACACAAGATCTATTAGTAGCCTCAGAAGTCTATGTGGACAAATACATGCAAAGGGAAGCCTAAGAGAGAGAGAGAGAGAGAGAGAGAGAGAGAGAGAGAGAGAGAGAGAGAGAGAGAGAGAGAGAGAGAGAGAGAGAGAGAGGTTCTTGAAAGCATGGTATGGGATACAAGTTTGATGCCACCAATAGTGTACAACCTTCTTGGATGAGTTCCTTGATTGGTGGCAAGAAACTTCATACTCGTGGATGAAAAAAAGGTCGAAGTACAAAGAGAGTAGAGAAGCCAATAAGTGCTCCAATAGTTGGCCAAAAGAAGTACAAGAGAACTTCAAGTGTAATAAAATTAATGGAGGACAAGTAGGAAATATAATAATTCATGCCCCTAAAGACCCAAGATGAGTGCAATAAGAAAACTAAGGGCGAACCTTCTTTGAAACAACTCCTATGGAATAGGGAAAAGGAAGAAAAATGTTGCCACTTATGAGAACTCATTAACCGTCCCCAAGATCCATATCAAATTAAAGATACTTAAATTGAAAACACAATAAGGGGCTTGCCAATTTGGCAATCATAGAAGGATGGGAAAGGAAGGAGGGGTGGATAGACCCTAAGACCCAACATGAAGAGAACATCATTATACTCAAGACCAAAGCTCTAGTCACAGAGAGGAGGAACTAGTGGGAGAAGGAGAAGTCTCCAGACCAAGTACCCAAGAAACCATTCCCATAGGAGGGAACATAGTCCCAATAGGAGGGAACATAGCCCTAACATGAGGAAACAATCAAAGAAGGAGCGAGAGAAGGATGGCCATTGAAAAGTAAAAACTTCCAAGATTCATAGGAGAAGGAACATAAGACCTTGCAAGACATTCTAAAACATGCATAACCATATGGAAAGGGAATATAGAGATAGACACTAATGAATGGTTTAAGGCATTTCCTGCCACCCTAAGGGGCATGGCTATTGATTGGCACACAGATTTGGAGGCTAGAAAGAAGGCCACACAAAAGGATCTTTGCATAGCCCTTGAGGAAGAATTAAGACTTTTATGGGATGTTGATGAGATCATAATGGAGCTATACAATATTGTTCATAGAAAATATAAATTAGTGAGGGCATATAGTAGGAGGCATAAGAAGTTTATAGGGAAACTAGATAACAAACCCACATATGGGCTAAAGAAAAGGAGGTTTATTGAAGGTTTCACCTTGTCCCTATGGAGAAAAATAAAAATTGTCCCACCATCATCATTTGTCAATGCATGTTCTCACACAATGTATATATAGAGTGAAAGTAGAGCCTCTAAAGGAAAGAGGCATAGAAGTAGTAGTAGGAGTTCTAGAGAAAGTGGGGACCATTCTATACTTATCCAAGCATTGCAAAAAGAAATAATGAGGATTTTGGAGGAAATAACAAGAAGCAAGGAGGAGAAAAGAGAAGAACTATGGTGTACAGACTATGAAAAGGAAGGATACACGAAGAACACTTGCCCCAAAATGGAATTATGTGACATGCATTAGGTAATGGGGCACTCCATCAATGGTTTTCCTTACAATTTAAAAGCACGCAATGCTCAAGTATTTTTTACTCAAGGAGAACCATCAACACCTCCCTCTACTCCCCCACAAGACACAAACATAGAAACATCACCTAGAGGGTACCAAACAAGAGAAGGGTAGCAACAACAATAGTAATAATAACACACTAAGGATTTTAATTCAATATGATTTTAGGGCATGATCCATGATAAAATGTAGGAGGTGTAATGATTGGGGACACTTTTCTCATGACTACTAGAGTGGAGGACAGAGTGGTGGACATAGTGGAGGGATGCATTGCAAATGGTGCAAATGAGGTAATCACGAGGATGTCAATTGCCCTAAATAGAAAACTGTGATCATGTTGGAGGTGGCAGAACTAGAATAGGAAGTATAAAAAATCTCCTGAATGTAGGCTAGAAAACTCACATATTCAGATATAAGTACGAAAAAAGAAGAGGTTGGATGAAGCTAAGAGGGAGATCCAAGATTCTATGGATAAGGAAAGGTAACTACTACTAAACCTTCCTCCACCAAGTCCATCTTGGAAACTAACATCATCAAGTAAGTTCTGGAGACCACTGTATGATCTGAAGGATATTTTCACCAAAAGTTGAAGTATCTCAAAAACTTCAAAAATCAGTACCATGTTAAAGTTCTTGAAATTCTAAATCCAATGCAATTCAAACGGATGAAAATGGAGTCCATATGCAAAAGTTATGGCTAGTCAAAAGTGGTCAACTATGGATTTCAAATTGAAGATCTCATTGAGAGCTTTCTAGTGGCATTCATTTCGTCAAAATTGGAGTCCATATGTGAAAGATATAATAGTTTGAAATTCAAGTAAAAATTTAAATTCCGATAATGTTAGCATGACATCACCATTTCGACAAGACAACTAGGCAGCAGGTGACAAAAGTTTTTAGTGGGATTCAAACCCACAACTACCCTTTTACAATTGTAAACTAATTGCCACTATACCATGCATTCAAATTTGAATGTTTAGAGCACCATGTTTTATTTAAACATTGGGAAAAAAAGCCTAAGTTGTTGGAAGGTTGGCCACCAGTGGGGTTTGAACCCCTGATCAGTCAGCCAACCAAAAATTTGGTTTCCACTATGCCATTAGTGTCACTAAAAGTGGTAGGAGATGATTTTTTATTTAACTTTGAAGCAAAAAACCATTTAACCTTATAAATTTAGGTTATTTGATTATTTTTCAACCCCTAAAATAAGATAGAGCCAAATCTCCTAAATGGGTAAAAGGGTATTTATGAAATGTAATTAGTTAGAGGCCCTATTTTTATACTTTATTGTTATAGCCTTATTTTGGCTTTTTTTTGTATAAAAAGGGGGGTTTTGGGGCCTTTTCAGGCAGATAGAGAATTTAGAATTGCTGAGCTTGGAGAGAATTTTTCTTGGAGGACACTTTTTAGTCTCACACATCAGCGTGTTGTTGTTGTGTTGTTGAGGGATGATTTTGTAACACTGTACTAGATTCTTGGAGTTAATTAGATTGATCCCCCTATTGGGGCAAGAGCTAGAGACATAGTCCATATTGGACAAAATCCGAAATCAAATGTTTTGTGTCCCTTTTGCTCATTTCTCTTTTTGTCTTTTAAATTTGTGTTGTTCTTACTTTTCAATTATGTTAATTTGATTCATTATAAGTATTAAATTAACTTATGTAATTGGTTAGCATTCCTCTATAATAGTCCTAGATCCTAGAAATTAGATCAAGTTTAGTATCAGAGCTATTCTGTGATTAGTATTGTAGATTTGAATGCTAATAAGATCCAGGATTGAGAAAGGTGAAGGAAAGCTCGAGGAATACAATCCTAAGATCAAAAAATGAAGGACTAAACCATTATCACAAATGGTAGATAAAGGTGGTGGACAAGTTTTTCAAGATAAGGGTATCTAGAAGACTCATTAGAATTTGCAAACAATGGTAGAAGTTTTACTACAAGAAAGAGAAGAAAAGATGTGAAGACATGCTACTCATAAGGACAAAGGGAAAAAGAAAGGAGGCAATCATGATCCTCCAAACATACCTCCCTCTTCTCTATCTTCTCCCTCTTCTCCTTCTCCCCCCTCTTCTCCTTCTTCTACCCATTCTGAGTATTCTAATATTTTTAAGGGTGAACATAAGCCTCGAATTAAGTTGGATGGAAAGTTTGAATTGTCAAAGTATTATGGTGAGTTAAATGTCGAGAAATTAGATGACTGGATTCAACAAATAGAAGTCTAATATAGAGTTCAAAACCTTATAGATGATGTTGATATATTATAGTTAGCCACTCTTCCATTAGGTGGTGCAGCTCTAACTTGGTGGGAGAGTAGGACTCGGCATGAAACTTCACAACATGGTAAGTTCAATCTATCTTGGTCAGAATTTGTTAGTGTTTCAAAGAAGCAATTCTACCCCCCTAGGCCATATGCAATAGTTAATGATGAAGTGGCAACATTTTAGGCAAGGGAAAGGTCAAAATATCTAGGAGTACACCCATGAGTTTTGTAAAAAGACTATTTCATTAAATGTCCCATTGTATACCCAGGATGCTTTACTCAAGTAAATAGGCGGTCTTCATTCTTACCTAATGCATTTTATTCTCATCTTGAATCCTTGTAATTTGGATGAAGTATGTGTCCAAACAACACATTTAGAGTTAAGAGGTAAGGGTACATTTATTGATAAGTCTGATAAAAAGCCATCTAAGTCTGATAAAAAGCCATCTAAGTCTGAGGAAAAGTCCAAAGGCAAAGGGAAGGTTAAAAAGATAGCTATAGTAAAGAAAGAAGGTGAGAAACCCACATGCTCACATTGCAAGAAAGAGGCCAAAGCAATTTGGTGGAAACAAAGGTAAACAAAAAGCTATTGTTGTAATTCAACAAGATCTTGGATATAATTCTAGAGATGAGACAAGGATTATTGCCATAGAGATCCAAGGTAAGGGAAAAGATATATCTCTCTCATCAGCTACAAATTCTTCTAGGATAAGTGCAAATACAAGTAAAGAATCTTCTCCTAAGAATGATAAGCAAAGGAATGAATTATTTCAAATTTGAATTATTATCAAGCATACTAAGGTTGATACACTATTTGATACAGGTTCTCAAGTTAATTTGGTATTTGAGGAAGTTGTTAAAAAGCTTAATTTGTCTACAACACCTCATCCAAAACCATATCCTCTTGGATGGGTTTGTGATGATGCATATTTATAGGCAACTAAGCAATGCAAGTTAAGATTTTCTATCACTACAAAATTTGTGGATGAGGCAGAAGTTGATGTAGTCCCTTTAGATATTTGTGGTCTTGTACTTGGGAGACCATATTTGTATGATTGACAGGCTATCATCTATAGGGGGGAAATAAGTATCATCTTTTTAAAGATAAGATTGAATACATTGTATGGGCACATAAGGTTAAGACTAATCTAGCATTAGTCAATGCTAGTCAAATGAAAAGGTTAGTCAACACTAGTAAGAATTTTGAGTTGATGATTGTAAAATCCAAAGAAGATGAAACATCTAAGGCATTTAAGGGATGTGATCCAAAATATAAGGCTGAAAAGGTCAAAGTTGTTTCCACTTATGATGACTTGTTTCAAGAACTAAAAGGATTGCCTCCTAAGAGAGAGATACAACAAGAGATTTAGTTGTAGCAAGATGCACCATTCCTAATATTGGCATGTACCACTTATCAGTCTTGCAAAATAAAGAAATCAAGAAGCAAGTTTAGGAGCTATTCAAGAAAGGAGTTATCCATCATAGTACTTCTCGTTGTGGTTCTCCTATTGTGTTGGTTCCAAAGAAAGATGAGACTTGGAGAATATGCATTGACTACAGGGCTCTAAATAAGATAACAGTAAAGAACAGGTACCCTCTTACTAGGATTGATGATTTACTTGATTAGTTGAAACATGCAATTTATTTTAGTAAGCTAGACTTATGTAGCGGATATCATCAGATAAGAATTGCAAAAAGTGATATTTGGAGAACTGCTTTTAAGACAAAACAAGGACTTTATGAGTGGTTGGTTATGCCATTTGGGCTTTTTAATGCACTAGCTACATTCATGAGAGTCATGAATGATGTCTTTTGTCCTTTTATTGATGATTTTATCATAGTCTATTTTGATGATATTCTTGTATTCAGTAAGTCTTGGGATGATCATGTAATTCATGTAAAGAAAGTATTTGATATACTGAGAAAAGAAAAACTATATGTAAAGAAGTCTAAATGTGAATTTCCTTAGACATCCTTAGTGTACTTAGGCTATACGTAGGAGATGGTCAATTGAAAGTAGACCCTATGAAGGTCTAATGTATTGTAAAATGGCCTAAGCCAAGTATAGTCACAGAAGTCAGGATAGTTACAGAAGTCAGGAGTTTCTTAGGTGTAGTACAATACTAGAGGAAGTTCATTGCAAACTTCTCTTTCATTGCATCGTCATTGCATGCATTAACCATTACCAAGGCAACTTTTTAGTGGGGAGGTCCACAACAGAAGGCTTTTGATACTTTGAAGGCAAAGTTGAGCATTGCACCATTTCTAGCTCTACCTAATTTACATCAACCATTTGAGATTGAAATAGATGCGAGCAGGTTTGCCATGGGAGTTGTACTTATGCAAGGAGGTAAACCAGTATGCTACCACTCTAAAAAAAAATTAGGAATAGTAAGTAACTATCCCACTTATGATAAGGAACTTTATGCTTTAGTTCAAAGTGTTAAAAAATGGAAGCACTACTTAAAGGGAAAGGAAACTGTAGTCCACACTGATCACTAGCCACTGCAATATTTGCACGCATAATCTAAGTTGCAAAAAAGTAGGAACTTTAGGTGGATGGGTTTTCTACAACAATTTCATTTGGTAATTAAGTATAAGAAGGGTTCCCATAACAAAGTAGAAGATATGCTCTCTAGACCTCCTGTTCAAAATGCCTTGATAATCCTTCAAAATAGTTCTATGGTTCATGAAAGTTTTCAGGAATAATATGCTAATGATGGGAACTTTAAGGATATCTATGCAGCTTTAATCCAAGGTAAACATGTGGAAGAGAAAGATTACTATGTGCAAGGTAACTTATTATATCACTTAGGGAAATTGTGAATTCCTAAAGCTAAACAAGCACATGTAATCCATGAAGCACACACCTCTTTAATTGCAAGATATTTTGGGGTAAGTAATACATTAGGTCAATTGCAAAAATATTATTACTAACCTCGTATGCAAGAAACTATCACCAAGTATATAAAAGGATGTGTAATGTGTGCAACCAACAAACCAAGTAATAGGAAATTGGGTTTGTATACACCATTACCTGTACTATCCCATCCATGGGAAAGTGTTGGAGGATTTACCTATGTCTTGGAAGGTTCAAGATCATTTTTATGTAGTAGTTGATCAGTTTAGAAAAATGTGTATTTTAATGCCTTGTAAAAATTAGTTCACTGCTAAACTAACAGCTCATTTTTACTTTCAAAATGTATACGTTCATTTTGGGTTACCCACTTCTATTGTATTGGATCGAGATTCTCAATTCTTAGGGAAATTTTGGTCATCTTTGTGAGGACTCATGGAAACCAAGCTGAAGAAGAGTACAACCTTCCATCTGTAGACCAATGGATAGACAGAGGTAGTGAATAGGGCAGTTATGCATTTGCTTAGAGGTTACTGCAGCAAGCATCCTAAGCTATGGGATGAAAGTTTTCACTATGTGAAACATGATTACAACCATGTGGCACACTCTTCTACAAAGAGGTCTCCTTTTGAGATTTGTTTCGGTTATTTGCCTAAAACACCAATAGATTTTTCTTTTGGAAAGGACAACATTATTGATGGATGCCATGATGCAGAAAGGGCTTTAAAGTTCATCCAGAAGGTTCAAGCAATTCATTAGGTAATAGAAGCACAATTGAAGCAGAGCCAAGAAAAATACAAGGCTCGTCATGATAAGCATCTCATTGATCACCATTTCTAGGTTGGTGATAGAGCTTGGTTACATATCAACAAGCAAAGAATGCAAGGTGAAGAAAGGAAGCTCAAGCCTATCAAGTATGGTCCTTTTGAGATCTTGGAAAAGATCGATACCAATGCTTTCCACCTTAATCTTCCTCCATACATGCAAATTTACTCAGTTTTTAATGTTGAGAATCTAAAGTTATATGAGCCTCGAATGATCTTGGATGAAGACATCCATGTTCAAGTTCCATCAGTTGATGATCTTTCACTAGAGTATATGTTAGAATTAGCAAAAGATGTTATCCTAGACAAGAATGTTAGAACTTCACAAAGAGGACCAGTTGAATACCTCTAAGTGGGATTGAAGGGGATGCATCCAAGCAAGTCAAGATGGATGGAGATTGATAAAGTGATGGAACTGTACCCTCACCTACTTTATGAGTAATCCAAACTTTTGGAGGTCTAAAAGCTCTTCAGTGGGGAGGATTGATCCTAAGGATATTTGCACCAAAAATTGAAGTATCTCAAAAACTTCAAAAATTAGCACCATGTTAAATTTCTTGAAATTCTAAATCCAATGCAATTCAAATGGACGAAAATGGAGTCTATATGCAAAAGATATGGTCAGTCAAAAGTGGTCAACAATGGATTTCAAAATGAAGATCTTGTCGAGAGCTTCCCAACAGCATTCGTTTTGTCAAAATTGGAGCCTATATGTGAAAGATATAATAGTTTCAAATTTAGGTAAAAAATTTAATTTGGATAATGTCAGCATGACATCACCATTCCAACAGGACAACTGGGCAGTAGGTGGCAAAATTTTATAGTTGGATTCAAACCCACAACTACCCTTTTACAAGTGGAAACTAATTGCCACTATACCATGCATTCGAATTTGAATGTTTAGAGTGCCATATTTTATTTAAACATTAGAAAAAAGAAGCCTAAGCTATTGGAAGGTTGGCCGCCAGCAGGGTTTGAACCCCTGATCGGTCAGCCAACCAAAAATTTGGTCACCACTACACCATTGGTGCTGCTAAAAGTGGTAGGAGATGACTTTTAATTTAACTTTGAAGCAAAAAATCATTCAACCTTATAAATTAAGGTTATTTGGTTATTTTTCAACCCCTAAAATAAGATAGAGCCAAATCTCCTAAATGGGTAAAAGGGTATTTATGAAATGTAATTAGTTAGAGGCCCTCTTTTTATACTTTATTGTTACAGCCTTATTTTGGCTAACTTTTTGTATAAAAAGTCGAGTTTTCGGGCCTTTTCAGGCAGATGGAGAATTCAGAATTGTTGAGCTTGGAGAATATTTTTCTTGGAGGACATTTTTCAGTCCCACACATTAGTGTGTTGTTTTTGTGCTATTTAGGGAATGATTTTGTAACATTGTACTAGATTCTTGGAGGTAATCAGATTAATCCCCCTATTGGAGTAGGACCCGAAGATGTAGTCCATATCGAATGAACTCTAAAATCAAATGTGTTGTGTCCCTTTCTCTCATTGCTCTTTTTGTCTTTTAAATTTGTATTGTTCTTACTTTCAATTACATTAATTTGATTCATTAAAAGTATTAAATTAACTTATGTAATTGGTTAGCATTCCTCTATAATAGTCCTAGATCCTAGAAATCAAATCACTATATGAGTAAAGATTGGGGATATTTTGGAGGCCCTACCACACTTAAGAGTGGCAATGGCACATAGAAATAGTTATAAGGAGAAATCACTAAAAGAGGAAGTAAAAGTAGGGAAGGACAATGACTATGTATTTACCATAGGGATAGGAAGGATGTTGATGATGGTAGAGATGAAGGTTATGGGATTTCAATTGAAACATACTATTGTGGATGGAGGCTCAAGTGCTAATATTATTCCTGAAGAAACTTGGAAGGTTCTGAGGAGACCAACCCTTAGCCAGCCACTTTCTAGTTGGTAGGAGAAGATCAACATGAGATAAAGCTCATTGGGGCCTTAATGGGACAAAAAGTGGTGATTGGGATGCAACAATTTTTCCTAGATTTTGTATTGATTACCCTAGAGAAGAAGGGCTACGAAATATTTTTAGGGAGAGGATGGTTAATTATGACAAAGGAAAACCACAACTAGAACTAAAATACCCCTTCCATTAAAGTTGATGGTTGGAAATACACAATTGACTTAAGGAGCTAGTTTGCAAGCCAAGAATGTGCATCTGGTTTAGAAGCTGAGGGAGAGGATGGCAATGGAATTGAGCCAAATGAAGAAGGCATTCTATGGTTGGGATAATGTTCATAAGGTGAAACAAGTTCTCTCAATAGCTTTTTTCACTAGAAAATAGGGGTTTATGAAGTAATTTTCAACAATATTGTAATATATTTCAAATCCAAGAGATGGAGCTTGAGGAAGACTATCTGTAGTGTTACAAGGAGCACATAAAAGGCATAGCCTCAATTGATGACCCCAACACACACATTCCATAAGAATAAAAAAATAGAGCATGAAGAGGCTAAGCTAGAGAAGTTGAACTTAGGTGAAGGGATCAACCTTAAGATATTTTTATATGAGATGATTGGGATCACTTATTAAGAGTGACAGCATTTAGAATATTGTGATATTGCTATTAGGATTTAACCATATAGCTTTTTAGCAATATCACAATTTGATTTTTTGTAAATATTATGTCCTACTTATCAATTGGTGAGGTTAAGGGGCTTTGTAGTAAATGGTTAATAGGGCACAACACTTGTTGAATTTTTTGCAAATGGGGTTGCACGTAGAGTGGGTTTAACCATGGAGGAGAATTTGTAGTTACTCGTGCTCAAGTTGGAGTAGTACTAGGATGGTTGACCTCTTGGGAAGTCTCAATGCTTCACCTCCATGAGAATCACCTAGATTTAATGAGTGTTATGTGTTCCATTTATTCTCATGAGAGATGGATTCATTTTGAATCACCACTCATGAAATATGGGTCAATGAGTTTGACTCAAAAGCTACATGGTTAAATCCTAATAGCAATATTAGAATTTGAGTTGTTTTGGAAATAATCTCCAACTTATCAATATAGAATATTTCTTGAGTATAAGTACATGTTTTTATGGACTTATAAGAACTTAAAAGGAGTGCCACCAAAATTGTGTGTCCACTGAGTACCTTTAGTACCTAGAGTAAGACCAATATGTAAGAAGCATTATTAAATAAATAAAAACTATGCGGCTAAAGTTTAGGAGGAAATTACTAATTAGATGTTAGATGTAGGCATAATATTTATAGTTCAGACTAATGAGTGGGTGCTCATAGTTATATCCTTGAAAAAAATGGGAATCAAATCCAAATATGTGTAAGCTTTAGGTACCTAAATGCAGTAACTATAAAAGACCACTTCCCAATCCCCTTTACAAATGATATTCTAGAAGAAGTGATCGAACAAGATATGTACTCCTTTATGGATGGGTTTTTATGGTACAACCAAGTTAGCATTGCCAAACAGGATGTTGGAATTACAATAGGAAAGGTAAAATTTTAAGAGGAGGGTAAATTAGCAGTTTAAACTTGGACCCATAAAACTTTCACCACACATCCATCTCATACATTCAATGTGTAAAATGAAATAATAGGTAAAGCATGTATATCTAAAACATATAAGCAAGTAAACATTCACATACAAATGACGCCACATATGATTATCTAGAAACCCTCCAAGTGAGAAGATAAAATTGGGGTGGGGATGACACCCACAAATCTTCACTACTGCAGTAATAAAGTGTATCTAATAAAGGTTAAAATATTTTAACCATTAGACATGATCTATGCTATGAAAGGTCTACCTTGTTAAAGGCTTAAAAAGACTGTTAGGTCTCACCCTATTAAATGATTTCAACACCTTATTAGAAGTGTTCATTGCTAAAGGACTTTAACTCACAATTAAGTAAGAACCTTGTTAGAAGATTTCAATACAACCTGTTAGGACAACTCTATTAAGAGATTTTGACTAAAATCACCTGTTATAATGTCTGAGCATTGATCTTATAGTTAGTACTTGATTTCCTAATGATTAGATGTCTCTTTGTTGTATACTCTTTTCTTTCCTCTATTCTACTTTAACTAATTTTGCAATGCAATCCCACTTCATATTTCCTTAGCCACCATGAATGTTCTATTTGTGCATGTAAACTTCTCTATACTCTACTTCAACACCTTACACACTCATTACAAATTTTAGGGTTTGTCCTCCTTAAGAAGACTTTGGTGACTAAGGGTTAGGTGTGAATGTATAGTTGAGACTCATCCATTTTTTTGCTTAATCCTTCCCATTTTTTGATTGGCTACATTTAATTGCATTGGGAATCCAACTTAAGATTCATCCTTATCTCCAAAATATCATAATTCATCTTTAAGCCAGCTCAAAAGTGGTTTACATAGTTGTTTGTGCCATTACAAACAAATATGTCAAAACTGTCTTAATCGACACCTAAAGTCTTTGATGCTTGGCATATACTAATCTCTCTACTATGACTAAACATCTATATTACTTAGCATCTACTATTTTCTCGGCTCTTGAATCACTTAGCATACATTGTCTATTGGGCACTTCAGTGACTTGGCGCATGAGTGGCTCAGCACTCATTGTGAACTCAGCATTCTCTATAATATACACATTGTGCTCAGCATGTACTACTTTGTTTGGCATGAACTAAGTAAATAACTTAAGTGTGTAGACACTCATTTGTCAAAACCAATCTGAGATCAACAATCTCCCCCTTTGACACAAGTGTTAAAAAAACTTGAATATGCATTAATATCCTTAATCTCCTGAGCATAACATATTTCTAACTTGGCTTATATACAAAACTTCAAAATTGTAAAATTTTGTAACAACTTAGATACCTCAAAATCTAATAACTCCCCTTGAGTTAATAAGTCTATTCTATATCCAAAATTATGTACTCCTACTAGGTAAATATGCCTCAACTAATACTCTTTGTCTTCATGTTGTTTTATGCGTGCTCTCCCTTAGCTTAATCTATCTTTTCTATGACCTTTTTCTCTTTCCCTTTTGTTTCTTTTATCTTTATGTCTCCCTCATTGCTTACTCTCCCCCATTTCTCACTCTCCTTATATCTCCCCAAAATTCTCTCTTCTATTTCTCCCCCTTTTTGACACTATGTCAATGGGCTATACACTTATAGTGTGTTTGTCCAAGAAAGATTTATGAACATATAGGATTATCTTGAGAGTTGCATCCCAATTCTCACATGTTATGTCCAAAGACTTGATTTGGATAGCTAGCTCAATAGCAAGGTGGACTGGACCATCTAGTGTAGAAAGACTTGGGTCTTTCTTCATTAAGGTTTTGGCATAGCCTAGTTCCTTGTGAAAATTTTCCATATGAGGGGTTAGAGTGGTCTAGATGCTAATTATTTTGGCCTTTATGTTGGCCTCATTTGCTAAAAATGCAGCCAACTGACTTTGGGTTTGTAGCAATGTGCTGAAGTGCTTTTCACTCTGAGTTGGATTCATAGGTAGTTTTGTACCTGATGCACTAATATGACTTTCCAAGCTCAAAATGTAACTTTTGGTTTCTTTGGTGAAGTGTGTTGGATTACATAATTTAGTGTACAATGAGAATATATTCTCAAGTACCTTCTTCATATCCTCAACCTTAGTTTCCAATTTAACTTGTCTCATTGCTATGTCACCTAATATCTTTTCATTTAGTTTGCTCTAAAATTTCTTTTTTGACCATTCTAACAATTTCGCATTTGTATCTAGGCTGTCATCACTAACCTTTTCCACTATGTTTTTTAGTTTTTCAATTAGTGGCTTGATCTCATCTAGAGTTGGTAGACTAAATGCATCTAAAAAGACATCTTTGATGTCCTACAATGCCGGCTTCAGCCTGTGCTCCCTTCTAAGCATTTCCTAACACTTCTTCCTTGCTAGGGCTTGTTGGACTATGCCCATATGTTCTATAGTCATTGTATCATAGTCATACTCGGGTAGAAAAATTTCATCAAGGCTCACATCATATTGTATGACTTCTTTTTCCTTTGATGAATTTAGGCACAACATTGAGATCTGCAATGGTGTTGCATCTTTGCTTGGCTTCTAAAGAGTTTGAGTCAAAGGAGTGCCAGATGTTGGTAATATTACCAGGGCTTGTATAGCTACTTCCTCTTTCAACTTAGGTGTCAATTGTATCTCTTTAGGCTTGCCCTTGACTTCCAAAATGACTTGTGATGCACCTTGATCTTGTGCTGTAGGTGCAGATGACTCTATTTGACCTATTTCTTGTTGTTCTTCAGTAGTGACTAGTGTTTCCACTATATCCTTTGTAATTGCATCGACCTTTTTAGATGTAGCTTCTAGTTTTTTGTCTAAAGGTTGTACATAAGTGACTTGAGGGATAATAGAAGGTGGTTCTTGTGGATTCACCTTTACCCTTGTTATTTCAATCACTGATTTCCACAATTCATTCACACTGACCAATATAGGATTATCACAAAGTTTTGCCTATAGTGTGGATTGATCTAGTATCTTACTGATATCTTCCTCTATAAGGGGATTGATTTTTTGAGATGTGACATCAAAAACATCCTTAATAGTGATTGTTTCAATATTCTCATTTGTTACATGTTGAGGGCTGACACTAGGCAATTGTGTATCTTGTGCACTCTGTTCTTCATACTACTTTGCCTCAGTTATTGCCTTGTCATCTATATGCATTTTTGTTCCTCCCTCAATAGTGTCATCATTATTATCATCTTCTTCATCATCCTTCACTTCAATGGGTTCTAGCTCACCTTCCTTCACTATAGTCAACCCAAAAGTAAGCTTCCACATCTATGTGGACTTCTTAACTACATCCTCAATATTGTTTTGCAAAATTTTGAAGGCTTTGTAATTAGGTGTAAACCTAACTGCATACTTCTTCATAGATTGAGCAACTTGACCCTTACTTAGTTCAAGAATCAATTGTGCAAGTGAGGTCTCTCTTATTTGTCTCTCCAAGTTCAGACAATAATGCAATTTTTTCTCAACTCTATCATATAGGCTTTTGGGCATTGAGTTGGCAATCTCTAGTGGGGTAGTCTTGAAGTTTTCCATCATGTCATAGATGGCTTCCTCCACTTGATTTTTCTCCACTTTACCAAGATTATAAAAATCTACATGGGAAAATCCTGATAGATCTACATTACTGTTAACATTTTCACAAAGATTCTCAAGATTTGATAGGGGATTGTGACTCACCACCTTAAATTGGTTGTTGTCATCTAACTCTATTTTTCTCCTCATTTGATTCTACTTGTGCCACATATTTCCTTCTTGGCTTTTTTTGCACTTGACCTCCCTATTCTATAGGTTTTGTCTTTTCTTCAGCCTTTTGTGTAGTTGCACATGCACTATCCCTTGTAGTAGGTGCAGTTGATTTAGGATGACTCGGCTTGGCTACCTTCTTAGATTTTGTTACTAGTTGGGCCTTAGCCTTCCTCTTCTTTTGTTCTATGGGAGTAGGTGCTTCCTTGGCTTTTTCTCCTTGTCACCTTTAGTAACTTTAGTCTCCTCCTCTTCTTGGTCTTCTCCAATTCCTTGAGTAAGTGCAAGTGGTGCTTATGCCTGAGCGTCTTCTTCCTCTTCATTTTCTTCTTCTTCTTCTTCCTCCTACTCGACACCTTTACCAAATTTGACCTTTAATTCTTCACCAGCCTATCTTTCTTCTTGATAACTAAGGTAGTCTTCAATTCCATGGTGATTTTAGACTTTTCCATTTCATAATTTCCAAATTCCTTAACATTTTTATCCACCTCTTCTTCCAACAAAGTTTTTATAGTTGCAAAGGCTTCATCTACATTTATTTCATATCCAAGTGGCCTCAGCCATCTCACCCTTGGTGTAGCATCTTGTACAAAAGTATAATCAGCATCCTCTAGAAAAGATGCATCATCATAGAGTTTCTCTACTAGTGACACTGGTATTCTTAACCTCTTCTTTATTTCTTGAAGTCCTCAAAGTAGCTTGTCATCACATATTCAAAATTCTCACCTAATTTCTCAATATATTCACTAAATTACAATGCTATTGATCTATTGGTTTTCCATGCAACTATTCCAAATGTAGGGAATGTGTTTTTCACATAAAAGAATATAAAATTTAGGATAGAACTGAATTTGCATTCTGCACTCTTTGTCTTCCTTATTGCTCCAAGCTTCTCAACTAATTGCTATAGTTGCAATTCTACAAGATCATATCTATGGTCTTTCTTAACAATTTTATATCCCACATCTATAGCTATATAGGGCACATTGTTTGATCTACTAGATTGGTAAAACTTGTGTGATATAACCCTCACAACAAACTCTATCAATGGATCAGTAATTTTATCAATTGTCATGCCTCTCTCGTTCCATACAACTCCAGTATTTTTCTCAATCACCTTCTTCGAATCACTTCTTAGTGCCTTAGGCCAATCTAGGGTTGGATAAATAGTGACCCTATGGATTATCCTTTTAGTATTTTTGATAGGTCCATTATCAACCCATAATGAACCATCATGTATCCTACTTAATACAATTCTTATCCATTCAGTCTTGAATACATTAGGGAAATCTAGGGCATGATTTAACCCTTTCCTCTCTACAATTTTGAATATTTCTTTTAGTACACCATTATCACAGAGTTTTTTGTATGCCTCCCTAATCTCCATATCACCAATACTAACAATTTTATAATTATAGCACTTCCTAACATCTTGCACCATTAAAACATTCAGTGATATCATGGATAATGCACTATAAGGGTCTTGCTTGTAAACAATATTAGGAATAGCTTTGAAGATTAGTTTCTTCAATTAGTTGGACATTCAAAACCTCATTTCCCTTTATATTCTTTAAACTGGAAGCCATTGTGTGAAACTAGGGTCTATAAAAATGTAAACTACATAGCTCGAATCTTGATAAATATCTTTCTTATAAGATCTAATGAACTAGTGTAGAATCACTGCTAAAATCTTCTACAACTTCTTTGAATGGATTCCCAAATTTCCTTCTGCTCTCCTCACTCTTTCTTGAATTTGAAATGATGTGAAATGAGCTAAAATCAATCAAATACCCTTTGAAAACCCTACAATTAATGTTGAGTGCTTACATAGCTATAAGCTCGGCATCAGCCAATTTCAAGCTCACTAAGCATCCATTAACATTCCATTGAGTTGACATCCATTATGTGCTCGACATCAACTAGCCAATCTGATAGCTTGGCATCTTCTAGCATTTAACTCAACATAAATAGGAAATATTTCATGCTTGGCAGTAACATGAAAAACTTAAAGATTTTTCTTGAATTCTTAATAACATCTTGCATCTTTATTCATGCTAATGTAATCTTTTTAGTACTAAATCATTTGGAACTGATGAATGATATAACCTTTAATTATCAATCCCACATACCTCTTGATTATTTAGTTTGATGAGTTGTGATCACCTGACCTATTGGGTGAAGTGATCCCTTCTCAATTAGATGTGCTACAATCATCTTTCTTCTTCCATGTCTTGTTCATTTTTTTTTTGAAATTTTCAACACCTACCTTGCTTTTTCCTTTGTCAAATTCACAACTTAGTTTCTTTGACCTTGTTAGGAAATACCTGCTAATGTAACCAATCTTCAAACAGCTAAAACATGCAGTTTGACTCAACCATCTCTTGTACTCAACTCTGAAGTGTGTCCTAATACAATTCTTAGGAAAATGTTCATATTCTTGACAATAATGATAGCTATATCTTGTGTTATAATCCTAGTTATAAGAGTTGCCATTGTTCCTTACCTTTGTTTGCTCATTTGATGACCGCATGGGTTTGGATCTACACTCAAAAGTTCTATGTCCATATTTCTGAAAGATATAACAATATCCTTCAAATATTTGTGTGTGCATGGTCTTGGTTCTGTATTCATGTGCCTAATGACCTTGTTTGTTTCACTTAAAGAAGTGAACCATTCTCTTGTGCTTTACATACTAATTTGTAGTTTTTCTCTTGCACACATTAGCAATATATCCTTTCTTACCACAATTATGACAAGTAGGTTTGGAATCCTTACCTTTGTTGTTCCTTTCTTTGGCACTTTTTGATGACTCTCCTTTAGTGCTTGTGTAATCTAGTCCAAATGTGACATTATTGGATCTAAGGGATCTCAATAATTTCTCAAAGTATCTGATGGCTTCATTAGGCTTACTGAAACTTTTAGAAAACTCCTTTTCCCTTTTTAGGTCACTTTGTAGTTGTTCATTTTAAAAATTCAATTTTCTTATCTCAATGTCCTTGACATTCAATTCATAGTTAGCATTCATCATTTGACTTAGAGTATCCAATTGCATTTTGGAGATCTTGGTTAGTTCTATTGACTTCCCTTCCAAATAGTTTGCCAAAATTATTTTGTAATTTTCAATCATGACTTCATCTTCCATAGCTTTGTTCTTCTATTCGGTCACCTCACATAGTAGTATGGCTTGTGATTCTTGCTCTAACTTGAGATTTCTGATTTCCTTAGCTTGGACTCTATTCTTTTCCATTAGATTTACAACTATTGTATCAAAGTCATTGGATTCTCCATCTACAAATAGTTTAGTAGTGTTCATCTCTTTGTATTGTGAGTCATTCTCCCCAATAGAAATTTCCTTCCTTTTCTTCAAAGAATTCTTTAGGTCTTCTCTTTCTTGATTCAGTTGATGTAGAATGAGATGTAATTCAATCTCCTAGTTCTTAATAATCTTTCCCAGCTTGTAGACTTCCATTTCAAAATCTTTCCTCAAAGCTGCAAAGCTTCTCTTTCAAAGAACAAAGCTTTGATACCAATTGTTGGAATTACAATAGGAAAGGTAAACTTCTGGGGGGGTGAATCATCAGTTTAAATTTGGACCCATAAAACTTTCACCACACATCCATCTCATACGTTCAATGTGTAAACTAAAATAACATATAAAGCGTGTATATCTAAAACATGTAAGCAAGTAAACATTCACACACATATGACACCAAATATGTGTCATGCCCTAAATTTAACAAGACAAAACATAGCTTTTTTTTTTTAGAGAGAGAATGACTAAGATAAAGTTTATAGAACTATACTTGTTATGAATGTTCTATCGAATTTTGAAGTGTCTAGACAACAATTCATATCTCCTTGAGGATATTAGAAAGTTACTAATTTGATCGTCAAGTTTAGATATGATAAAGTTAGTTGGTGTAAAGAAACTTATTTGAAAATCTAGACTTCAAATGTTCCACCAAAGGCCAACTTATTCCTATCCTTAGTTGAAATTATAGGTTATGGCATACTAGTAAGGTGGAATGCACACCCATTCCTTGGATTAAGGCATTATGCATGTGGATGTGAAGCAAAAATTCTGCAGCAATGTTGTAATGGTTCCATAACCATGATTGAGCCGATGTCTTATAATCATCCTAGGTAAATAACTTTAACACATTACTTTTCATGTTCAAAACTATTTTAGTTGTTATGATAAAGTAGGATTATTAAATGATTTTTCTTACGTTTATAAACCTTAATCATATTGATGGCTTACTAGATCAGTTCTATTAACTAGACTACTTGGTTAATCATCAACTATGTTTTATTAATCTTATTCTGTATTATTTAGTTATACCAAATTTAGTTGAGTTCTTGGTCGTTATTATTGCATTAAGTTCCTAATTGCACCTATATAATTAACTTGACTATTGACAACATTTTTTTTTATAGGTACTATTTTATTATTATTATTATTTAAATATTCTTTAAGGTCTTGCTATTGATTATCACTTACCAGTGTCACTTGATACCCATATCGATTTATACAAAGGATGGTACATTAACCTATATCCTAACTATCAATTAATGGGTCAATTAATTGAGGAGAAATATAAGAGCTTCAAACAAAGGATTAATTACAAAAAAAATTTCTAATTTACTCCTTACATGTGACCTTACCACTTTCTTATTAATTAAATGATGATTAAATAAAGATAAACAAAGACTTACATAATAATTTAATTCCTATATTTTTTTAGTATACACTTCTCTATATTCCCAACTAATCTTATCATTACTATAGTCTTGCATACCACTTAAATTCTCCCTTATGACTAACACCCCCTCCTATTTTAGATTCATACAGGTAATTTTAATATTATGTGTGTATATATATATATATTCCAAAGGTAATTGTTATACATACTGCTCTTGAATTTATTTTATTTTAGTTATTTTTTATTTTATTTTTTAAATTGCTTGATTTACTAATCATGTAGATTTAATTATTAAATAATGATTATCATATCATCCTAAATCTTCCACACTAATCCTAACTTCTTTCATTCTACTAACTTAACCGCCCATTTACATACACTATGCTAATACGTTAGTCAACACATTTATTTTTCTCCATATATTATTTAAATAAAATACTAACCAAACAACCCATCTTTCTTACAATGATTTTTTTTTCTACTAACCCCTTATAATCACCCAATAAATCCAACAAATCAATTAATCCATATTTGTTTTAAAACACTAATGTTTGCTAATTACCATGACACATTATATAAACACCTACACATTAAGCTACCTTAATCCTACCTTAAGCTAATACTACATCTAAAACATAATCATTTAACTTACCACTATACTCCTCTTACTCACTCCCTTATTTCTAACACTTTACTTGTTACATGTAAAGTACATATGTTCAAAACAATCATATTAGTAAATTGTCATAAACGAACACTAAGTAGACAATCCTATCTCTATGTGCAATCCCTATGTTTATTTTTAATCAGGTTGTTTCCCCTAACATACTTACTAACTACCTTATTTAAACAACAACCTAACACACCTCCCCCTTCACATTACCCATCATATTTTTCATTACCAACATTGTAATACTATACTTAAAACATTGCTATCTTGCTAACCCAAACACCATAGTAATTACCTTAATCAATACCAAACTTATTGTTAGTGTAAATAAGTATTTACTTATTACACTTACTTAAGTTTACTTAGGTTAATGCATTATTTAATTATTTTTCATTATTTTACTAGTTTATTTTAGGTGAGACACTTAGGAGTTTGTGTACTCTCATGAGTTACGCAACTCTAATTATGCATATAGTGTCTACAACATAGGAGTTTGCATCATTCACTGAGTTTTCATGTTGACAACACAGTTATCCACACTCATCATTTAGCACATGTTGTCTACACCACTAATTTTCATGCTACACCATTGTAGGCTTATCCTCACATCATTGCACTTAATTTCGTGCTTAATGGAGGATAACCCATATCTAGTGGACATGTGCCTAGTTGTATGAGTTATCATGATGTTGACTTCTATGCATTCTAGAAGCTCTCCTAAGGCCTTTATATACAGGCACTCCTAGTGTACTCTTAAGTTGGCATATTGAATGAATATCATCATTATGATCATACTCTCTCCATTTGGTCTACTGTGTGCTTATGTTTGAGTTCCTTGTTCTTGGGTGAATTTTGGCCTAAGCCAAATTCTTACACTTACACTCCCCAAAAACTAGCACCTAGTTTTTCCTTTCCCAAGACTCCCTACTTACCTTCCCACCTCCACATGTGGCCCACCTCTCTCCTAGGTTTACGTGACATGGGGAGGTTTAAAGAGCTAACTTCTTTCATTTTCCCCTAGGTACTTGGGGATTTGGGAATGAATCATTAGTAAGACAAGACTTTTGTTTTATCTCTTTCAAACACTTTTTGATTAAAGGATTTGTGACAGCATAAGTGCCTTGTTTTATGCCCTAAGGAAGGCTTCTCAAGGTTTTGGTCACCTAGGGTGGGACCACCACCTTGTTTTCATATTTTTAAACAATGATTATATCCCAAGTATGGGATAAGCTTTTTTTTACTTAATTCCTGCAAACCTTTGGTCCATTTTTATTTCTAGTGCCCAAGAACCTTGGAAGGTGGGTCTAATATCATGTCAGTATGTTGCCCCCTTTTCAATGCCAAATTACATGCATCGCAATGCCCTAGGGAAGGTAGGTGCTTGGGTTGCTCATTTTATATGTTTAAAATTTTATTGCCTGAATTCTATTGTTCTAAGAGGGTGATGGTTCCTTTGGGTAACACCTAGTGTAAGGAATAGATGCTTAGGTACTTATGTACTCTTCTCATAGTTTTCAAATTTTATATATGTATTTATTTGAGAAAGATGTGACAAGGTTAGTGACTTATATGAGTCACTGACTTTTGATTGTTTGTAGGCTAAAAGTTTATTATTTGCGTGAAGATCTATTTTAATGTCCTAATTCTTATTATTTTATGTATTGGATACCCAATGAATATTCTTTTTTATTATTATTATTCTATAATCTTGGGGAAGGAATTATTTTCTTTCCCCATACATTTTTCAAAGGCATAATAAGCACCTACAAAATTGTTTCCCTATGCATTTGGACTATGTATTCTTTTCTCAAGCTAATTTATTTTATTCATATCATAGAGTTTTAGTTCATATGTTTAATGGTGTGATGGTGTCACCTAAAATGATTATTTAAAAACTTGAAATTTAAATGGACAAATTTTCATGCACACGAATGAACTATCAAAATATGTTAACTTTTCTTCCATCATATTGAATTCATAACATATTAATTTACAATAAACTAGTTATGTATTGAAATAAATCAATTATATCAAAGGATGTAACCATTATGAAGTATTTAAACTAATTAAATTGTAAGAAGAATTGTTTCATTTACATGATTCTTCATTTTGCATCAATTTACATAATGTGAAAACTCACAATGAATGTTTCCTTACAAGTAAACTATATATGAATTTTTCAATATTTCCTTACACACTTTCAACAAGATACAATAATAAGAATATCCCTCTTTACATCACAATGGAATGAACATGGAGACTTAACATCCTGACACATTTACAATGACATGTAGGATTTCTATCTCCACACACACTTGGTTCCCCACATTGTCAAGAAGAAACTCTAATATCTCCAAGGAATCCATCTTCACAAAAACCTACAACACAATACAAAATTTGGAACCATGGAGGCTCACCTCCCATCCTAGGCTTCTATGAAGCCACCCACGAGCAGGGGAAACAAGGTCCAAACTGGGTTTCATTCCAATCTTACATATACATGAGCATCAAATTTCAAACTTGAACAATCTCATCCCAAGGGTATTTCACAATGGTTCACCAATGGAACCTTAATCATAGGGTGAAGGTGTGCTTCCAATTAGGAGACTTGCCATATCAAACCATACCTACAATAACAATCTTCAAGCCCTTTCAGGGCTTTCACAAATCAACAATTTACATGTCCTTTCGAGGCTTCCACCAACATTCTTCAAACATACTACCAAAAGCTATAGCTTCCTTGAAGCCCATACTCCTTGAACTTCCTTTCTATACCATTTATCCCTTATCACCCCTAAAGCAAGGTATGAATGAATATGACATACAATGGAACCCATGATCCAAGGTTCTCAACTATATTTCAAGCCTAACTAAGCCCTTCACCCTGGACTTCTCTTCCCTTCCCAAAGGGTGAGTGAAGCCCTCACACCCGTAACAACACTTGACATTCAAATCAAAACAAGGAGATTCAAGAAAGAAATATCAAGAAATTTATTGATACATAATGCAAAACCACACCACCACAACACAGTGCAAGATTCACAATGACACAACACCATACCAAAATCTACCATCCAAAGATTCAAAATACAATATATGATTCTAAGACATATACTCCATGCTTGCAAATTAATTATGCAAAACTAAAAGAAGGAAAAATATCATGGTTTGAAACACTAAGCTTGGTCCAAGCTAAAGGAAAAGATAGTTGTTGAAGAGCTCCCCTTAATCTCCCTCCAAAACCCTACCTATCTCTAAACTTAGAGAGTGGGTGAACAACCCACTAGTTTTTCCAAGACTTAGTGGAAACATGGGAGAAATCACATGTCACAACTCAAATTTAGAATTGATGGAAGAATGAATGGGTAAAGGGGCCCCCTAGGCTATCTAGGCACTCACATGGTCAAAATTAGGTCCCTAACTTGATAATATAACTTGATATATTATCATATGGGTTACTTATTTTCACCTAATAGACACTTTGGGACCACTTAAAGAACCCTCAAAATCCTAGCCAAGTCAAATTTCGAATTTCTTTTGATTGTGACCCATCCTACCCCTTTCCAAGTGGATCTACTTACTCATTAACAAGGTAATTAGTTTTAGGGTAGATTGCTACCATGATCAAAACCCTAAATAACATGTCAATTACACACAAAGTCCACAAGTGTCAAGTGACACATAAAAACACATTCCATATAACCATGGCATGCCCCTAATGCATCTTAATGATTAACAATTTCCACATGCAAGGAAACTCACATTTACGAAGAAAAATTTCACAACGAGGCTTTTGAATCTTCCAAAGATTTGCCTTGGTTAAACTATGTTCATAAAGGTTTTGAACTTGTTCCCCCAAGAATTACCATGGTTCCACTTCCTACACATTAAACTCACACATCAGTAGTCCAAGGAGGGCATATCAAATATGTGTATCATAAATGCATAAAATTTCAAATTTTACAAAGTCTTTATTAACATAAATCAAATTAAATTTCCTTTCCTAATCATTTCAAATAAATCATTCAAGATGTTAGAATATCAAATTTGCATATCATAAACCATCATAATTAGATTAACATCTATTTGCATATTCATAGATCATCATAATAAAATTAACATTTATCTGTGTATCATAAATCATCATAATCAAATTAACATTTATCTACATATCACATTAAGTCATGAAACATCTTAATCAAATTAACATTTCGCATACTATCATGTCATAAAATTGCATCCATATGTGTTTGATCAACCCATTCACAATATTAGGTTCTATTGCATAACAAAATCTATCCTTTAATCCTAACATTATAATTTGACATTTCAAGCATTTCTACAAATTTAGTTTCTATTAAAGCAAATTAAATAATTTAGAAAATGAAATGGAATCCTTAATTATATCAATTAGACCCTAATGTGTGGATCATTAAAATGTAGATATTAAAATAACATAACCCTATAGTCTTGAAAGTAAACCAAAGCATTAAATAAGAAGTATCATAATGCAAATATGTCATCTATACTATGGCAGATCGGGTGAGGCCTCACAATATGATTACCGAGAAACCCTCCAAGTAAGAAGGTAAAACTAGGGTGGGGATGGCACCCACAAATTTTCACTACTACAGTAATAAAGTGTATCCAATGAAGGTTACAATATTTTGATCATGAGACATGATCTACCCTGTGAAAGCTCTACCACGTTAAAGGCTTACAAAGACTATTAGGTCTCACCTTGTTAAAGGATTTCAACACCCTATTATAAGTGTCCCTTGCTAAAGAACTTTAACTCACAATTAAGTAAGCACCTTGTTAGAGGATTTTAATACATCCTATTATGACTACATTGTTAAGAGATTTTGACTAAAATTACCTGTTAGAATGTCTCAACATTGAGCTTCACTTGATTGCTTGATAATAGATTGCCTCTAAACTAATGTCTTCTTGATCATTCTTGGTTAGATATCTCTTTGTTGTATACTCTTCTCTTTCCTCTATTCTACTCTAACTAATTCTGCACTAAAATCCCACTTCATAACTCCTTAGCCACCATGAATGCTTTGTTTGTGCATGCAAATGTCTCTATACCCTACTTCAACACTTTACACACTTTCTAGAGAGTTTAGGAATTTTCCTCCTTAAGAAGACTTTGGTGACTTAAGGTTAGGTATGAATCTATATCTAAGATTCATCTATTTTTCCACTTAATCCTTCCCTTTTTTGATTGGTTGCATGTAATTGCATTGGGAATCCAACTTAAGATTTTTCCTTATCTCCAAAATATAATAATTTACATAGTTGTTTGTGCCATTACAAAAAAATATATCAAAAATGTCTTACTCAACACCTGAAGTCCCTGATGCTCGACATATATTGATCTCTCTAATGTGACTTTGCATTTATATTGTTTGACATCCATTGTTTGCTTGGCTCCTAAATCACTCAACATACACTATCTACTAAGCACTTGAGTCACTCAGCACATTAGTGGCTCAGCACTAACTGTGAACTCAACATGCTCTATAATATGCATGTTGTGCTTGGCATGTAACACTTTGTTTGGCATGAACTAAGTAAATAAATTAAGTGTGTAGCCACTTATTTGTCCAAACCAATCTAAGATCAACAAAGAATAAACCCACCATCATAGTGTCAAATGGGGTATATGCTTACAATAGGATTCCATTTGGGTTGTATAATGCACCAACCACATTTCAAATGATTATACTTCACATCTTTGATGGGATGTTAGTAGGAAATTTCAAGGTCTTCCTAGATGATTGATCTATCTATAGAGGGAAAGAACAACATCTAAAAATTATAGGAGAATGCATCGAATGATGATGAAGAGCTAGGTTGGCATTAAACCCAAATAAACATGTAGATTTGTGGTCCCCAAAGGCAAGTTCTTCAAACATATAGTATGCAAAGAAGGGTTGAAAATGGATCCTAACAAAATCAAAGACATTGTTAACATGGACGCTCCTGTGACTAGTGTTAGATACTTTTTAAGGCACATGGGATACTATAGGAGATTTATAAATGGATTTTCAAAAGTAATTCTACCCTTAGAGTAATTAACTAGAAAAGGGGAAAAATTTGCATGGGGAAAGGACCAAGAGGAGGCCTTTCAAAAATTATAGAGGAGGTTAGTGAGACATCCAATCCTAATATATATCTTGACTGGAACAAGAAGTTTCATGTCCATGTGGACACATCTAACTATGATATAGATGCCACCCTATCACAACCTAGAAAGCAGGGATTGGACCATTTGGTGTACTTTTCTTTCAAAGGAAGAACAAAATTGTAGTACCATAGATAGAGAAGCACTAGGTATGGTTTATGTAGTTCAAAATTTTAGACATTATTTATTAGCCACTCCATTTACATTTTTTGTGGATCATCAAGCTCTTATGTATCTTGTTGATAAATCTATTATCCAAGGAAGAGTAAGTAGATGGCTAATCCTATTTCAAGGATTTACTTTCAAAATCATAGTTCATCTAGGGAAAATTCATGTGACTACAAATCGATTGGCCAAAAAAAAGTCAAGAGAACTTGTTGAAAATGGAGTAAGCAAAGACTTTCCAGATTCTCAATTCTTTCAAATTGTCATACTACCATAGTGGTATGAAGGTATTGGTCAATACTTATCAACTACTACCTTTTCCAAAGAAATACCACTAGAAAAAGGAGAAAAGTTTCATTGTAAAGAAATAAATTCTATCTTATTAATGGGTTATTGTATAATATAGGGTCGGACAAGGTGTTAAGGAGATGTGTGATGGAGGAAGAGATCATTGGAGCTCTACAAGAATCCAATGAAGGCCTGGTAGGAGCTCATATGGGCCAAGATGCAACAACCTGGAAGGTAGTCTTGGTAGGACTTTGTTGGCCTACACTTCATGTGTATGCTGGGGAATGAGTCCTTAGTTGTGATAATTGACAAAAGGCAGGAAAACCCCTCAAAAGAGACTTAATGTCACTATTTCCCTCACAACCACAAGAGCTATTTGAGTGATGAATTTTAGACTTTGTGGGCCCTCTTCCTATACTAGAAACACTCACATATGCAAATATAGTGGTTTCAATGGAGTATCTCACAAAATGGGTAGAGGTGAGAGCATTACCAGAAAACACAGTGCTAAGTACAACTAAATTCCTCAATGAATAGATAATGACTCATTTTAGCATACCCTTATAAATAACAAGTGACAGAGGAGTACACTTTGTGATCCAAGTAATCAGGACAATGATAAGTGTGTTCAAGGTTTTCCATAAGTTTTCCAAACCTTTCTAGCCCAAGGCTAGTGGTCAAGTGAAAGATACAAAGAAAGTATTGGTGAGCATTATGTACAAGACATGTGGAGTTGAAAAATAAGATTGGGAGAAGAGGCTTTCAGTATTCCTTTGGATATATTGGACTACCATAAAGGCCACCATTGAGCAAACCCCTTTTCACCTAATGTACAAGTAAATGCCATAATGCTACTTGAATACACAGTCCCTAGCCTAAGAGTGGAAGTTGAACATGGGATGGGAGATGTGCAAAGCTTAAGAGAAAGACTCAATGTCTTAATAAAACTAGGTGAAAGAAGGAAAATGGTTCAATGGGCTACATAGGTGGTAAAATGAAGATAAAATTTTTTACATGATAAACATTTCAAAAGAAAGAATATCCAACTGGGAAAATGTGTATTTAAGTACAATGGAAAAAATGAGATAAAACTTGGGAAGTTCAAAGTACGATGGTTGGGATCATTCAAAATAATGGAAGTAAGGGAAAATGGAGCAATAAAGTTGTCAACTTTAAATAATAATCCCTTACAAGGTCTAGTTAATGGGTCTAAATTGAAACCTTATAAAGAAAGGAAAGAATGATTTTGTGTTTATTCAATAGACATCAAAGATGGAAGGTGTGTGGAGGAAATACAAGCAGAAATAATTTTAAAATTAGAGGAGAAGATAAAAAGAAAGACTAAAGGGAAAATAATAAAACCAAACCCTAAGATGGTCCTAGTATATAAGTCAAGTTGGAGGAATAACAAAAGACATAAAAGAATAGTAGTACAGGCAGAGGGAATTTAGGTATGAAGCATTGCTATACATGAAAAAGTTGGAGTATGAAAAGTTATAGTACAAGGGGCTATGATATTCTCTATGCGTAGCATTACAATATGAAGTAGAGCACATGGAGGGGTCGTACGACTAGAACAGGCAAAAGTAGGAGTATAGATGGGAATGGAAGTATGGGTAGGAGTACCAAGAATAATTTGTACAAAGGTTGCAATTGGGTTAAAAGTATGAGGAAGAATTCATAAGAAGGTTTCCATTAGAGTACGAGTATATGGAGGAATATGTATGATAGGCATGGTTGGAGTACAAGTACAAGGAAGAATTTGTACAAAAGTTCCAAAGTCAGCATATAGTCAGAGAATTGTAAGGAGAGATTGACATACAAATAGAGCATCCCAAGAATGGGTCTTTGTACAAGTCAGGAAGAAACACATGAGGAGTGGTATGTATACAATATCAAGGAGATAAGAAAGTTGTACCTAAGGGATTCATACTAAGAATATATTACCCGTAGACACATGGTAGGAGATAGTTACGTGGTAGAAATTCCAAAGGTGGAAGATGAAATGAAAGTTAGGACACTTAACAACAATTACAAGATGGTAAAGACAAGCATTGGTAACCCAAGCAAAGGAACAATTAGTGATTCAAGGAAAGACAAAGTCTTGCAAGTGAAGAAAATGGCCACGAAGAAAGAAAAGGGGAAGAACATTGAAAAGATAAGAGTTGCCAATGTCACATTTGATAGTGTGAAAGGAAGTGAATATAGGACATGGTGGGAAAATGCAAAGGAAAACCATGTGTTAAAGGAAAAACTACATAAGGTAGATGTGGATAAAATCATTTTTATGCCTAATTTTTATTCAAAAGAATTTGATCCTATGTTGAGAACTATGGTTGTTGGATATGAAAAAAAGGAGCATAAATATGTGATTCTATATTTTCAATAGACCTTCATTATTTTATATTCTTCAAAAGAGATAAACAAAGTATTTGGGGTCCCTAACCATGGGCATGATGTAACAAAAACCCCAACAAAAATGACAAAGGAAGAGAAGAAAAAATGGTTAGGACTCATGTGCATGAGTGATCTCATAGAGCAGGAATGGGATGGCATAATTTTGAGCAAGAATAATAGTCAGGGATTGAAGAAAATATTTATATTCAAAGAATAATGAATGTACATTGTGGGCTTGGTAAAGAGAAAACTCACTAGTGGAAGCCGCATATCTTACATTTCCATCTAAATTTTGCGCATAGTAAATGGAGTGAATGTGGGAAGGGCTGATAATTGGGCACATGTCTTTTCAAAAAGGTTAGGGGAATTCTTATAGTTAAAGCATAATGCATTTTTCTTGCCTCATCATGTCATCACCCTATTTTCAGAGGCAGATCAAACATAGATGCCTCTAGAGCATAAGACTTTTGTACCAACAAATAGGGTGGATCCCTATAAGCCCACCATGGAATATTCCTTTCACATGGATATATCTAGCATAGGGCCTAGAGGAGAGCCAAGGAAGAAGAAGTTTGGGAACATAGTGGTACCAAAGCCCTCTATTCAAAAATAGAGGACAGATTAAGAAGATGAAAGTTTTGATGAAGAAGAGACAAGCACAAGAGCATCTTATTCTGACTCAGATCAGAATGATGAATTTCAACTAAGTTACATTAAAGGTACACCTAGAGAGGTCACATTCCTTCCACTTCTAGATGGACCTTGCCCATAGCCACACCCGAGTATGTTGAGATTCAAATAGGTATGGAAATAGGTACTGGTCATGTTTGTATAGAGGTTGGAGGAGAAGGGGTTCATACAGAGAACAAGGAAACCTAGGAAATCCATATGAAAGAAGCCAATATGGTAGCTCGTATGCAAGTGACCTTGATTGCACATGAAGCTCATATGGACACACATACACAGAGGGCATAAACAAATATTGCTCTCAATAAAGAATTCTATACATCAACAATTTGTATGAATGGCATGGTAGGTACAAAGGATGTAGTCTATAGGATAGATAATGATAGTATGGAGGGGATAGAATTTAAGATTGAGGTAGTGATACATTGGACAAGGACAAAGAAGGTAGTAGATAGTTAATTCCTTAATGGGGTACAAAACAAATTTCATTTCCAGCAATGACAAATTTGGTTCCTCCAAACCAACTAGCTCATATTAAAGAAATCAACCTTCAATGCCACAATAAGACAACTTCCCATATTGTGAGACTAGAAACACCTACATGCATCAAAGTGGCTAAACCAATTACTTTAGTGGTACATTCTACAAGGAAGGAATAAACCTAGAGTGGAAAGCATATAGAAGTAATCGTTCCTTAGAAGGAGGTAACACAAGTTGAGGACAAAATATTTGATCCATGAAATGTGATAAGGTTTGGGATGTTTCAGCCTCTGCAACTACAACTTTGTAACCAGCTCTTCTGATGCCAAATTTGTTGAACTTCCACTATCAATGATTACCTTGCAGCATTTTCCAAGCCATCTTACATCCAATCTTGAAAAGACTTCTTATAAGGAAAAATTCCTCATCGCTTCCCTTATTACATAAGGTTCTCCTCACCGTCAGATTTTCTCCAGCCTTAGGTCCACTTGGTGAACTCTCAATGTCTCCTTGAATCACAAAATTTCTATTATTCTACCCACTTTCAAAAGATCTACATTCAAAAGATCTATGCCCTTATTTACCATATCTAAAACAATTACCACAAAAACCACCTCTAGGATAAGAATTACCTCTTCCTCGATAAGATCCAGTATCTCCTCGATATGAACTACCACCTTTCCACTTTGTCTTATCTTTGTCATCATTCTTCCATTCAAATTTATCTTTATCTTGCACAAAATTATTAGATCTACCACTTTCACCATAAGATCTACCTCTGCCTCTCTGGAATCTACCGACTCTACCTCTTTGTCTTTATTCATGCTTCTTTATCAAGATCTCCCTAGCTTTCAAGGCATATTGATATGCTTCTTCCACACTTTCCAACTTCACAAAAATTAATTCATCTTGAATTCTAGATCTCAATCCATTTATGTACCTTGCAATTTTCTCAACATCATCATCCATATGTCCATATCTGATGTCCAATCTATAGAATTCTTCAGTATAATCTTTCACAGTCATGTCCTTTTGTTTCAAATTTTGCATCTTTCTCAACAAGATAACTTGGTAATCAGCAAGGAGGAATTTTTTCTTTACCTTGTTTACCATCTTTGACCAAGTTATGATCTTCTCCTTTCCTCTCCTTTGTCTATTAGTTTTCAAATGCTCCCACCATAGTGAAGCATGATGACCTTTCAACCTTGTAACTACAATCTTCACCTTATTATTATCAAGAGTGTTTTCATAGTCAAAGAACTTCTCCATATCTAAGATCCAATCCAACCCAACATTGGTATCCAATTTTCCATCATAAGGAACAACTTCTACAACAGGCTTTGAATTTTCTCTAGACAACACTTGCAAAAATCTTTCCTCATCTTCATCTTCTTCAAGTTTTGGATTCAAGTTTGGTGTTACTTCTTCATCATCACTTACATTATCAAGATGTGCTCCTCTCCTCTAGGTTTTCTCCATAGCATCTAATCTAGCAACAATTTGTCTCAACTAATCCAATATAGCATTATCAACATTTCCTCTACCACGAACCATCTTTACAAATTAGGTTCTTGCAAGATCATAACCCTCTGCAAGTTATAGGCTAAATCCACATATCTGTAACCCTATGACCAAATCCAAATCATGGTTCTACATGATACAATCTCCACAAGGATGAACCTCAAGCTCTAATACCACCTAACTCAAGGAAGGATAGGGAAAACTAGGGCCAATGGTACACCTACTCTCTGAACCACTCTACAAGAGTTAACACAATGGAAGAAAACACAAAGAACAGAAACTAAAGGAGAAAGAAGAGTAAAATACTTTTATTGATTCTTCAAATATTCAACATACATGCCTAGTTGTAAGGCCTTCTAGGTTATAACCAAATACAAATACATTCAAATCCAAGATCCAGCAACAAATTCGCACTTTCCAGTTCTGCTCTCAAATCATCTCCTCAAAACTCTTCACTACCCTAGCACCCAGCCTAAACACTCTATTTATACTAGCCAAAATGTCTTATAGATCATTCTAGAACATGGAGAAGCCAAAATTTGGCTCTCAAAAAATATCAAATGAAAATAAACCTAACATTAAATACACTTGTCAGCCTGCATCAGCAACTAACTATCCAGAAATAGATATCCAAGAAAAATTGCTATATCTCCTAGCTCCAATTGAGTTAGAACTTTTTCTTCAAAATGTGGTTAGATATGTAGGTCCTCTACAACCTCTTAAGTACAAAAAATCTGATTCATCAAGGAAAAGTGTGCATCCAACCTGAAAGTCAAGTACAAAAAATTATCACGTGGAACTACCAGAAATTGATACTCCAGGAAAATTGTCATATTTTCCAACTCATAAGAAGTTAGAAATTTCACCTTGGATAATAGATAGTACTATAGGCCCACTTTAATCCCTAAATTAATCAGCCTTTCATTCTTTATGAAAAATTAGTTACATAGTCTACAATAGGCACCCAGAAACTAGAATCTGCAGAACACAGTTTCAGAAACAATATAAAAATTAAAAATATGGAGGATACTAGTGCAACCCAAGATGCTCTTGCATCACCTTCTATCCAAATTAATTATACCTTTCCTAAATTTATATTTCTAAATATGACCAACAAGACCACAAGTTGGCATGTCAAGAAAATTATAACAAAAAGGCCATGCCCCAAAGGAGAAATCAGAGGCCCTAGAATTTAATAAACTAACTTCCATGGGGACAAAGATAGGTCCACATGTGATCTAGGAAGAAAACTCCAAGACTGTGTAAAGCCTTACCTATATGTTACTTGATTTTCCAAGAAATAAGCATGTCTCAAACAAAGAGAAGAATAACTCTTTCCAATGGTGGAATTAGTTCTTGCTAGCTTAGGTATAGGATCCATGCTACATCCACATTAAGGAACTAACAATGTGGAAAGAGAAAACATGAACAACAATGGTCATTCCTCAAACAAAAGTCATAAATAATTAAAACGATATCTTTTTTATTGATGCAAGATTTCCAAAGTGCCCAATATGCTCTTGCATCAAATAATAAAGGACAATTTTTCCATCATACAGGTCAATGCTACCAATTTACTAGGTACACTAAAAAATGGAGCCCTAAACATGAATAAGATAAAACTAGAAAATTAGGTGTTATAGCATCATTGTGAGCATCAAGATAAAGCTTTGTGGAACCTTGGTGGAGATATTTGTGCCTATCACCCTCTCAAGCCTTTAATGGTCATATTTGGTATCATATTAGAGAAAAATACTCATTGATGTTATTCTCCCAAATGTCCTCTATACAATCAAAATATATATAAGCAGAATAAAGGTAACTGTATGCTTAAAAATAACACTCATATGTTTATCAAAATAATAAATAGGATCTCAAATATCAAATAATAAGAGAAATTACCTACACAATAAATAATCACATATGGGTGGACAATGATAGAATATACCAACATTAATTATTGGAACATGTCCAACATATCCCTTTAATTGCATCGTATAACAAGAAAACTCATAAACCAAATCCAAGATCATGAAAACATAAACTTTGTGAGATTAGGAAGTCTTGTAAGAAAATTTTAGGAGTGCATATGAGAAAATCTAAAATATGAATTGTACTATAAATTGAAAGAAATCTAAGAGGTTATGTTTACAATAAATTCAAAGAAGAATTAAGGCAATGTCTAAAGGGAACTATTCCAAAAAGATCATCAAACACTAGCAGAGGGATAAAAATAGTTAATACAACAAAGATAATTAATACAATAGAGACAATGAGACTCACAAAAAAAGCAATGATACAATAAGGACATTGAAACCTACATCAAAGGTATGCATACAATAGAGAGAATTAAGCCTAAAGTAGAAGTGATTGTGAATGCAACACAAAAATTGACTTATTTATAATCCCTTAATTATTGCATTATGAAGAATCAGTATTGTGTGTGTGCACATGTGTATGTGTGTGTTCACATTTGTGTGCATGTGCATACACATATATACATGTACATTTGTACCCATGCATGTATGTGTATGAGTGTGTGCATGTGTGTATGTGTGTGTGTGTGTGCATGTGTGTTTGTGTGTACATGTATGTGTGTGCATGTGTGTGTGTGTGTGTAGATAATGCATCAAGATCATTGATTAAGAACCACATGAGGCCAAGGAGAATATGGCCTTAACCTTGGGCCTAGGGTTGAGGGTTAAGAGCACCCTATTGTAGCTCCTCAACTATCCCCGTATTCATCAATTAATGAAGTGAATCAAAAGGGATCCGCAATCATAAAGAGGAGAGATAGACATGATGGAGGATTAGAAGAACAATATATGGAGATGTGGTTTATTAACTCCCTTAAATTAAATTCACCAACCTATAAGGATGGAATTTGACATAGCCAGACACTCATGCCTCTTGTGGACCAAGAGCCAATTTGAGTTCAGCAAGGGTTGAATTGGTCATTTTTGGACATTTTTGTCTCTTGCGAGTTAAGGTGGGTTATCATAATGTAAGTGTCATGTAATCTAAGGCTTAGTTGGGATAAGAGAACCACCTCAAGGGAAAGATTTGGTCATTATTTGACCTTCCTATCTCATGTGGGTCACATGGAATTTATTTCTCCAATGGATGGAACTTGTCATTTTGCAAGGTTTTCACACCATCACCCAATTGGGAATGCCCCCCCCCCCTCATTTTTCTTTAGTTATGATTTTTCTTATTGGTTATGTGGAAACACCTCAAGGTCATAGTGGTATGTCCAAGTCTTAGAGTGGTCTTAGGTTCAAGTTTGAGGTAGAGGGGTTTTCTCTTGGGTGTGGTTCAAAATCTTGCAAGAGGTGAGAGTTTGCAATTGAAGACCAAATTCCAAATGCTTAGTCACCTCAAGGATCATGATTTAGAGAAGGTGGGAATATAATTTTTTTGGAAAATGCAAGTGGTCTCACAACTTGATGTAGCCACCTTCAAGGAAGTCATATTTAAAATCAATTCCACATATTACGACCAAGAGAAAATGAAATTAGGATTAACATGATTAAACAAGGGGCATAGAAAGCATAAATTTTAGGTGATAAGAAAGTTGGATTCAACAATAAATCAATTTTTGTAGGAAAGTTTGTGTTTTAGCCCAAGAAGTAGATGATTGATGCCTCAACCATGCATGAGGCCCAAAACAAAAGAAATTTGTGTGCAATTTTTTGTGCATGAGCCCCACCAATGAGTATTTTTCATTCCATGCTAGGTGAAAGCACCCAAAGGATGGACTTTTTTCACCCTAGACATATTTGATCTCGGCTTATAATTCAAGCCACAAATGTTGCAAGTCTAGACATGATGGAGGGTGATTGATGAACAAAAACAATTTCTAGGGAAAAGAATTTAGAATGATGAACTTAGTTTGTGATGAACAAATGTAGATGTAAAGGATAAAGTTGAGTGAAACCATGAAATTTGAACCAACACTTTTCTTTTTTTAGATGGCAGAAAACTTGGGCAAGGCCAAGAGAGATCATAATTGTGATCTCCTTGGGGCTCTCCCATGCCTAGTTGAGCTTTGACTTCACATTGATAAGGAGATGCATTTTTTCTTATACTTAGAATTGTTTTAAAAATTGGACTTAATCGACTAAGCTCAAGAGATTCAAATTATGAAATTGTTTGGGGCTTCCAAATCCAATACAAGGGTTGATAGAACAAAGAGAAGATTTGATAACTCAATATTTTGTAAGTCATTGAGCCCAAGAGAACTACAAATTCCCCATTAAGGGCATTGATGTTGAGCCCAAATAGAGCATTTTTTTTATTGTTCATATGAGGACCGAGCCCGAGGAGTGGACATTTTTCACTCCACCATGTAGCCCAAAAAGTCTCTAATTTTTGCCTTCATGTAATTCATGAGCACAAAAGCACTAAAAATTCAAAAAATAAAAAATGGTATGGAGCCCCAAGCATGTTAATGTGTGCTTCAATACTTGTTTCATGATCTTGTGAGGAGAACAAATTTTGACATGCACCTTGAACCCAAGAAATATGCAAGTTCTATCGTGTATATTGTGCCCAAGGGATGAGAAATCCTATGAAGCCAAGAAATCTTGCCCCACAACAAATGGTTGGAGGCCCACAGGTGATCCTTTTTCACCCAACCATGTATTGTACCCAAGTAGTGAGCAAATTTTACCAAGGTGAAAAGACCAACTCAAGTACTATTTTCACTCATAATGAAACCCAAGGATGTTTAATATTCTGACTGGACCAAGACAATAAGAGAAATTCATGATTCAATTGATTGAGGATATCAAGGTTAAAATTTAGAAATTGGAAAATTAGAATTTAAAAGTTGTGGCTAGGAATTGTCTAGTGGTAGTACATCAGTAGATTTTGAACCTTTTGAATCTAAAGGTGGAAATCATAATCTGAAACTTGAGAAAGGCCTTTGAAACTCTTGAACATAACTAGAAAAGGGATAAATTATTATCACCTACAAGGTGCAAACCCTAAATTTTCTAATAGCCAGCAAGCTAGATGAAGTTGTAGTAAGTTTTAGTGGCCAAAAGAAGTACATGAGAACTTCAAGAGTAATGAAATCCATGAAGGACAAGTAGGCAATAGAATAATTCATGCCCCTACTTCCAAATAAAGACCCAAGATGAGTACGATAAGAAAACTAAGGGAAAACCTTCTTTGAAATGGCTCCTATGGAATAGGGAATAGGAAGAAAAACATCGCCACTTAAGAGAACTCATTAACCATCCCCAAGATCCATATCAAATTAAAGATAATTAAATTGAAGACAAAATAAGGGGCTTTCCAATTTGGCAATCTTAGAAGGATAGGGAAGGAAGGAGGGGTCAATAGACCTTGAAACCAGACATGAAGAGAACATCATTATACTCAAGACCAAATCTCTAGTCACATAAAGGAGGAACTAGGGGGAGAAGGAGAAGTCTCCAAACCAAGCACCCAAGAAATCATTCCCATAGGAGGGAACATAGTCCCAAAAGGAGAGAACATAGCACCAACATGAGGAAACAATCAAAAAAGGAGTGAGAGAAGGATGGCCACAGAAAAGTAAAAACTTTCAAGATTCATTGGAGAAGGAACGTAAGAACCTGCAAGACATTGTAAAACATGCATAACCATATGGCAGGGGAATATAGAGACAAACGCTGATGAATAGTTTAAGGTGTTTATTGTCACCCTAAGGGGTATGGCTATTAATTGGCACACAGATTTGGAGGCTAGAAAGATGGCCACACAAAAGGATCTTTGCATAGCCTTAGAGGAAGAATTCAAACTTTTATGGGATGATGATAAAATCATAATGGAGATATACAATATTGTACACAGGAAAAATAAATCAGTGAGAGCATATAGTAGGAGGCATAAGAATTTGATAGGGGAAATAGATAACTAACCCACATATGAGCTAAAGAAAAGGTGGTTTATTGAAGGTTTCACCTTGTCCCTATGGAGAAAAATGAAAATTGTCCCACCATCATCATTTTTCGATGCATGTTTTCACACAATGGATATAGAGAGTGAAAGTAGAACTCTAAAGGAAAGAGGCATAGAAGTAGTAGTAGGAGTTCTGAAGAAAATGGGGATGATTCTAAACTTATCCAAGCATTTTGAAAACACATGATGAGGATTTTGGAGGAAATAACAAGAAGCAAGGAGGAGAAAAGAGAAGAACTATGGTTTACAGACTGTGAAAAGGAAGGATACACAAAGAACACTTGCCCCAAAAAGGCACTATGTGACATATGTCAGGTAATGGGGCACTCCATCAATGGTTGTCCCTACAATTTAAAAGCACACAATGCCCAAGTATTTTTTACTCAAGGAGAACCATTGACACCTCCCTCTACTCCCCCACGGGACACAAACATAGAAGCATCACCTAGAGGGTACCAAAAAAATAGGAGGGTAGCAAAGACAATAGTAGTAATAACACACCAAGGAGTCAAATTCAATATGATTCTAGGGTATGACCCATGATACAATGCAGCAGGTGTAATGAATGGGGACACTTTTCTCATGACTACTAGAGTGGAGGACAGAGTGGTGGACATACTAGAGGGATGCTCTACAAATGGTGCAAACGAGGTAATCATGAGGATGTTGATTGCCCCAAATAGAAAGTGTGAGAATGTTGGAGGTGGCTAAGCCAGAATAGGAAGTATTAAAAATCACCTGGATGTAGGCTAGAAAACTCACATATTTAGATGTAAGTACGAAAAAAGAAGAAGTTGGATGAAGCTAAAAGGGAGATCCAAGATTCCATGTATAAGGAATGGTAACTACTACTAAACCTTCCTCCACCAAGTTCATCTTGGAAACTAACATCGTCAAGTAAGTTATGGAGACCACTATACAAGTAAAGATTGGGGATATTTTGGAGACCCTAAAACACATATGGGTGGCAATGGCACACAAAAATAGTTATAAGGAGGAATCACTAAACAAGGAAGGAAAAGTAGGGAAGGAAAATAACTTTGTATTTACCATAGGGATGGGAAGGACACCAATAATGGTAGAGATCAAGATTATGGGGTTCCAATTGAAAAATACTATTTTGGATGGAGGCTCAAGTGTTAATGTTATCCTTGAAGAAACTTGGAAGGCTCTCAGGAGACTGACCCTTGGCCACCCACTTTCTAGTTGGTAGGAGCAGATCAACATGAGATAAAGCTCATTGGGGCCTTAATGGGACAAAAAGTGGTGATTGGGATGCAATATTTTTTCCTAGATTTTGTAGTGATTACCCTAGAGAAGAAGGGTTACGACACATTATTAGGGAGAGGATGGTTAACCACGACAAAGGAAAACCACAATTAGAAGAAAAATACCCCTTCCATTGAAGTTGATGTTTGGAAATACACAATTAACTTAAGGAGCTAGTTTGTAAGCCAAGAACATGCATCTAGTTCAGAATTTGAGGGAGAGGATGGCAATGGAATTGAGCCAAATGAAGAAGCCATTCTATGGTTGGGAGAATGTTCATAAGATCAAAATAAGTTCACTTAATGGCTTGTTTCACTAGAAAATGGGGGTTTATGAAGTTATTATCAACAATATTGTAATATATTACAGATTCAAGTGATGGAGCTTGAGGAAGACTATCTAGGGTGTTACAAGGAGCACATAAAAGGCATAAGCCTCAATTAATGAGACTCGAACACACACATTCCATAAGAATAAAAAAATAGAGCATGAAGAGGCTGATCTAGAGAAGTTGAATTTAGGTAAAGGTGATCAACCTTAATATATTTTTATATGAGATGATTGGGATCATTTATTAAGAGTGACAGCATTTAGAATATTGTGATATTGCTATCAGGATTTAACCATGTAGCTTTTGAGCAATATCACAATTTGAGTTGTTGTGGAAATTATCTCCTACTTATCAAGTGATGAGCTTAAGAGGATTTGTAGTAAATGGTTAAAAGGGCACAACACTTGGTGAAGTTTTTGCAAATAGGGTTCCAAGTAAATTGAGTTTAACCATGGAGGAGAATTTTTAGTTACCTGCGCTCAAGTTGGAGTAGTACTAGGATGGGTGACCTCTTGGGAAGTCTCAATGCTTCACCTCTATGAGAATCACCTAGATCCAATGATTGTTAAGTGCTCCATTTATTCTCATGAGATATGGATTCATTTTGAATCACTACTCATGAAATATGGGTCAATGAGTTTGACTCAAAAGTTACATGGTTAAATCCTAATAGCAATATCAAAATTTGAGTTTTTCTGAAAATTATCTCCTACTTATCAATTTAGAATATTTCTTGAGTATAAGGATGTGTTTTCCTAGAATTATAAGGACTTAAAAGGAGTGCCACCAAAATTGTGCATCCATCAAGTACATTTAGTACCTAGAGCAAGAGCAATACGTAAGAAGCCTTATTGAATGCATAAGAACTATGCGGCTAAAGTTTAGGAGGAGATTACTAATTAGATGTTAGATGTAGGCATAATATTCAAAATATAGACCAATGAGTGGGTGTGACCCATAGTTATATCCTTGAAAAAAATGGGAATCAAATCCAAATATGCATAAGTTTTAGGTACCTAAATGCAGTAACCATAAAAGACCCCTTCCCAATCCCCTTTACAAATGGTATTCTAGAAGAAGTCATCAGAAAAGAGATGTACTCCTTTATGGATAGGTCTTCATGGTACAACCAAATTAGCATTGTCAAAGAGGATGCCGGAATTACAATAAGAAAGGTAAACTTCTAAGAGGGGAGCATGAATCAGTAGTTTAAACTTGGACCCAAAAAACTTTCACCACACATACATCTCATACATTCAATGTGTAAATTGAAATAACATGTAAAGCATGTATATCTAAAAAATGTAAGTAAACATTCACATGCATATGACACCAAATATTATTACCTAGAAACGCTCCAAGTGAGAAGGTAAAACTAGGGTGGGAATGACACCCACAAATCTTCACTACTGCAGTAATAAAGTGTAGCCAATGAAGGTTACAATGTTTTGATCATGAGACATGATCTACCCTATGAAAGGTCTACCTTGTTAAAGACTTATAAAGGCTATTAGGTCTCACCCTATTAGAAGTGTGCCATGCTAAAGGAATTTAACTCACAATTAAGTAAGCACCTTGTTAGAGGATTTCAATATAGCCTGTTAAGAATACTCTGTTAAGAGATTTTGACTGAAATCACTTGTTAGAATGTCTCAACATTGATCTTGTAGTTAGCACTTGATTGCTTGATAACAGATCACCTCTAAATTGATGTCTTTTTTATCCTTCTTGATCAAATGTCTCTTTGTTTATACTCTTCTTTTTCCTCTATTCTTCTCTAACTAATTCTACAATGTAATCCCACTCCATAACTCCTTAGCCACCATGAATGCTTTGTTTGTGCATGAAAAATTCTCTATACTCTGCTTCAACACCTTACACACTCACTAGAGATTTTAGGGTTTGTCCTCCTTAAGAAGACTTTGGTGACTTAGGGTTAGGTATCAATCTATGGCTGAGATTCATCCATTTTGTTGCTTAATCCTTCCTATTTTTTGATTGGTTACATGTAATTACATTGGGAATGCAACTTAAGATTCATCCTTATCTCCAAAATATCACAATTCATCTTTAAGTCGGCTCAAAAATGGTTTACATAGTTGTTTGTGCCATTACAAACAAATATGTTAAAATTGTCTTACTTGGCACTTGAAGTCTCTGATGCTCGACATATTCTAATCTCTTAGCTATGACTCAACATTTTTATTACTCAGCATCCACTATTTGCTCAACTCCTAAATCACTCAGCATACACTATCTGTTGAGCACTTGAGTGACTCAGCACATGAGTGGCTCGGCACTCACTATGAACTCAAAATGCTCTATAATATACATGTTGTGCTTGGCATGTACTACTTTCTTCAGCATGAACTAAGTAAACAACTTAAGTGTGTAGACACTCATTTGTCAAAACCAATCTAAGATCAACAATCTCCCCCTTTGACATGAGTGTCAAAAACACTCAATTTTGTATCAATGTCCTTAATCTCATGAGCATAACATATCTCTAGCTTGGATTATATGAAAATCTTCAAAATTGTAAACTTTTGTAACAACTTAGATACCTCAAAATCAGATAACTACCCCTAAGTTAATAAGTTTGTTCTGTATTCAAAATTTTGTACTCCTATTGAGTAAATATGCCTCAACTGATACTCTTTATCTTCATGTTGTTTTATGCTTGCTCCCCCTTAGCTTAATCTGTCTTCTCTCTAACTTTTTTCTTTCTCTCCCTTTTGTTTCATTTATCTTTATGTCTCCCCTTTTGCTTACTCTCCCCCATTTCTCAGTCTCCTTATATCTCCCCAAAATTATCTACTTTATTTCTTCCCCTTTTTTACACTTATTTCAATGGGCTATACACTTATAGTGTGTTTGTCCAAGAAATATTTATGGACATCTAGGATTATCTTGAGAGTTGCATCCCAATCCTCACATGCTACCTCCAAAGACTTGATTTGGATAGCTAGCTCGGCAGCAAGCTGGACTAGACCATCTAGTGCAAAAAGATTTGGGTCTTTCTTCATTAAGGTTTTGGCATAGCCTAGTTCCTTGTGCAAAATTTCCATAGGAGGGGTTAGTGTGGTCTAGATACTAATCAGTTTGGCCTTTATGTTGGCCTCATCTGCTAACAATGTAGCTAACTAACATTGGGTTTGTAGCAATGTCTTGAAGTGCTTTTCACCCTGAGTTGGATTCATATGTATTTTTGCACCTAATGCACTAATCTGAATTTCCAAGCTCAAGATGTGACTTCTAGTTATTTGGGTGAAGAGTGTTGGATTACACAGTTTAGTGTACAATGAGAATATGTTCTCAAGTACCTTCTTCACATCCTCAACCTTAGTTGCCAATGCAACTTGTTTGAATGCTATATCACCTAATATGTTTTCATTTACTTTGCTCTGAAATTTCTTTTTTGACCATTCTAATGATTTTGCATTTGTATCTAGGTCATCATCACTAACCTTTTCCACCACGTTTGTTAGTTGTTCAATCAATAGCTTGGTCTAATTTGGAGTTGGTAGACTAAATACATCTAAAAAGATGTCTTTGATGTCCTCCAATTTCTACTTCTACATGTGCTCCCTTCTAAGCATTTCTTAATGCTTCTTCCTTGCTAGGGCTTGTTGGAGTATCCCATCTATTCTATAGTCATTGTATCATATCCATACTTGGGTAGACCAATCTCTTCATCAAGGCTCACATCTCCATATTGTATGACTTCTTCTACCTTTTATGAATTCTTACTCGGCACTGACATCTACAATGGTGTTGCATCTTTTCTCAGCTTCTGGAGAGTTTGAGTGGAAGGGGTGCCAGATGTTGCTAAGATTAATAGGGCTTGTATATTTGCTTGCTCCTTCATCTTAGGTGTTAGCTCTATCTCTTCAGGCTTGCCCTTGACTTCCACAATTACTTGTGATGCACCTTGATCTTATGCAGTAGGTGCAAATGACTCTATCTAACCTATTTCTTGTTGTTCTTAAGTAGTGACTTGTGTTTCCATTGCATCAACCTTTTCAGATGTAGCTTCTGGTGTTTTTTCAAAGCTTGTGCATAAGTGACTTGAGGGATGATAGAAGGTGGTTCTTGTAGATTCACCTCTACCCTTGTTGTTTCAACCATTGATTTTTGCAATTCATTCACACTGACCAATATAGGATTATCAAAAAGTTTTGCCTGTAGTGTGGACTAATCTAGTATCTTCTTGAGATCTTCCTCTCTAAGGGGATTGATGTTCTAAGCTGTGACATCAAAAACATCCTTAATAGTTATGGTTTTAGTATTCTTGTTTGTTACATGTTGAGGGTTGACACTAGGCAATATTGTGCACTATGTTCTTCATGTTGCTCTACCTCAGCTGTTTCATTGTCATCTATATGCATTTTTGTTCCTCCTTCAATAGTGTCATCATTTTTATCATCTTCTTCATCATCCTTCACTTCAATGGGTTCTGGCTCACCTTCCTTGGCTATAGTCAATCCATAAGTAAGCTTCCACATCTGTGTGGACTTCTTTACTACATCCTAAATATTGTTTTGTAAAATGTTGAAGGATATGTATTTAGGCATAAACCTAACTACATACTTCTTTATAGCCTTAGCAATTTGACCCTTAGTTTAGGCATCACTTGTGCAAGTGAGGTCTCTCTTATTTGTCTCTCCAAATTTAGACAATAGTGCCATTTTCACTCAACTCTATCATATAGGCTTTTGGGCATTGAGTTGGCAATCTCTAGTGGGGTCGTCTTGAATTTTTCCATCATGGCATATATGGCTTCCTCTACTTGATTTTTCTCCACTTTACCAAGTTTATCAAAATCTACATGAGAAAATCCTGACAGATCTACTCTATTCTTAATATTTTTACAAAGGTTCTCAAGATCTGATAGAGGATTGTGATTCACCACCTTAAATTGATTTTTGTCATCTGACTCTATTTTCTCCTCATCTAATTCTTCTTGTGCCACATATTCCCTTCTTGGCTTTTTCTTCACTTTACCTCCCTATTCTGTAGGTTTTGTCTTTTCTTTAGCCTTTTGTGCAGTTGCACATGCACTTGCCCTTGTAGTAGGTGCAGTTGGCTTGGGTTGACTTGGCTTGGCTACCTTCTTAGCTTTTGTTACTAGTTGGGCCTTAGCCTTCTTCTTCTTTTGTTCTATAGGAATAGGTACTTCCTCAACTTCTTCTCCCTTGGCACCTTTAGTAACTTCAAACTCCTCCTCTTCTTGGTCTTCACTCATTACTTGAGTAAGTGCCAGTGGTGCTTGTGCCTGAGAGTCTTCTTCCTCTTCTTCTTCCTCCTACACAGTACCTTCACCAAATTTGGCCTATAATTTCTACACTAGCCTATCTTTCTTCTTGATAACTGAGGTATTCTTTCATTCCATGGTGATTTTTGACTTTTCCATTTCATAATTTTCAAATGCCTTAGAATTTTTATCCACCTCTTCTACTAGTAAAGTTGTTATAGCTATAGAGGCTTCATCTACAATTATTTCATATCCAAGTGGCCTCAGCCATCTCACCCTTGGTGTAGTAGCTTGTACAAAAGTATAATCAGCATTCACTAGAAAACATATATTATCATAGTGTTTCTCTACTAGTGATGTTGGTATTCTCAACCTCTTCTTAATTGACTGCTTGAAGTCCTTAAAGTAGCTTGTCATCACAAATTCAAAATTCTCACCTAATTTCTCATTATATTTACCAATTTATAGTGCTATTGATCTGTTGGTTTTCCATGCATCTATTCCAAATTTAGGGAATGTTTTTTTCACATAAAAGAATATACAATTCAGGATAGAACCAATTTTGCATTGTGCACTCTTTGTCTTCCTTATTGCTCCAAGGTTCTCAACTAGTTGTTGTAGTTGCAATTCTGCAAGATCATATGTATGATCTTTCTTAACAATTTTATATCCCACATCTATAGCTATACAAGGCACACTATTTGATCTACAAGATTGGTAAAACTTGTGTGATATAACCCTCACAACAAACTCTATCAATGGATGAATAATTGTATCAATTGCCATGCCTCTCTTGTTCCATACAACTCTTGTGTTTTTCTCAATCATCTCCTCTGAATCACTTCTCAGTGTCTTAGGCTAATCTAGGGTTGGATAACTAGTAACCCTATGGATTATCCTTTTAGTAATATTGATAGGTCCATTATCCAACCATAATGAACCATCATGTATCCTACTTAATACAATTCTTATCCATTCAGTCTTGAATACATTTGGGAAATCTAGGGCACGATTTAACCCTTTCCTCTCTACAATTTTGAATGTTTCTTTCAATACACCATTATCATAGAGTTTTTTGTATGTTTCCCTGATCTCCATATCACCAATGGTACCAATCTTATAGTTATAGCACTTCCTAACATCTTGCACCATTAAAACATTCAGTGGTATCATGGATAATGCACTAGAAGGGTCTTTCTTGTAAGCAATATTAGGAATAGCTTTGAAAATTATTTGCTTAACTTCATTACTAATTAGTTGGACATTCAAAACCTTATTTCCCTCTATATTCTTTGAACTAGAAGCCATTGTATGAAACTAGGGTCTATAAAAATATAAACAACGTAGCTCAGCTCTTGATAAATACCTTATAAGATCTGACAAACTAGTGTAAAATCACTACTAAAATCTTTTGCAACTTCTTTGAATGAATTTTCAAATCCCCTTTTCCTCTCCTCACTCTTTCTTGAATTTGAAATGATGTGAAATGAGCTAAAATCGATCAAATATGCTTTGAAAACCCTACAATTAATGTTGAGTTCTTACACAAATGTAAGCTCGACATCAACCAATTTCAAGCTCACTTGGCATCCATTAACATTCCATTCACTTGGCATCCATTAAGAGCTTGGCATTAACTAGCCAATCTAATAGCTTGTCATCTTATAGCATTTCACTTTACACATAGGAAATATTTCATGTTTGGCAGTAACATGAAAAACTTTTTAAAATTTCTTGAATTCCTAATAACATCTTGCATCTGTATTCATGATAATGTAATCTTTCCAATACTAAATCATTTGGAACTAATGAATGATATAACCTTTAATTATCAGTCCCACATACCTCTTGATTGTTTAGTTTGATGAAGTGTTATCAGCTGACCCATTGGGTGAAGTGATCCCTTCTCCATCAAATGTGTTGCAATCATCTTTCTTCTTCCATGTCTTGTTCATTTTGTTTCTTACATTTTCAACATTTGTCTTGCCTTTGCCTTTGTCAAATTCACAACTTGGTGCCTTTGACCTTGTTGGGCAATACTGATGGGGACACAACCCAAGAACAAAATGGACACAACAGAAAGGGGAAATTGTATTAACTGAAAAATAAGCTACTACATTCAGTACAGAGAAAATAAACTTCAAAACCTGCCCTAAGGGCTTACAATAGCATAAATCTGGAGATAATTTCTCCTTTTAGTACCTCCTCTCAAACTCCACTCCGAACTACCTTTTACAATGCCAGAAATCTCCTTAAATAGACCCCAGAGGGTTAAGGACTAGGAGTACATTCTAGAAAGTGCTAGTAGGCTTCCACCGACCAAATAGAAGGTTCCGGAAGCTGCGGTAGAAGTTGGCGCAAATCTAGAAGAATCTAGAAATGGTAATTGAACTTCTGGGAGGCATAACTTTTGAACCGTAGCTTCGATTGACGAACCATTTACATTTTCGAAAATCTCTTGAAGCGCTCTATAGCCCTATGGACGAGCTTTGCTCTTCCCCCATTTTTTGGCCCTTTTTGAGGTCATTTAATGCCCCTAACCTGACTTTGAAGCATTCTTAAAAGGTCTCCAAAACTTGAAAAACTGCAATAACTTTCAAATCGTGGGGCCTTTTGACCTGATTCTTTTTCTGGAATGCTCTAAATCATAATTACATTCATCTCGCCAATTCACACCTTCTAGGTCACCAAAATGATGGCCAAATTGCATGCTCCTATTTTTTCAGAATTTTCTAGCACACTGATAGTTGAACTGTGAGAGTTGGAACCTTTATTTGACCCAAATGGGTATCCAAAAATGTAAAGACATGAAACAAAAACTAAGTCTAAGTACATTTTTTTGGGTGACACAGGATTGCCCTTATACCTCTGGATGCTCCTGCATCAAATACCCACTGATGTGATCAGTCTTCAGACAACTAAAACATGTGGTTTGGCTCAACCACCTCTTGTAGTCACCTCTGAAGTGTGTCCTAATACAATTCTTAGGAAAATGTCCATATTCTTGACAATAAGGATAGCTATATCTTGTATTATAATCCCAATTATAAGAGTTTCTATTGTTTGTTACCTTTTTTTTCTTATTGAATGACCACATGGGTTTGGATCTACACTCAAAAGCTCTATGTCCATACTTTTAACAAATATAACAATATCCTTCAAATCTTTGTGTGTGCATGGTCTTGGTTCTACATTCATGTGCCTGATGACCTTGTTTGTTGCACTTATGGTAGTGAACCATGTTCTTGTGCTTGACATACTGATTTATAGTTTTGCTCCTGCACACATTAGCAATATGTCCTTTCTTACTAAAATTATGACAAGTAGGTTTGCAATCCTTGCCTTTGTTGTTCCTTCCTTCACCACTTTTGGATGACTCTCATTTTTTAGTGCTTGTGTAACCCAATCCAAATGTGTCATTACTGGATCTAGGGGATCTCAATAATTGTTCAAAGTATCTGATGGCTTCATTAGGCTTATTGAAATTTTTAGCAAACTCCTTTTCCCTTTTTAGGTAACTTTGCAGTTGTTCATTTTGCAACTTCAATGTTGTTATCTCAATGTCCTTGACATTCAATTCATAGTTGGGTAAAAGCACAAACTTGTGTCACCCTTTTACAAAGGAAAAGGCTAACAAAAGTGTAGATGTTCACATTCAATGCCATAAAATTGGTATTATTGTTTGGAATTTTAAAATGAAGTAAACTAATGAAATATGTAGAAATGTATGAATTTTAAGATTGTAATTTTTAGTAAATATTTAGAATAATAAATTATATATTTTCTTATTTTTTAGAGATAAACTTTAGTTGTTGAAAAATGTTGGAAACTAGGGGTCTAGTTCCCACCACAAACCTGTATGGAAATAAACTTATTTCCCTTCAATCTTAGATTATGTTATCAATAATATATGTAGATAGAACAATCAAAAATAAAAATAGGCTTTAGACCCATATTTTCTCTTTTATAACTATTCAAATTTCAACTTATTCAAATCAATAGTTTTCATCTCCCACCACATTTTCCAAAAAAAATCTACTCCAACCAAAATAAAAATTATAGATTTTGGAAGAGGACTCTCTTCTCTAGAATGTAATATAATTTTTAATTTTTTTAATAATATTTAATATTTTTTCTTTCTTAAAATCAACATCTTCTCAAGTGTAAAAATATATACTTGTAGAGTTTTTTAATTACAATATACTATATCTAATTAAAACACTATGAATTCTATATGAGAATATTAATGACTTTGAGCTCTATATAATGGTGTTTACATGTTATTAAAAAAATATCATAATAAATAGTAAGAGTTATTGAAATGTCAATTTTCCAAAATAAATGTATTTTTTTAGTAATTGGATACTAACTAGTATAAAACATGCATCTAATAGGAATTTCCAATTGAAAAAGTGTGAGACCATATATAACTTAGCTAGAATAAATTTATCAAGATCATATGTTTGAAATAAATTGTCTTTTAGATAGAAATACTCAGATTTAGTCGTTCTGATAAATCAGCTTGAAAGGTGACACAACTTTGTACTTTTACATAGTTGGCATTCATCATTTGACTTAGAGTATCCAATTTCATGTTGGAGATCTTGGTTAGTTCTGTTGACTTCTCTTCTAATTGATTGGCCAAAATTATTTTGTCATCTTCAATCATAAATTTGCCTTCCATAGCTTTCTTCTTTTGTTCGGTCACCTCATATAGTAGTATGGCTTGTGATTCTTGCTCCAACTTGAGATTTCTAATTTTCTCAACTTGGACTCTATTCTTTTCCATTAGATCTACAATTGTTTTATCAAATTCATTGGAGTCTCCATCTGCAAATAGTTTAGTAGTGTCCATCTCTTTGTATTGTGTGTCATTCTCCCCAATAGCAATTTCCTTCCTTCTCTTTAAAGAATTCTTTAGGTCTTTCTTTCTTGATTCAATTGATGTAGAATGAGATATAGTTCAATCTCCTCATTCCCAATAATCTTTCCTAGCTTGTAGACTTCTATTTCAAGATCTTTTTCTCAAAGTTGCAAAGCTTCTCTTTCAAAGAACAAGGCTTTAATACAAATTGTTAGAATTACAATAGAAAAGGTAAACTTTTGAGAGGAGGGGGTGAATCAATAGTTTAAATTTGGACCCATAAAACTTTCACCACACATCCATCTCATACATTCAATGTGTAAACTGAAATAGCATGTAAAGAATGTATATCTAAAATATGTAAGCAAGTAAACATTCACACACATATGACACTAGATATGATTACCCAGAAACCCTCCAAGTGAGAAGGTAAAATTGGGTGGCGATGACACCCACAAATCTTCACTACTGCAATAATAAAGTGTATCAAATGAAGGTTACAATGTTTTTATCATGAGACATGATCTACCCTGTGAAAGGTTTGCACTGTTAAAGGCTTACAAAGACTATTAGGTCTCACCCTGCTAAAGGATTTCAACACCCTATTAGAAGTGTGCCTTACTAAAGGACTTTAACTCACAATTAAGTAAGCACCTTGTTAGAGGATTTCACTACATCTTGTTAGGACTGCTCTGGTAAGAGATTTTGACTGAAATCACTTGTTAGAATGTCTCAGCATTGATCTTATGGTTAGCACTTGATTATCTGATAACATATCTCTTCTAAACTGATGTCTTCTTGATCCTTCCTGATTAGATGTCTCTTTGTTGTATACTCTTCTCTTTCCTCTGTTCACTCTAACTAATTCTATAATGTAATCCCACTTCATAACTCCTTAGCCACCATGAATGCTCTGGTTGTGCATGAAAACTTCTCTATATTGTGCTTCAACACCTTACACACTTGCTAGAGAGTTTAGGATTTTTCCTCCTTAAGAAGACTTTGGTGACTTAGGGTTAGGTATGAACCTACAGCTGAGATTCATCCATTTTTTTACTTAATCTTTCCCATTTTCTAATTGGTTGCATGTAATTTCATTAGGAATCCAACTTAAGATTCTTCCTTATCTCCAAAATATCATAATTCATCTTTAAGTCAGCTCAAAAATGGTTTACATAGTTGTTTTTGTCATTGCAAACAAATATGTCAAAATTGTCTTACTCGACACCTAAAGTCTCTGATGCTTGACATATACTAATCTCTTTGATGTGACTTGGCATCTATATTACTTAGCATCCACTATTTTCTCATCTCCTAAATCACTCAACATACACTATTTGCTCAACACTTGAGTGACTTGGCACATGAGTGGCTTGGCACTCACTGTGAACTCGGCATTCTCTATAATATAAATGGTGTGCTTGGCATGCGCTACTTTGTTTAGCATCAAATAAGTAAATAACTTAAGTGTGTAGACACTCATTTGTCAAAACCAATCTGAGATCAACAGGGGATAAACTAAAAACCATCTTCATAGCAGGGGATGGGGTTTATGCTTACAATAGGACTCCATTTGGGTTGTGTAATGCACCAACCACATTTCAAATGATTATTCTTCACATCTTTGATGGGATGTTAGTAGGAAATTTCAAAGTCTTCTGAGATGATTGATCTATCTACAGATAGAAAAAACAACACCTAAAAGTATGCAACATATAGTATGCAAAGAAGGGTTGAAAATGGATCCTAATAAAATCAAAGTCATTGTTAACATGGATTCTCTCATGGATGTGATTAGTGTCAAATACTTTTTAGGGCATATGGGATATTATAGGAGATTTATAAAGGGATTTGCAGAAGTAATTCTACCTTTAGAGTAATTAACTAGAAAAGGGGAGAAATTTGCATGGGGAAAGGACCAAGAGGAGCCCTTTCAAAAATTATAGAGGAGGTTAGTGGGAGCTCAAACCTTCATATATATCTTTACTAGAACAAGGAGTTCCACATCCATATGGACACATCTAACTATGATATAGGCGCCACCCTAGCACAACCTAGAAAGGAGGGATTGGACTATCTAGTTTACTTTGCTAGCAAGCTACTTTCAAAAGAAGAACAAAATTGTAGTACCTTAGATAGAGAAGCACTAGGTATGGTTTATGTAGTTCAAAATTTTAGACATTGTTTATTAGCCACTCCATTTACATTCTTTTTAGATCATCAAGCTCTTATGTATCTTGTTAACAAATCTATTATCCAAGGAAGAGTAAGTAGGTGGCTAGTCCTCCTTCAAGAATTTATTTTAAAAATCATAGTTCATCTAGGGAAAAGTCATGTGACTACAGATCAGTTGGCCAAAAAAAATGTTAGGAGAACTTGTTGAAAATGGAGTAAGTGAAGACTTTCTAGATTCTCAATTGTTTCAAATTGTTGTGTTATCACAGTGGTACGAAGATATTGGTCAATACTTATCAACTACTACCTTTCACAAAGAAATACCACTAGCAAAAAGGAGAAAAATCACATTGTAAAGAAAGACATTCTATCTTATTAATGGGTTATTGTATAAGAGAGTGTCAGACAAGGTGCTAAGGAGATGTGTGATGGAGGAAGAGATCATTGGAGTTCTACAAGAATCCCATGAAGGCCTAGAAAGAGGTCATATGGGCCCGGATGCAATAACCTAGAAGGTACTCTTGGTAGGACTTTGTTGGCCTACACTTCATGTAGATGCTCAGGAATGGGTCCTTAGTTGTGGTATATGTCAGAAGGTAGGAAAACCCCTCAAAAGAGACTTAATGCTGCTATTTGCCTCACAACCAAAAGAGCTATTGGAGCATTGGAGTTTAGACTTTCTGGGCCCTCTTCCTATACTAGCAACACTCACATATGCAAATATAGTGGTTGTAATGGAGTATCTCACAAAATGGGTAGAGGCGAGAGCACTCCCAAACAACACAGCACTAAGTATGACTAAATTCCTCAATGAACAGATAATGACTCAATTTGGCATACCCCTATAGATAACAAGTGATGGAGGAGTACACATTGTGAACCAGGTAATCAGAAAAATGACAAGTGTGTTCAAGGTTTTCCATACCTTTTCCAATCCTTACTAGCCCAAGGCTAGTGGTCAAGAAAAAGATACAAAGAAAGTATTGGTGAGCATCATGTACAAGACATGTGGAGTTGAAAAATAAGATTGGGAGGAGAGGCTTTCAGTAGTCCTTTCGATATATTGGAATACCAACAAGGTCACCATTGGGAAAACCCCTTTTTACCTAATATACATGTAGAGGTGATAATGCTACTTGAATACACAGTTTCTAGCCTAAGAGTGGAAGTTGAACATGGGATGGGAGATGTGCAAAGCTTAAGAGAAAGACTCAATATCTTAATAAAAATGGGCAAAAGAAGGAAAATGGCTCAATGGACAACATAGGTGGCACAACGAATATAAAATTTTTGAGCTAATAAACATTTTAAAAGAATGAATATCCAGCTCAAAAAACTTGTATTTAAGTACAATGGAAAAAATGAGATAAAACTCAAGAAGTTCAAAGCACGATGGCTAGGATCATACAAAATAATGGAGTAAGGGAAAATGGAGCAATAAATTTGTCAACTTTACATAATAATCCCTTACAATACCTAGTCAATGGGTCTAAATTGAAACCTTATAAAGAAGGGAAAGAATCATTTTGTGTTTATTCAATAGACATCAAAGATGGAAGGTGTGTGGAGGGAATACAAGAAAAAATAATTTTAAAATTAGAGAAGATAAAAGGAAAGACTAGAGGTAAAATAATAAAACCAAACCCTAACATGGTCCCATTATATAAGTCAAGTTGGAAGAATAACAAAAGACATAAAAGAATAGCAGTACGGGTAGAAGGAATTTAGGTATGAAGCATTGCCATACACGGCAGAGTTGGAGTATGAAAATTTATAGTATGAGGGGCTGCAATATTCTCTATACATAGCATTAGAGTACAAAGCAAATCACATGGAGGGGTTGTCATATCACTAGAACAAGCACAAGTAGGAGTATAGATGGGAAAGGAAGTATGGGTGGGAGTGCGGGGAAGAATTTTTACAAAGGTTGCAATTGGGGTACTAGTACGAGGAAGAACGCATAAGAAGATTACCATTAGAGTACAGTTACATGGAAGAATCTATATGAGAGGCGTGGTTGGAGTACAAGTACAAGGAAGAATTTGTACGAAGGTTGTAAGGATGTGAGCAGTCAAAGTTAGCGTATAGTCAAAGCATCGTAAGGAGATATTGACATAAAAATAAAGCATCCCAAGAATTGGTCTTTGTACAAGTTAGGAAGCAACACATGAAAGTGTTATGCGTGTAGTATCAAGGAGATAAGCAAGTTCTACCTAAGGGAGTCGTACCAAGAATAAATTACCCACAAACACATGGTAGGAGACAGTTACATGGAAGACAAACCAATGGGGGAAGACACAATGATAGTAAGGACATTTAACAACAATTACAATATTTTAAAGACAAGCATTGATAACCCAAGCAAAGGAACAATTAGTGATTCAAGGAAAGACAAATTCTTGCAAGTGAAGAAAATGGCCACGAAGAAAGACAAGGGGAAGAAAACAGAAAAGATAAGAGTGACCAATGTCACATTTGATAGTGTGGAAGGAAGAAAATATAGGACATGGTGGGAAAATGCAAAGGAAAACCATGTGTTGAAGGAAGCACTATGCAAGGCAAAAGTGGATAAAATCATTTTTATGCCTATTTTTTATTCAAAAGAATTTGATCCTATGTTGAGAACTATGGTTGTTGGAATGACAAAAAAGAGCATAAATATGTGATTCAATATTTTCAATAGACCTTCATTATTTTATATTCTCCAAAATAGATAAACAAAGCATTTGGGGTTCCTAACCATGGGCATGATGTAACAAAAACCCCAACAAAAATGACAAAGGAAGAGAAAAAAAAATGGTTAGGACTCATGCATGAGTGATCTCACAGAACAAGAATAGGATACCATAATTTTGAACAAGAATAGTAGTCGAGGGTAGAAGAAAATATTTATAGCCAAAGAATATTGGAGTTGCATTGTGGGCTTGGTAAAGAGAAAACTCACTAGTGGAAGCCGCATATCTGACATTGCCATCTAAATGTTACCCATAGTAAATGGAGTGAATGTGGGAAGGGTTTTCAATTGGGCACAAGACCTTTCAAAAAGGTTAAGGGAATTCTTATAGTTAAAGCATAAAGCATTCTACATGCCTCATCATGTCATCGCCCTATTTTTAGAGGCAATTCAAACACAAGTGCCTCTAGAGCATAGGACTTTTGTAACAACAAATAGGGTGGATCCCTATAAGCTTGCCATGGAATATTCGTTTGACATGGATATATCCAACATAGGGCATAGAGGAGGAGATCCAAGGAAGAAGAAGTTCAAGAACATAGTGGTACCAAAGCCTTCTATTCAAATAGAAAGCACAAATCAAGAAGATGAAAGTTCTGATGAAGAAGAGACAAGTACAAGAGAATCTTATTCTGAATCAAATTAGAATGATTAATTTCAACTAAGTTACATTAAAGGCACACCTGGAGAGGTCATATTCTTGCCACTTCCAAACGGACGTTGCCCATAGCCACACCTAAGTATGTTGAGATTCAAATAGGTATGGAAATAGGTACTAGTCATGTCTGTACAGAGGTTGGAGAATGGGTTCGTACGAAGAACAAGGAAACCTAGGAAATCCATATGAAAGAAACCCATATGGTATTTCGTACATAGGGGGCCTTGATTGCACATGAAGCTCATGTGGACACACATACGCAGAAGGCATAGACAGATCCCAATCTCGGTACAGAATTCTATACGCCAATAGTTCATATAAATGACATGGCAGGCACAAAGGATGTAGTCTACATGATAAACAATGATCAGGCTAGAGGCAGCGATACATTGGACAAGGACAGAGAAGGTAGTATATGGTTAATTCCTTAGTGGGGTACAAAACAAATTTCATATCTAGATATGAAAAATATGGTTCCTCCAAACCAGTTGGCTCATACTAAAGCAATCAACCTTTGATGCCACAAGAAGGCAACTACCAATATTGTGAGACTGGAAACACCTACATGCATCAAAGTGGCTCAACCAATTACTTTAGTGGTACAATCTATAAGGAAGGAAGAATCCCAGAGTGGAAAGCATATAGAAACAATCATTCCTTAGAAGGAGATAACACAAGTTGAGGGCTAAATATTGGACAAAGCTGATAAATTGCTAGGAAAGTTTGAAATATGCCTCCACCTTCATCACCTCCCTTGGAGATTGAAATTGAAGACATAACGGAGGCACAAAGCGAGCACTTGGAGCTATTAACAACAAAAATGACAAGACTATCATCAGAGGGCAACATTGAGATGCTTCTTAGGGAGTTACAGGGGATGGAGCAAATCACAAAGGAGATTCTCAAAGAAGCCAAGGAATATAACCTAGATACCATAATCTGAGCAAGACAATCTCTAATGGCATTCATGAAGAAAGACTTCCATATGGACTAGATTTTACTCATGCAGAGTAGAGACGGGCATGAGGAGGTAGTCGGGCATGAGGAGGTAGTTAGCATATGGAAGATTGGACATACCATACCTATAATGATAGAGCAACCACCACTTATGCGGTCACTTACTCAAATGGAGGAAGTGTTTAGAGGGACATTCACAAAGCTTGAATAGGAAAAGGATTTGACAAGAAGGATGAAAGAAAAATGGGAAAAAGTGAAAGTAGCTTGGGAAGTAGAGAAAGAAACTCAAGTTGAGAAATTGGCATCAACTAAAAGAGATAGGATGGAAGCCTTGAACCTTTCTTGGGGAGTTTGAGCTAAGAAAATGGCTACAGAGCTAGATCTATGGTGCCTTCACAAACAACCTTGAACCATTTTTCAGGGAGTTCTATCTAAGCAGATGGTTGCAAAATGAGATCTACGATATCTTTGCAAATGAGCATCTAGTCCAGGTACATTCTCCCACCCTACTTTTTGAAGTGTAGTTTCCTTTTAGGTTTTTTTGGGTAGTCATCTCCAAGATGGCTTCCTTTTGGGGGGAGGATAAATGTAAGGCATAATAATACAATTATGTAATTAAAGATAATTAGTTTTGGAATTGGGTAGTTAGGTGGCATAGGGATGTGTCGGTTGGTCTTCCTAACCAATCAGACACTATATTAGAACATTGGAACATGTTACATGAATGATGTACTTGTTTTTGGTTATCAATACAAGGATATTGGTTTCCCTCACCAACTTTGGTACGTGTGATATTGGTAGTAAATCTTTGTTGATACTAATATAGTTAAATTCATGCTTTATTATTTTGTTTGGTAGCCATTCTACATGTGTTATGATTAAGAATTGATGAAGTGTACAAGATAAGCATGCCAAAGTGACATTCAATCATGTTTAACAAATTAAAAATCTCAATTCCATATGTCCAAATTCATCTAATAAAATTATTCCCAGTGTACATGTGGTGTCCATATGTTGTCTTCATGTAATTATTTTCTCATTGGTTCATAAAAGTAGTGTAATTTTCTCATTATCCAATAAGTTGATGCCTTATTGTAATTGAACATCATTTAACACTTATAATGAATAGTTGAATTAGAGTCATGTTAGCTTGATCTTCACCATTAGTTTCAAATTAATTTGGGTTATTCATTGTCATTGAACTCTCTATACAAGGAAAGGCCTTCTCATTTAATGATACATTTATAGAGATTGTTGCTAATATGTTGTCAAAATGATGACTCCTTCATTGTTGTTATCATAGTGAGTGTTTGTGAAGTTTTGGGGCATTGCATAGTGTTAGTTGCATACAGAGTCACCATTTTCCAAAGGTTTTTCCTTCAAATGTTTGCCCATTTGATTATTGAAGTCCTTTTCTTATCGCCCATGTATTCACCCTCTCCCAAAGTGAATGGTTGAAGTAACTAGTGCCCGCAGTCACGGTCCCTTCCCTTGAACCACTTTGGATCACTTCGAACCTTAGTTCAAAGTAGTTCAAAGTAGTTCAACCAAAGGTTTTACACTAACGATCTTTTTGGCAGGTGATGTACATCAACCCGATGGAGCTTTCTTCTGAATCACTTTGGACCACCTCAAACCGAACATCAGTTCAAACTAGTTCAAAGTTGTTCAATGGCAGAGGTGTTTGGCAACTTCAAATATTTAAGTACGGCACGCTGTCACATTGCGAGACAATTAATGATCTTGTCAGAGAATAATGATAAAAAGGACATTTTTATTTCCAAGGAAAGAAGTCATCATTATTGGAGAAGTGGAAATCTTCAGCCGAAAAAGTAATTGGATGTTGCATTAAGCTAATCATTAGCAATACATTCAAAAAAGAAATCATTAAATAGAAATTCAAGCAACAAGGCTTTCGAATGTATGAAGGTTAACAAGAGGTGATGTGTCATTAATACCTAATAATCATCCTGTACTTCTACATGTAAACACTTTATTTTAAGAAAAACTCATTCAATTTTCTTTTTAATTATCATGCAAAGAATTGAAAGTGTGGAGAAGGAGCTATCAAGGGAGATAGAGAAAATTGTTGATTTCTCAATGGAATACAGGTGAGAACTTAGCAATCCTTGTTTTCTTCTACAAATCTCTGTTGTTTCAAAGCTTTATCTGTTTGAAGCCTTGTTGTTTGATTGAGAATGAGGTCAGTATTGCATTTCTTCGGTAATGTCTCAAGCCTAGAATGTAGAAAACCTATCATCTGTGATACAAATTTGGAAAGGGTAAAAGAGGAGAATTTACAGGAAAACTTTCTTGTATATGCTAATGAAGTTAATGGATGTATGGAAGTCTTAACTAGTGGGTTGGTTGAGGCTACCGCTTTCCACCAGCCTTCGTGAGTCCTGAACTCTCCTACAAATCTATATTGATCACTATGATGTTAAAATCTAGAGTATTGTAAGTAAAAATGGCAACGTGATACTCACGATTTCAAGAGACACTATTGCCTTTGTATTGCATTTGCCAGAAAATACCTATGCTACATTCTCCCATGTTCAAGCCTAGGCCGAATACCAAGAGACCCCAAATCAATCATGCACTACCATTGCTAGGAAATGGACTGAAACCATGTATAGTAGAGGTTCCAAGATACCCAAGGTCATCACTAAATATCACCTAAAACCCCATATTCAAGACCTAGTGGTGTTATTGCATAGGGTAAAAGGTTCAGCTGATGTACTTCTTTTTGAAGAATGGATGTATAGGTATATAGAAATCATTTTGAAGGGTGAACAATGGATGGATTGGGTAAAGATTATTGCCACTTCAATGAGGTTTCAACTCAGAGGTGCTAAGGAATTTCAAGAGGATTTTTATATGGCTTCCTATTTAACTTACTGCATTGCCTATACTTGTGATCTTATCCCTCTTCCTCATGGAGTGTGGAGTGAAGAAATGACAGTTTTCTAGTATTTCCCTCTACTATAGAAAGAAAAAATATTGGAAATTTTAGGAAAGTTCGTGACCTACTAAAAGAAAAGGTTTATATGTCTCTAAAGGAAGTTCCCATGCCTAGACTATCCCCTGAAGCTCAAAGGTTAATTCAGCAATATGGAAGCTACTTTATACAGTTCCCCAGGCTCACATATTTCAGAATTAGTGGGTTTGAGGATAAACCTATGAAGTTTCCTTGGTATGTCTTAGACTGTTTAGTTTTGGCCAAAATATGCAAACAACTCTTCTCTGTTATTAAAGATAATCTACCGCAAGAAGATTGGGAAACAACCTTCCCTATTAAGTTGGGCTCATTGGTTTGTAATAACATGGATAGTGCTTCCATCATTGGAAGTAACTTACTTGGGTTCAATCTCCGCTTCTACCATAGTAGGAGGAACTTTGATAGTAAAGGGTATGCAATCCAGATCCTTGGCCTTGAAATTAACCAATCAACCCCTTGGTTGGAAGATCTATGGCAATATTGTAGGAATGAAGGAGAAGTTATAAGGAAATATCATTCAAGGCTGAATTTGCAGCAAATTGATTCCTTCAAGTTGAAGTTCAAAACAAAGGGAGTAGTTGAGGATGGCTCGGATATAGTTGAACTTGGTTGGGAGGAATCTAGTGAATTGAAGTCCCTAGCAGTCGACCGGAGTAAGGATGAAGAGGATGATATTAATCTAAGGGCTAGGTTCATACTGATCTTCATAGATGACTGGTTACAGAGAAAGAACAAGAAAATAATCAATGAACCTTCTGTAGAGGTGATTTCTTTCCCAGAATCACTTCCACCTAACATCCCACTTTTTCCTGTTGCAAGTAATATATTGGTTCAAGATGAATAGAAGAAGTCACCTTCTCGTTTGCAAACTACAACTCCAAGAACAATCCAAGTTTGAAGCTCTGAAGCAACATAAAGTTCAGAAAGAGAGAATGTCTACTCAGGGGTAGGATTCGAGTGATGGCCTCAATTTCTCTGATAGTGCAGATGGTAATGTTAAATTCATTTAAGCTCCCAAGGTAGATCAACCTAGATTCCTAACTCCTACCAGAGATGCCTAAGTGATGTCTAAGAACCCAATTATTCCTTCTTGGTTATCAAGCACAATTTAACAAGAAAAGGAATTTTCAACCAGTGTCCACACCAATGAAAGATATAGTCACTAGGTATGTAGCCAGAGGTTCGAAGGTAAAGAAGTTGAAAACGGATGCTCATCTTACCAACGATCTAGTAACAAGAAAAATTACTGCTGAAATAGCTATCTACAAGAAAAAGGAGTTTGAGGATACTGATGATGAAGGGTTTAAGGTTACCTCTATTGAATTGGAAACTATTAATAGAAGCACCGGCAACCATTTATTTAAATTCTCTATTGACCATATGCTTACTCAATTTGAGAAAGATAGTAAAGAGAAGAAGGAATTAAAGAGCATGGTAATGATAATGGCTGCATACATTGATTCCTTAATGAAACTTGGAGCTTTACCAATTATTCAGGTCCCGCAACCATTTGATCCCAATTCGACATGAAGTCAACAATTGATGAGGCAAATGTAGAGAGGAATGTTGTCAGCCGATGTCGTGAAGAGTTGGGTGGACATCATAATAAAGGAAGGTAATAAATTCATCTTTGAATTTACTAGTGTTTACACTGAGGGAGAGACATTGCTAGGAGAAATTCAGACCTTGGTTCCAGTTTAGGAAACAGAACTAAGTCGATGTCAAGTAGTCATTTTTTAGGTAACCGAAGTTGAACAGTTTGGGGTCCTCAAGTTCTTAAATAAGAATCCAATGAAAAATGTGGATCCTTGTATGTTGTTTATTCTGAAGAACAATATGGGCTGGAAAGAAACAGTCTACAAGGAGACAATCAAAGAAGTGCAAGGTATTGAAAGCAGGGTTACAGAGATGCACGAAGAGCTCTTGAAGGATATGAAGATTTTGAACCCCACAGGGATTTTGCAGTTTGATGAAGGGAACATGGACGTTGAGATGGTAATCAAGAACTTCAACGAAGTCATGGAACAAATCAAGGATAGTGAATCACTAAGTGACGACGAATTCACTGTGTTGGCAAGTATTGAATCAATGTTGCATCTCAATAAGAACTTGATGCCACATTAGAGTTTGAAAGTAAAGGAATGTAGGTGGCAGAAAGATGCATGTAGGGACCAGTTGCTGAGCCTAAAGAACCCTCACTCCCAAGTGACGCAAGAGTTTATGAGCACGTTTCGAAGCTGGAAGCTAGTATGTCAGACCGTCAATGAGGAGGAGAAAACTAGCGAAGATGCTTGAACTGAACCGTTGCTTTAGTTACTTTTTGGCGCCCTTTTTTTTAAATAACTACTTTCTCATTTTGTAACTATTTCTTATATTATCCGAAACGGCTAGGTTTTGATGGAGGCCTTTCAGATTTGGAAAAACTATAAATGCTAGGGCATTGAACTGGTTTAAGGTTAGCAAAAGATAGCTAGAAGATAGATAGTAGAAAAAGTTCTATTAAAGTAGATAACTTTAATCAGTGATCAAGGATAATATATGGATTTTTGGCTTTCAAATGACTGTGTGCATGGGAAGGTTTAATTTACATAGATAAATTGCCTCGGATTCTACTTTGGAACTTGGTGTTCAGAGTGTTAAATCATTATTACTTTGTGAATGTTGATTTGACGATTCAGGATCTTGATTGTTGTTCACTTTGTAAGTTTATTTCAGTTCTAATGTTTGAATGATTTATGTCAATTTGTGGTATAATTCATTCTTTGAAGTAGATTTTCTATATGAGTAAGCTCGAATGGATGTTTCTTTGAGAAAGTTGTATTGATATTCACCTCACTACCTAAGAGTAGTCGAGAGATCCTTACGCACTTTCAAGTAAAAGTGTAAAGATAACCTTAAATTCATCGCAAGTCAAATAAGGGAGCTATACCTTTAGAAATTCAGAGAGAAAGTTAAACAACATGAGACTTTCTCAACTATTGTGAACATTTTTGTTCATAGAGTAAACTTGGTAAATTGGTTGAAAGGACAATCTGTTCAAACTTTCATAATTTTGGGCATAGAGTAAACTTGGTAAATTGGTTGAAAGGACACTCTGTTCACCAATAGATTTTTGGCGACTCTACTGGGGAGAATCCCTTTGAAAAAGAACCTGGGTTTTGGAAAAGAAATGTATAAAAATGGTTCTTCCACATAACGAGGTCTTCCCTATACTACAACCTAACCTTCGATTTGAAGATACTCAAGAAGACATAATCTCAGACTTGGTTGCAACTGCTTGGGCATTGCATAGAAGTAATCTACAATACCAACAAGTATTAATTGTTTTAGAAAGAGAAGAAGAGAGGGCGGAGTTGTTGAGAGGAGTACCAGAAGTTCAAGAAGAAGCAGTTGTAAATAGACTGGCTTAGGCCCCCACAAGACCTTGAACTTGTAACCAAAATTAGAATTGGCTACCCGTAGATACACAAGGAGGGAAAGAAAAAAGGGGATTCTTGATGAAAACTTTGAGCCATTGAAGAATCTGAAGTTTCTACCAGAATTTAACGATCTTAAGAAGAAGAGTATTAAATCCCAAAGTAGACCCAGTTCCCCACCTAAGCAATCTCCTCTTTCACCTTTAGTACAATCTTTGCTTCCATTAAATACTCTCATCCCTGTTGTTATAATTGTTCAACCCTTGCAGGTTGTACCACCAAACATGGCCTTAAATCAACCGTGGGGACAAAATATAGGGCCATTAAATTTGGGTGTAAATCCTGCACCATTACCCAAAGGAGCCACTGAAATTTTACCCAAGTTTAGTGGAAACAGCAAGATTTCAATAGAGGACCACTTAAGTGCCTTTTATTCAACCTGTGCTATTATAAATGTGCCCACACAAGAAGTTGTTGTAAGATTGTCTGTGCAGACATTAACTGATGCCGATGCAGATTGGTTTAATCATCTTCCTCATCATTCCATCACCAGTTGGGATGATATGAAAAATTCTTTTGAAGATAGATTCAAGGCTCCCGAAAATGAAAGTTTTCTATTTTTCCAACTTGGTCAAATGAAGAAAGAGATGCATGAACCTATGAGGGAATTTGTAGCTAAATTTAATAGACTCATGCAAAGAATCCCCACTGCGTCTAGACCTAATGCAGAGAACCAAAAATCATTCTTCATTAATGTCGTTCATCCAGAAATAAGTTTCCATCTTATAAAAGATGCATGCATTGATTTGGTCGCTACCCAGAGACTGGCTATTCCATTAGAGGATGCATTTATTAATGCAGATAAATGGAAGCAAGAGGTTCAAACATTGGGAACACCTTCATCTTCAAACTCCACTGATCTTGTGTAACAAAAACTAATGAACAATGTAGCAATGATGAAGAAGCCCTCTGGACTCTTGAATTCGATGTAAGTTGTTCAAATTTGGGCTTAGGTGCTAGTGTTGTCCTCATTTTACCCTCAAGAGATGTTTTCTCTTTCTCTTTCAAATTGGATTTCCATAATACTAATAATACTGTCGAGTACGAAGAATTGCTTCTGGGGCTGCAGGAAGCCAAGGTGAAGGGAGTAAAATAGTTGAGGGTAAGAGGTGATGCTGAGCTTATCGTAAAATAGGTAAGAAAGGAATTTTTTATTAAAAATGATAGGCTAAAGCATTATAGAAATTTAGTTTGGGATGAAATCGAGTCATTTGAAGCATTTTCTATTGAACTCATTCCTCGCTCCCAAAACACCAAGGCTGATTCTTTGGTTGTTTCAGCATCATTATTATTGCCTCATCTAGAATTCAAAAGTGACACTTATAGGATTGAGATGATCTATAGACCTAGAGTTCCATACAATGTTAGTCATTGGTAGGTCTTTAATGATGATGCACAATTGAAAGAATTCATAGGATGTGCTGGAAACATTGTTGAAACCTTCTTCAAAGGATCTGAACATGATGGTAAATCGATTGGAGAAGAATCAATTGAATCTGGGGAGATTATTCAACTCAAAGGAAATCGGATTCCTAAAGGATTGGTTTCTTTGGAGCATTTTTTCGATAGAAAAGATGATAGCACCTTGAAGAGAGATATTGAACCTAAAGAAAAAATAGAAGGACATGAAAATATCAACATTGGAACCAAGAAAATCCCAAATTGATTTCTATAGGAAATACCTATTCTGCAAGAGAAAAGGAGAAATTGTCTGAACTTTTCATTCAATATCAAGATGTTTTTGCCTGGGGTTATGAGGATCTAAAGAATTTCAAGAATGGTGAATTTGTACATCACATACCACTAAAACCAGAGGCAACTCCTTTTAGACAAAAGCTCAGGAATTACAATCCTAAGGTTTCTGAAGCCATTTTTAGAGAGGTGGAGAAGATGTTGAAAGCTCATATAATATATCCCATACATCATTCAACATAGGTGGCCAACATTGTTCCTATGAGGAAGAAGAACGAGGAAACAAGGATTTGCGTTGATTTTAGGAACTTGAACTAGGAAAGTCTTAAAGATAACTATGTGCTTCCCACTATGGATCACATCTTACAAACAGTAACTGAATCTAAAGTAATGTTTATGCTTGATGGTTATTTAGGATACAATCAGATCAATGTTGCACCTAAGGACCAGCATAAAACAGCTTTCATTACCCCATGGGACACATTTGCCTATAATCAGATGCCTTTTGGTTTGATTACCATTGGAGTGACCTTTCAGAGAGCAATGAAATCATCTTTCAAGGATCTGCAAGACAAGATAATTGTGATATATCTTGATGATTTGACAGTCAACTCTAAAAGAAGAAAACATCACTTAAGGGACTTGGAAAAGGTGCTAAGTAGATGTAGACAACATGGTATATCCTTGAATCCTAAAAAGTATGTGTTCTTTGTGGAAGAAGGTAAATTGCTTGGACACATCGTCTCTAAAGATGGTATAAAAATTGATCCAGAGAGGGTGAAAGCAATACAGAAGCTGACTCTGCCCACCAATATAAGTGATTTGAAATCCTTCTTTGGTCAAATCAATTTCCTAAGGAGCTTTGTCCCTGAATTCGCTGAAAAGGTGAGATACATGTTGAATATGATGTGTGAAAAACATCCTTTTAGGTGGCAAGAGGAGGGTAAAAAGGCTTTCGAAGATATTAAAATAGCCATTACAAATGCCCCAATGCTGATAAGTCCAAATTTTGAAAAGGATTTCGTTATCTATTGCTATGCTTCTGAACACTCTTTATCTAGTATTTTAACTCAGCAGGATGATAAAGGTAATGAGGCTCCAATCACCTTTATGAGTGTTCCATTAAAGACACATGAGTTAAACTATACTCCAATAGAAAAACATGCATTTGTTGTAGTGAAGGCATTGAAACAATTCAGATATTATATACTGCATTCTCATTATGTTGTGTATGTGCCTGAAACAGTAGTCAAAAGTATATTAACTCAACAGGAAGTAGGAATGAATAAAAGAGCAGTGTGGGTAGCTAAAGTTCAAGAATATGACTTGACTAATAAGCCTACTTCTTTGGTGAGAGGGCGTGGTTTGTGTAAAATGATGGCTGAGAACAAAGATGTGTCCCTTGATGAACCTGATGAAACCCCCGCTATCTTATTGGTCAGCCTTACAGATCCTTGGTTCTTAGATATTGCATATTTTCTAACATACAATGAGTGTCCCCCAAATATGAGTCATAAGGAAAGGCAAAACCTTAGATTAAAGGCTAAGAAATATGTAATTTCAAATGGTGTTCTATATAAAAGAGGAATTGATGGAACCTTTTTAAGGTGTGTGGATGCAAAACAGCAAGAAAATTTGTTAAAAGCATATCATTTAGAGGCTTGTGGAGGGCACTTCTCATCCACGGTTACTACTTTAAAAAATTTCAGGAATTGCTTCTATTGGCCAGGCATGTTCAAAGATGCTTATAAATTTGTGAAGAACTGTGACAAATGTCAGCTTTTTACTAGATGCCCTCAATTAGCAGCATTACCTCTCAGGCATGTTGTCATTGATGAGCCCTTTCAGCAATGGGATATTGATTTTGTTGGACCTTTAAGTCCTCCATCTAGCGCTGGACATACATACATATTAATAGCAACAAATTATTTCACTAGATGGGTGGAGGTAGTTCCAACTAGAAAAGCTAACTCTCAAGTGATATGTGATTTCCTAATGGAGCATATTTTTGTCAGATTTGGGGTACCTCAGAAGAAAGTTTCAAACAATGCCACTTACTTTTCATCTGAGGAAATCTCTCTTTTTTGTTATGAGCATGGCATATCATTGGCCCATTCCTCAGATTACTTTCCACAAGGGAATGGGCAGGCAGAGTCCACCAATAAAAACTTGGTATCCATAATTAAAAAGCTGGTGTCTGATAATTCCTGGGATTGGCATAAAAAACTTTATGAAGCATTGTGGGCAGATTGGATTACACCGAAAAGAGCTATTGGTATGGCTTCATTTGAATTGGTATATGGAATTGGAGGCCAAGTATCATTACCTCTGGAATTATCTGCTGCAAAACTACAATCGGTTATTGAAGATCAATTCTTTAAGGATTCACTGGAGAACAGAATAATGTACCTTCATAAGCTAGAAGATGAAAGAAACAAGTTGGTTGATCACATTACTGAGCATCAAATGAGGGTGAAACAAATTTTTGATAGGAAAGCCAGACCACGCAGTTTCCTCAAAAATGAGGAAGTACTTCTCTGGGATAAGAGGAGGGAATGGAAGGGTGCACATGGAAAATTTGGGTCTCTCTGGAAAGGCCCATTTATTATTTCAGAAGTTGTCAGCCGAAACATCTTTCATTTGAAGTACCCAGATGGAATAGTTTTGCCCTTTACTTATAATGGGCAGGACTTGAAGTTCATCAAGTTTTGACTTTAGAAGTCCCCTGTTGTGTACATAGCCTTTTTGTCATGTTGTGGTTTCCTTTTCCTGTGTTTTCCCTTTGTGTTAGTTTAGGTCTGTTATGCTCCTTGTTTTCTAAGTTCTTTATGTATTTTGCATACACAGTCCCTAGTCAGAGCCCTTGTTAGTTGCATATAGAATCGTCATTTTCCAAAGGTTTTTCCTTCAAATGTTTGCCCATTCAATTATTGAAGTCCTTTTCTTGTCACCCATGTATTCACCATCTCCCGAAGTGAATGGTTGAAGTAACTAGTGCCCATGGTCACAGTCCCTTCCCTTGAACCACTTTGAACCACTTCGAACCTTGGTTCGAAGTAGTTCAAAGCAGTTCAACCAAAGGTTTTACACTAACAATCTTTTTGGCAGGTGATGTATATCAACTCGATGGAGCTTTCTTCTAAATCACTTTGAACCACTTCGAACCTCGGTTTGAAGTAGTTCAAAGTTGTTCAACGACGGAGGTGTTTGGCAACTTCAAATTCTGAAGTATAACGCATCGTCACCCTGCAAGACAATTAATGATCTTGTCAAAGAATAATGATAAAAAGGACATTTTTATTTCCAAGGAAGGAAGGAAGTCATTATTGGGAAAGTGGAAATCTTCAGCCGAAAAAGTGATTGGATTTCGCATTAAGCTAATCATTATCAATACACTTGAAAAAGAAATCATTAAATAGAAATTCATGCAACAAGGCTTTCGAACGTGTGAAGGTTAACAAGAGGTGATGTGTCATTAATACCTAATAATCATCTTGTACTTCCATACACAAACACTTTCTTTTAAGAAAAACTCATTCAGTTTCCTTTTTAATTATCATGCAAAGAATTGAAAGTGTGGAGAAGAAGTTGTTGAAGGAGATAGAGAAAATTGTTGATTTCTCAGTGGAATACAAGTGAGAACTTAGCAATCCTTGTTTTGTTCTACAAATCTCTGTTCTTTCCAAGGTTTATCTGTTTGAAGCCTTGTTGTTTGATTGAGAATGAGGTCAGTATTACATTTCTTTGGTAATGTCTCAAACCTAGAATGTAGAAAACCTGTCATCTGTGATACAAATTTGGAAAGGGTAAAAGTGGAGAATTTACAGGCAAACTTTCTTGAATATGCTAATGAAGTTAATGGATGTATGGAAGTCTTAACTAGTGGGTTGGTTGAGGCTACCGCTTTCCCCCCAGCCTTCGTGAGTCTTGAACTCCTACAAATCTGTATTGATCACTATGATGTTAAAAGCAAGAGTATTGTAAGTAAAAATGGCAATGCGATACTCATGATTTCAAGAGACACTATTGCCTTTGTATTGTGTTTGCCAAAAAATACCTATGTTGCATTCTTCCCTGTTCAAGCCCAAGCCGAATACCAAGAGACCCCAAATCAATTCCACAATACCATGGCTAGGAAATGGACCAAAACCATGTATGGCAAAGGTTCCACGCTACCCAAGGTCATCACTAAATATCACCTAAAACCCCATATTCATGATCTAGTAGTGTTATTGCATAGGGTAAAAGGTTCAGCTGATGTGCTTCTTTTTGAAGAATGGATGTATAGGTATATAGAAATCATTTTGAAGGGTGAACAATGGATGGATTGGGTAGAGATTATTGCCAGTTCAATGAGGTCTCAACTCAGACGTGCTAAAGAATTTCTAGAGGATTTTTATATGGCTTCCTATTTAACTTACTGCATTGCCTGTACTTGTGATCTTACCCCTCTTCCTCATGGAGTGCAGAGTGAAGAAATGATAGTTTTCTAGTATTGCCCTCTGCTACAAAAAGATAGAATCTTGGAATATTTCAGGAAAGTTCACAACCTGCTAATAGAAAAGGTTTACATGTCTCTGAAGGAAGTGTCCATGCCTAGACTATCCCCTGAAGCTCAAAGGTTAATTCAGCAATATGGAAGCTACTTTATACGGTTCCCCAGGTTCACGTATTTGAGAAATGGCGGGTTTGAGAATGAACCTACGAAGTTGCCTCTGTATGCCTTAAATTGTTTTGTTTTGGCCAAAATATGCAGACAACTCTTTTTTGTTATTAAAGATAATCTACCACAAGAAGATTGGGAAATAGCCTTCCCTATTAAGTTAGGCTCATTGGTTTGTAATAACATGGATAGCGCTTCCATCATTGGAAGTAATTTACTTGGGTTCAATCTCGACTTCTACCATAGCAGGAGGAACTTTGATAGTAAAGGGTATGCAGCCCAGATCCTTGGCCTTGAAGTTAAACCATCAACGCCTCAGTTGGAAGATCTATGGCAAGATTGTAGCAATGAAGGAGAAGTTATAAGGAAAGATCATTCAAGGCTAAGTTTGCAATAAATTGATTCGTTCAGGTTGAAATTCAAAACAGAGGGAGTAGTTGAGGATGGCTCAGATATAGTTGAACCTGGTTGGGAGGAATCTAGTGAATTGAAGTCCCTAGTAGTCGACTGGAGTAAGGATGAAGAGGATGATATTAATCTAAGGGCTAGGTTCATGCTGACCTTCACAGATGACTAGTTACAGAGAAAGAACAAGAAAATCATTAATGAACCTTCTACATAGGTGATTTCTTTCCCTGAATCACTTCCATATGACATCCCACTTTCTCTTGTTGCAAGTAATATATTGGTTGAAGATAAACAGAAGAAGTCACCTCCTCATTTGCAAACTACGGCTCCAAGAACAAGGTCTCAATCCAAGTCTAAAGCCCTGAAGCAACATAAAGTTCAAAAAGAGAGAATGTCTACTCAAGGGCAGGATTCGGGTGATGGCCTCAATTTCTCTGACAGTGTGGATGGTAATGTTCAATTCATTGAAGCTCCCAAGGTAGATCAACCTAGATTTCTAACTCCTACCAGAGATGCCTAGGTGATGTCTTTGAACCCTGTTGTTCCTTCTTGGTTATCAAGCACAATTAACAAAAAAAGGAATTTGCAACTAGTGTCCAACACCAGTGAAAGATATCATCACTAGGTATGCGGCCAGAGGTTCGAAGTTAAATAAGTTGAAAACGGATGCTCACCTTACCAAGGATCCAGTAACAGGAAAAATCACTGCCGAAATAGCTACCTATAAGCAAAAGGAGTCTGAGGATATTGATGATGAAGGGAGCACTGGCAACCATTTCTTTAAATTCTCTGCTAACCATATGGTTACACAATATGAGAAAGATAGTAAAGAGAAGAAGGAATTAAAGGGCATGGTAACAACAATGGTTGTATACATTGATTCCTTAATGAACCTTGGAGCTTTACCAATTGTTTAGGTCCCGCAGCCATTTGATCCCAACTTAGCAAGAAGTCAACAATTGATGAGGCAAATGCAGAGAAGAAAGTTGTTAGCCAATGTCGTAAAGAGCTAGGTGGACATCATAATAAAGGAAGGTAATAAATTCATCTCTAAATTTACTAGTGTTTACGCTAAGGGAGAGACATTGCTGGGAGAGATTCAAACCTTGGTTCCAATTTGGGAAACAGAACTAGGTCGATGCCAAGTGGTCGTTTTTCAGGTAACCAAAGTTGAATGGTTCGGGGTCCTCAAGTTCTTAAATGAGAATCCAATAAAAAATGTGGATCCTTGTATGTTGTTCATTCTGAAGAACAATATGGGCTGGAAAGAAACAATCTACAAGGAGACAATCAAAGAAGTGCAAGGTATTGAAAGCAAGGTTACAGAGATGCACGAAGAGCTCTTGAAGGATATGAAGATTGTGAACCCCATAGGGATCTTGCAGTTTGATGAAGGGAACATGGACGTTGAGACGCTAATCAAGAACTTCAATGAAGCCATGGAACAAATCAGGGATAGTGAATCACCAAGTGCTGACAACTTCACTACATTGGCAAGTATTGAATCAATGTTGCATCTCAATAAGAACTTGATGCCACATCAAAGTTTGAAAGTAAAGGAATACAGGTGGCAGAAAGATGCATGTAGGGCCCAGTTGCTGAGCCTAAAGAACCCTCACTCCCAAGCGATGCAAGAGTTTATGAGCACATTCTGAAGCTGGAAGCTAGTACATCAGACCATCAGTGAGGAGGAGAAAACTAATGAAGATGCCTAAACTGAAACGTTGCTTTAGTTACTTTTTGGCGCCCTTTTTTAAAATAATTGCTTTCTCATTTTGAAACTGTTTCTTGTATTATCCGAAACAGCTGGGTTTTGATGGAGGCCTTTCGGATTTGGAAAACTATAAATGTTGGGGCATTGAACTAGTTTAAGGTTAGCAATAGATAGCTAGAAGATAGATAGTAGAAAAAGCTCTATTAAAGTAGATAACTTTAATCAATGATCAAGGATAAGATATGGATTTTTGGCTTTCAGATGACTGTGTGCATGGGAAGGTTTAATTTACATATATAAATCATAGTGTTCAATCATTGTTAATTTGTGGATGTTGATTTGACGATTTGGGATCTTGATTGCTGTTCACTTTGTAAGTTTATTTTAGTTCTGATGTTTGAATGATTTATGTCAATTTGTGGTATAATTCATTCTTTGAAGTAGATTTTCGATATGAGTAAACTCGAATGGATGTTTCTTTGAGAAAGTTGTATTGATATTCACCTCACTACCTAAGAGTAGTCTAGAGATCCTTACACACTTTCACATAAAAGTTTAAAGATAACCTTAAATTCATTGCAAATCTAATAAGGGAGCTATACCTTTAGAAATTCAGAGAGAAAGTTAAACAACATGAGACTTTTTCAAATGTTGTGAACATTTTTGTACTTTTCATAATTTTGGGCATAGAGTAAACTTGGTAAATTGGTTGAAAGGACAATCTATTCACCAACACATAGTTTATGCATTTCCTCACTAAGAGTAGGATTTATTTATTCTAAATCAAGATAGAGGTAGATGAATGGTAGGTATCATTATTGGTGAATTATTATGAATTGTATGTTCATACCTTTTGCTACTTCTTGATTGTGAATACTAGTTTAAGGTTAGTTTGAACTTATTGGAAGCATTTAACTTCAATCGGAAATGTTCATTTGGATTGAGTCATCATGTATTCAAGTGAGTATTGAAAATATGGAAATTTCATAAAATTGCACCCTCCTTTGTATAGTTTATTTGACAACCTCCTTTGCATAGTTGATTTGTCAAAAATATGGAAATCTCAGAAATTTGCACCCTCCTTTGTATAGTTCATTTGAAAACCTCTTTTGCATAGTTAATTTGGCAAAGCAAGGACATTAAAGTTTCACCTTTCTATCAATAGTCTCTTACATTGTACAATTAGCCTAGCTTTTTTATACCCATTTATTTTGTGATTTGTTTTGTTGGAAGTAGTTGAAGAGCTATCATTACCACATCATTCACATTTATAAAGTTAATATTCGATTGAATAAATAGAGAAAGGCCCCACATGGCTACCGCCAAACCACATCATTAAATTAAGTTGTATCCAACAAGAACGGGAACCTCAAGGTCACCTCTATGATCCTTTTATTTTTTTTGCAATATGTAAAATGTGTGGTGTCTTTGTTCAATAGAGGACTTGATATTAAGGGTTTGATCTTGGAATACAAGTGTTTCATATTGTATGTTAGAGTGGTCTCAAAACTCATGTCAACGGGTCATTGTTGGACATTCTTAGCACTTGTGGAATACCCCAAAGAGGCAACTGATCATAGTTGGATGTTCTTGCTACTTGTGAGATGTGGGCAAGTTTGCCATGGTGTAAATGTGACATGCTCTCAAGCTTAGTTAGGTTGGGCAGTTCGCTCATGCGCTCATGCGCTCTCTCAGTTCCTACCAAGATGGTTTTTGTGATTGATGATGGAAATCATTCTACTTATCTTAAGAACTCCTTGTGCTCTAGCTAATGATAAGCACATTAGTATCTCAAATTACTGATGGCTAACAAAGTTAATTTTCGCATTCTATCATTGGAATTGTTGTTAATGAGTAAACAGGTGAAACTCCAATTTAAGGACATTACACTGCAGGCTGCATGGTAAATTTTTTTCGTTCTTATATATTCTTTATAGACCTCTGTACCTTGTTTTGTATGATACAGTTCTTAACTGTTGTTCAAATTAAAGTCCAGCCTATTCTCTGTTCTAAATTTTTGATCTGTACATCAAAAATATAAAAAGTTCACCAACTGATTAGCCTTTGATTTTTGGGCAATAGATTAAAGCTAAATGCAAGATGGTAGTAGTACCTTCAGAAAGGTTCTACTAAATCCTAGCAAACTTGAAGAAAATTACAGAGGTACCATAAGAAACAAAAGGTATGTACTTATACTTGAGGGCGATTGTGAAATAACCCAACTCAACAGTTAAGGCATGACAACCTCAATTAAAAGCATGAAACACTATCTGCATATTTCACCTCCTCATTAGAAATATAAGCAGCACCTTAGAATATCATTACCATTTAACATACAAAAATTGCCAGAAACGTATATTTTATCCTTTTGGTGACAGTAAACCAGGTGAGTCTAATTCTACCCATAGTACATAGCTAACATCCATCATCTTTTGAACAAAAAGATGAGCACTGGCCCAGATGGACGATTTACTATTTCGTGAACACTAGAAACCCACATTGTTGCTGGCAAATCAGAAGCATAACTTCTTACAGCCTCGTACTCTTCCCTGTATGACATTAAGATATCAGACAAGGACAAAACCGGTAATGAAAGGAACTATAAAATTGTATAGTGGAGATAACATTAAGCAGGACACAGAAAATGAAAACAAAAACTTTATTGTTATGTAAGTAAAGAAGTATTATGTGAAAGAAACAGAAAGATAGCAACTGAAATTACAGTAAAATAGTTCTTGAAACTCATCACTTCATGTTTAATGTACTCATCCAAAATTAAAATACCCAAGGTATATACTACGAACTATAAACTATCTATTACCGGCCTCCAGGGTGCCCAACATATGACATGATGCTGATTAGTCCACCTGAGCTCAAGACCCTGGCAGCAGCATCCAAGCCTAGCAATGTACTTTTAGATGTCGTAATTATCTCTTTGTTGCCACCAGGCAGGTAACCTAAGTTGAATGCTACAAGCCTGGAATGGTCAAAATCTTGTCAAGTTTATATAAGCTTTGATATCATGTAAACATAAATGGTAAAAACTAACAAGAAAAAAATCTACATCTAAAGAATCTCTTTTCAAGGGTAGAGGAATGATTCTCAATCATCGTGAATTAGGAATTATATAAGAATGAAAGAGAGAACATTTAACAAATACCTCACAGAAATACCTTCAGGCACCAGCTCTTCCATTTTGCTATGACACGAAGGAAAAAGTTTGACCTGTTCCCTCTGAACAAACACCCTAAAAAAGATGTAACCAATGTCACCAAGATATATGATTTTCCTAAATAAAAATCAATACAAGTAAAATACAAATTTGCAGATGTTGTCTTTCTACATACAACAATTTTTTCCTACACGTTATCTTGTTGCTCTACATTTTACTAGGGATAATTATGACTCATGGGCAAAAGGCATCATCGCATATTGTAGATGGCATAAAATCTAACCTAATCTTCATGAACTCTTCCTACGCCAAAGTCCAAATTGAAAACATTAGCCTGGCAAGAAAGGAATTTGAATATCAAGGGATTAATTGCTTACAACATCAGTACATCTTCCTTCACTGAAGTCAAATCCAAGCTAGAAGGTATTGAGTGTGTATGCAGTTGCACATGGTGGACCAATATTTGGGAACACTTTGGAGATCCACATGTTCCTCCATTTCCAGAAGATCTAGTTGTAGATAGTCTTATTCCACTTGATGATGCAGACAACATTCCCTATGACGAATTTAACTTAAGGGAGATTGACCATCTTGCATTCATTTAAAGCTATAATGATTAATTGGCTGCACAAGTAGCTCCTACTTTTCCAACTAAGACCACTTCTATTGTTGCTCTTGATGATGCTTGTATTCCTACAGCCATGGATTCATGTGATTCAATGCAATGGAGTATTCCTTGTCTTCTTGACACAATTTCATGGGATGACTTTTTGATAGACATTGCAGGTTTGTATGTAGAGTCCTACATTTAAGATTTGAGAGACATCAGTGATGACATTCATCTTCTCTTTGATGAGGATTATCCTTCTTCACTTGTTGTGAAAACACTCTGACCATCATCCTCCACATGATCCTTCTTTTGAGTTTGACATAATTGATGATCTTTTGATACAGCATTTGGAGGAAGTCTCTTTATCTTCAGCGAAGACATTTTAGTCTTTGGAGATTGGCATTCATGAGTCTATACCTTCACTTGATACGTCATATCACCTAGTTCAAGTTGATCATGATTATGTGTTGAAGACTCCTATTCAATTTCTTAAGACATCATAGATCTTGAGGTTTCTTCCTACAAATTGGGGAGGCTTCATTCATATGCCTATGACGTTATTTCTTCCTAAGGGGAAGCACATTGTTCAATTTTCATGGAATATATTCTACATTGATCCATGAGCATCTACCATTTGTGTACCTTTTACATTGAGTGGGGGGTTGCTTCGTCTCTCTTCCTACTATATCTTCTTCCTAAGGGAAGAAATTTTGTTAGTAGGCAATGGACTATGTTTTGCCTTCGAGCACTTACTGTACTTGCAGGAGGTTGTTCACTATGGGGGAATATCATATCTCCTTATTCCCTTTCTATGCAGGGTACTTGGTTGTAAACACATGATCTATGTCATATTAGGGGGACTTGAGTACTCTATCCATCCATGCATCTTGTATGGTGTTACCTCTCTTTTGGGGAAAGAGTTTTTCCCATGAGGTTTTCTCTCTCTCTCCTCTTTATGAGAGATTGCATTGCATTTCTTTTTCATTTGTATATTGTACATGAGTACCTAACATGGCCTAATAGCCAGAACCTATCTTGCATTATCATCTAACCCTATGAGTTTAAGTGCATTCCCCTAAGTTGAACTTCCAGGGGGTGTTGTAATTAAATATTCTTGATTACACATTACTTAAGCTTACTTAAGATAATGCATTACATCGTAGTTTGCATTGTAGACACCTAGTTTGCATCATATTTTAGCACATGGTATAGGAGAATTCTACTTTAGGTGGTGATGGTTCCTATCTCATTCCACTTTATGTGTGAGATCCGCCTTCTATGCTCTTATCACATTATCATCCTTACATTGTTGTGCATACTTCATTGTACAATGAAGGATAATCCACCTTTGATGGACACGTAATGCCACCTAGTATGGATGATAGCTTCTCTTGCCTATCTCGTAGTTATCATGCATTGCCTATATATTCGGGCATATCTACATTGTAAAACATTGGGGCTTTTATGTATTATTGGTCATTATTGAATCCAGTCAATTAAGGATAATATCATTTTGTCTCTCTTGTTTGTGCTATTCATTGACCTTTTAGATCTTGGCGTTTTCATTCATTACCTTAGGCAAATTCTTAGAAGAACTTCATTCCCAACATATTTTAATCTCTGCCCTTGACATGAAAGGGTGCTCAATGCAAAGAAAAGGTCGATCAGAATTCAAGAGGAGAGCAAAAACAATGAAAATCTGATTTCGTATAGGGCTGGGCGGAGAAAGTCAGCCTTCTAGGGGAAATCTAGTTGTTTAAACAAAACAACTTCATTGGCCCAATATGGGGCAGGTCGGCCTCAAACCAAAAGTAAGAACCTTTCACCCCAAGCACTTAGATAAAGAGGGAGGCTCATTTCATTTTTAACATAACCAATCCTCTCCCTAAGTGCAGATGAACCCCACCAAGGCAGGGAACTACTTAGCACATAAAGGAAGCAATTTTATTGAGCAAAAAGTGCAATCTTGATGAAATTCCTAGGGATAAATCTCTGATTTTGTTAAAAATCAGAACTTAAAGTTTCAAAAGGAAGCAATCTGGGCTTGGAAAACTAGGAAAATCAGAATTTAAAACTGTAAAAAGAGAAATCTGGACTTAAAAACAAAGAAAAATCAGAGCCAGAGTGAGCTAGAGGAAGAACTCTGCATAGAAACTAGAATCAGAACATATGAAAGTCAAAATTCTTGATCAAATTGTTTTAGTGGTTGAAGTTGATCTAGATGCAATTTCATGTAAGCTTTAAGATTTCGTTAATATTTATACTTATCATTTTGGGAGCTTAATGCAATTTCTCCTTTGTTTTTGCAAGATAAATATGGAGCAAGGAAAAGCTTGGAGAGTGAAAGACGGTGGCAAAGTTGGGCTCAAAACTTCAAATGAGTAGGTGGTTCAAGATCAGATTAGCAATGTGGAATTCAAAGAACATGTTATGAAGGAAAAGTATAAATCTAAGAGCAAAAGAAATCATCTACTTGAATTTCTTCTGCAAATCAAATTCACTTTGAAAGCTCCAGTTACACAGAAGGCTTCATAACTTCAAGAGGATCAAGGTTAAGGCATTGAAAGAGACATCAAGTTTACAAGTACAAGCAAGATCAAAATTGTGGCAATGAGAAGATTTTCAGAAGGTGGAGAAAATTTGAGAAGAACCAATTTGGGAATATTCCATCACAATTGAAGGCTTGATAATATAGAGTATCAAGAGATATTTTCTCATCACCAAAGAATTGAACAAGTCTATGAGATAAGGATGCTACGGTGGCACCCACATGTCTTCAACCAATCAAAAGCTTCCAGTTGCATGTGTTCAAGCAAATTCAATCATACTATGCCAAATTTACATGTGAAAGGCATCTAGTGCCTCTACCTTGTCTATTTTCTCACTGGTTCTCAAAAGCATTGTAATTCTCTTATTGGGCCCATAAGGTGGTGCCTTCATGTAATTCAATGTTAGTGATCGCAACCCTAATTAGGGTTTGTAATGGGTAAATCTTGGCCATTCAGTGTAATTGAGCAACTACAAAAGGGCAAGGCCTTCTCATTTGTAAATAATTAGATTGAGGAGATTAGATTAGATTAGCTAAGGGAGAAACATGTTGAAATTCTAGTCACAATGCTATCAAAGTAATTGTTGATTCATTGTTGATCATCCTGGTGGATTACTTGTGTTGCCTTGGAGTATTGCACGGTTTCTGCATTCCCTTACTAAGAGTAGATTTTATTTTATGTTGATTACAAGTAGTGTTTAATTGAATGGAAGATATATGGGAAACTTCTTTGGTGAACTCACTTAGACCAAACTACTAGCTTCTTGTTGATTTTCAGTTTGCCTTGCATGGTCGAATAACATATTCATGAACTAGCTTCGATTATTGCTTGCACATTGACATGCATTGATGGATGGTTTTGATAGAATGGTGATAATTTGAACATTTACATCTACCTTAGGAGATTGCACTAGCTTGGTTGATGTCGATGGCTAAACTAAGTCTAGTAGAGTCACAAAGACATCCACAATTTCTTGCATTCTTCAAGTAGATAAGATCTTCCTAAACCCTTCCCCTCTTCAAGATTACTTGTTTAGTAAAGAGAAGTTGAAGCCAAGTTGATATCCATTGATCCAGCATTGTAAGTCCCTTTGTAATAACCAGCATATCACATCATTATAACTGAATGGAAATCAACAATATGAAGGAACCTTGAGGTTGCCTCATTTGATACAGTGTTTAGCATATGATCATCCTTACTGAAGAGAGAGTTGGATATTTGGTATTCCACATGGAATACTACGTGTTTGATTCTGCATGTTGTAGTGCAACAAAACTCACAACAACAAGACAATGTGTATTGCATTTGAGTTGAGTATGACAAAACCAGACCCATTCTTCAGATTTCTTCATAATATTCTTTCAATGTATAAATAATTCATTACTTTACAGCATGAAGTCTGCATATAGTTAAACTAGCCTAATATAAATTTATACAATCACATCTGCTTTGTCATCTCTGTTTCTAGATTGCAAATTCCAATAGGATGACCTTGGAAAGATGATAAATGACTTTGGGACGGTACCTGCACTAGTGATGAATGCATGCACTTCCAGTCTAAGTTACAGATTATCTAGAAAAACATTATTGAAATTATTGAAATTGCAAAACAAACTTTCTATTTATATGCATACCAAAAAGAAATGTCTACTCATGCTGATATGGATTACAAGATACCTCAATGGGTGCAAGTGTGGAATCTAATAAAGCAGAAGTATTCTGCACGGCAGATTTCTGCAAATCCATCCCATAAACGAACCCCTTTCTCGACCCTTCACATACCATTTTTGCCAGTGCCAATGTGTCATGCCCATTGCCACAAGTGGCATCAATCACAAAATCTCCTCCTCTAACAATGTCCCGCCATACCCTGCATATTGATAAGAACATTACTGAAAGTGAGAAATATTCATCTCTTTACCAAAGTTCATTAAATTTCACCATTCCAAGCAACCCAAAGCATGTATATGGCTCATAATTGGCAGTTATTGATATGCATCCAAGTATTCTTTTATGTTTATTAATGACTTTAATAGTTGGCCATCCACTTTTGCATCGAATTTGGGGGATGACAAAATGTTTTATCTATTGCAAAATTACTGGATGCCATTAACAGGGCAGCTAACAACGTGGATACCCTTCACATAAGGGATTGCTGAAACCATTTCTCTCAACTCAAATTTCACTATCAATTGCACCCGTATATAGGCACTATACATTAACTAGATTTTACTTATTAAACATGTCAAAACTGCATTTAGCATCTCATTTCAGTATGCCCAGTAACTAATACCTATTTGCTACTGCTTGATGGGGTCCATACCTAAAACAATTCTTTCAAAAACATCTTTAGTCACAATAATACATCTTATGTCAAATAAAAGAAAAAAGTACAGAAACTTGGAAACCATACAGATACCTTCTAAACTAGGAAACACTGGTTGAACCATCAATGTTGGCTCCAGCATCCAAGGCATTACTCTTTGCTAAGAAGACTCATTCTGGCAGAAGCCTGGGTCACTATGTTGACAACGAATATCTCAGTTACTCCTAAATAAAGATTAGAAAAGCTTTCTAAAAGGTGGCCTTGAATGAGCCAACTAGTAGAAGTGGATACTTTGCAAAAGATCCCATGTTTTGTCATTCTTTAGGGTTCAAAATTCACAAGAGAATCTCCATTTTTTTGAGACAAGAGCCATGTTACTTGTATCTGGAAATTCATCCTAGCTTACTTATTGCACCCAAAATTAACCAAAAGATGAGAAATAGATGACACTAAGAATTGATGGGTAAAACGATGCCTAGCTATTTGAAAATGACATTTTTAAATCAGAGTATTTGCATAGTTTCTCATCCATTAAAGCCTAGGTTTAAAGCTAAACTATTTACTAATACTATAATCTAAGTTACCACATTCAGTCCTCCCTGCTGGACTTCAAGATTTGGTTCGCTGCAAAATCTGCTCCTGTTCGAATTTGCTCAAAATTCTGTCACAGCCAGGTAACTTCACTCCAAATTCTCTTAGGACTTGGTAAAAAAATTTGGATGAATTTGGAAGACATGATTTGGACAGAGAGGAATTTGGGGGGAATTTGACTGAAAACATCACTTTCATTGACTTTTTCATAGAGTTTATTTGCCAGCTTAGGTCTATTCAAACCTCCAACACTAAAAGTGACCGATAAAAGGACCAAAAATGTTGTTTAATACGTACCAATGCAAGGAAGAAAAAGAAGTGCAGTTCAAGACACACCATATGCATGTCGATCCCTAGCCTCATGTTATAGAAACACAGTATTGTGCCAATAAGAAAGACCCCAACTGAGATGAATATTCGTGATACAGCATTGAGGTGGGAAGGAATATATTGAAACTCCTCGCACCTTGTAGATCCCACCAAAATCCTCTTTATACGTTGAGGAAAGTATCCAGCTCTAGAAGAACCCCCAATGCAAAAGTATGCCTTCACCAGTAACTTGTCATGCTAGCTAGAATGACTTATTTACATCCCCAGCTAGATATGAAATTATATTTGACCTCCTAAACCAGCCTTCAGTAAGTGAACAACATTCACAGAGCTTCATGCCAATATTAAATATTTCAAGCAAAACTGCAATAAGTGTGCAAAGCCATGCCCAAACAAATATGGATAAAGAATACCAATCTCCATACAATTAAAATATTCAAAAATATAATCATTTCTGGACTTAGTCTTCAGCATTTGTCATGAACATGATTAAATAGTCATAAATTCATATTAATAAGGCATCCAAAGTGACAGTTAAGAATTTTATTCAGACGGTAAAATTACTTTCCAGATCCTCACTTTATTTCAAAAGGGTTTTATTACGGTTGCTGATCAAAAAGAAATTAAACCTAATAATAACAGTCAAAATAATACCAAGGACAACATGAGGTGTTGCAAAGATGGGGAATGACAAAGAAACTGTAAATGAGTTATACCTCGTGTTGTATTCACAGAGGTTTCTTTAATAGTGACTGCTTGGATTGTAGAAAAAGACTCTTCTTGGTTTCTGTCTTTAGGCTTTTTTTGGCTCACAATTTGAATCATTTTTCTCCACATATTAGTTATAGAACATCCCAATGTTCTCTGTAGTCAATTTTCTTATACTAATGAGATCCACAAGATTCAACCTTCTTTTAAATTTGGCCCAGAAGAAATGCTTATAACATTTCCAAATGTGTTTTACTCCCCCACACTTGTCTTCAGCAAGGTTGACCATATTAATATATCTAGCCATTATCCAATGGACTTTGGGAAGGGACATGGCAAGCCAATCCCAAAGAGAAGCCCTGTCCCTATAAATCATTAGGGGTATAAACATTACAAACGCTAAGGACCTTATCATTCCACTTAAGGTTGACCCAGACTGCCCTATTACAAGGAGAGACTCCACCACTAATAACATGTTCTTCCCAATTTGGTCCAATGAGGATGGCAACCCCCCACCTTTCCTCTCTTATGAGAGGAAGTAAAGTCTTTAGCATGACCCCAGATGAACTTCATGATGGTGTAAGAGTGGTAGTCAGTCACCTTAATTTCTTGCAAGAGGACACAATAAGTTTTCTGCAATGTATTTATCCAATCTCTAACAACATACTTTCTATCTGCCATCTCAAGGCCTCTAACTTTTGAGCTTGCAATGTTCATCTGTCATCATTATTGTTATATTTAAGAAGATTTTTGGTTTCTGTAAAGCCTGTTGAAACAATCAGGCATTGCTGGCTTTTTTGATTTGTTACTTAGATTACCAGATTTAGAAAGAGAGCTCTTTTCTATGATCTTTTTTTTTAATAACTCTTGCTAACTACTTCTGTAAAATCATCCTTGTTATTACACTCCATAGAGTGAGGCACAAGAGCTAACTGGTTATAGTAGTTTCCTCATCCATGGAAACCAGTGTGTCCAGGGGGGAATCTATGGATTCAAAAGGTGCTCCTTTAGAGTTTATGATTTTATCACCCCTTTCTTTGATGGTGTCCAGGGCCAGCTGTTGGGAATTTTTCCTAGTTTGGGCTACTTGATTCTTAGGAGCTACATTTGTTTGACCATGGTGTACGGAGATGGGATGAGATTTGTTGGCTCCAGTATGAGTGATAACTTCATAATCATCTTTAAAAAGAATGTTTGAGACAGATGTTTGAGACAGACACAAAATTGGTTCTCATTCATTTTAGAGCCATCAAGAGTTTCAGCATCCAAATTCTTACTCTTTGTATTGACAGAGGCTTCTTTAATAGAGACAATTTACCTCATTTTGTCCAAGCTTATGACTTTATAATTGGTGTTGCAAAGATAGGGCAATGACAAAGAAACTGTAAAGGAGTTAGACCTAACTAGAATGGAGCTAAGGAAAATTCAAAACTACAGACATCAAGGGCAAAAGAACAAGAGGTAGGATGAATTGGCTACATGAGGGAGACAAAGGTCAAGATATTTATTTAATCCAACTAGAGCCAGACAAAAAAGAGAACTTATTGAAAAACTTCAAGGAGATACGGGTCTGACCAGAGATGTGGGGGAAGTTAAATCTACTTTCTTTAACTTTTACCTGAATCTGTTCTCTTCTGAACACTCTGTTCACAACAGGTAGCCCTTGACAAATGTTTGGGATTGATCCCAAAGAAACTACTTGCCCTTGTGGTGAAGTCTTCAGAAGCCCACATTTCAGTAGAAGAAACTGAGGCAGCTATCAAAGACAAGGCTAATAAGAAATGTCCTGGCCTTGATGGGCTATCTGTTGAACTTTATAAGAAAAAAATTGACTGGACCAGTTTGGAGTTGTTGGGTCTCTATAATGAAGCTTTTGAGAAAGGTACTCTGGGTACACATATAAATAGAGGGGTCATTAAACTCATACCAAAAAGCAAAGATTAGTCTTAAATAAAAATTTGGAGACCCATAACACTTCTAAACTTGTCCTACAAAATCATTGTTAAACTTCTTGCTGGAAGAATAGCTAGGTTTGTTAACGAAATTATCTCTATTACACAAATGGGCTTTATCAAGGGCAGATGCATACTTGAAAATCTTGTCACCAATTGGGAAGCTCTTCACTGGGCAAAAGAGGATAGACAAAACTCTGCAATTATTCGTCTGGATTTTAAAAAATCCTAGGATCGGATAGAATGGCCTTTTGTAATTGGAATGCTTAAAGCATTTGGATTTCCACCCTACTTTTGTAAATGGATTGAGATTTTATTTAATGTTTTTTCCACTGTAATTGAAATTAATGGAGAGTTGTCAGAGCCTATCCCCCATCAAAGGTCAATTAGACAAGGGTGTCCTATAGCCCCAACTCTCTGTAATAGCAGCAGATGCATTATTTTATATTCTTAGGTTCTCCTCCGTGGGCCCACCTGTCAAAGGAATTACATTGCCGAATCAGGAGGAACTCATTAACACCCAATTAGCAGATGACACTGCCCCTTTTGTTGAAGTCAGTGAATGCAATTTTGATAATGTTCTGGATAGGTTACAATTTTTTTGCCTTGCTTCTGGGGCAAAAATTGCTCCTCACAAATCCACTGTCCTTGGATGGCAGGAATCAGCAGCTAACTGGATGGAAAATAAAGGATGGATTCAGGCAGGGCCCAATACTATTGTTAGATAACTTGGCATCCCATTTGCAGAGGCTCCCTCCACTAAGGACATATGGGCATTGGTTTTTTCCAAAATTGCAAAGACACATCAGAAATGGCAAACTCACCTACTGTCCTTAGCTGGTAGGGCTCAGATTGTTTAACAAGAATTGGCTTCACACTCCATACTCTCCTGCTTCTTGGCTTTTTTCGAGCTATCAAATTGAGAAACTAGACAGAATCATGATAGATTTTGTATGGTCAGATAGGCTTGGTAACAAGAGAAGACATTTTGTAAAATGGAATTGGTGTTGTATGCCTAAGAAACTTGGAGGCATGGGAATGAGAGATCTTAGAACTCATGATTTGGCATTAGCTTCAAAATGGATTTGCAAATCCATGTCTGGTAATGAGCCATGGAAAGTGCTCATTAGAAATAACATTATAAGACCTTCTATGAAAAAGGGTAAGTATTGAGGTCTTTTATTTTGTGACATGATTATTGGCGAATTTGAAATTAAAGTCTTTGGCATGAGAGTTTTTGCCTCCCTGTGGAAAGCGTGGGCACAGTTGAGGAGAATTTTAGGTTCCAAAGATGTTGATGGTCCCCTGTGCTTCTCTGTCATTGACACATTTCTTTGGCGGGGGTAAAACTAAATGGTAAACCCCTTGCTCTGACTCAAAGCTGTTCAGATAAGCAGTGGAATGCAAAGGGCATCTCTGTTAATAGCAACATATTGATTGATAATAGACTAGGGATATGGAATGAGATTAAAGACAAATTTAGCATTCCTAATACTCAAAAGTAAACATGCATATTGATTGCCAAAGTTGTTGGTACTTTTTTCCAAGCAAATTGGCCTTTAGTAGATATTACTAAGATTATTAATGGCAGGATGGAAAGCCCTTAATGGAAGTTTCTACAAATCAAATATGTAATATGATTAAGGAAGATTCTTGTATTCTTAAGTGTTTCAACCAAAAATGAGGCCTTGAGTGGCCGGACTCCAAATGGCACCTTGTTCTTGACTCGTTAATGGCGTCACACCAATGAACCTAAAAAATTATATTTTAGATGGACCTTTTTGCTGAAGAAACTTGCAGCTGGTCAAGAAGTTTTGCATTCCCTTGGCATTTCACCCCCTTGTTGCTCAGTCTGTCTTGTTCCTGAAACAATTGAGCACATTTTCTTTGAATGTAAATTTGCTGTTTTGATCTGGTCTTTATCTTTGGGCAGACAACCTAGTTTTCATGGATTGAAATACTTGGTGGTTATGTGGATGCTTTTGATGCCAACCTTAATAAATTCTGCTCTTTTTTAACAGCTGAAGTTCTATGCTCATTTGGAGAAAGAGGAATGAGGAAGTCTTCATAGGTAATAGAAGGGAGCTTACTGGGTTTTATTAAACACTCACATATTATCTTATCCTGTCACATGTTTCGGCTGTCCTTGAGATTCGAGAAAGCAGATTCATGATACTGCTGCATGAAGGAGGACTCCTTATTTACAAAGCAGATGTGCAATAAGCACATTACTTCCACACATACATTGAAATGCTAGATAAGAAGGAAAGAGGAAGCCCTTAAGCAGTTCGCACAGGAGAAAGAAATCAATATTGAGGAATAAAACAAACAAATCATGAAGACACATGAACCAGATGCACCTAATTGGGAGACTGTTGCAAATATACATGCAGATGTTCATCCTCCTTTGGAAGCCTTTGCAACAGATGCTGCTGAATGCAGCAATAACATAATTAGTCAATGGGACTAATGCTTGAATCTATTCTTTGTATAGGCAGCTCTATAAATTATTTAACTGGTTTCTTTTTTATCTTGTATAATATAAATATGATAAACTCATCATAGCTTCTCATATTACTCTAGTGGTGACAGCTTTACACTGAACAGAACTTTATTCTGCAGTTTTTTGGATTATATCAGTTTCCTAAACAATCTCTAATATAAAAAAACATCAAAATATATTGATGCTTGAAAGTGTTTCCATAAAGAGCTGATCCATATGCAATTTTGTTACATTTCAAAGAATATATATATTGGGTGGATGTCGATTGCAAAGAAAGTGGCTGTAGCATAGAATTCACTCTCTTGTAAAGATAAAGACTGTTTCTCCTTTCCTAGCTTTCTTACTTATTCTATTGAGATATGGATGCGATCAAATTATAATAAATCCTAAAAATGAATAATCTAGAAATTTAAAGATTGTGACTTATAGGTCATATTACTAGATGCAGAATCATCTGATACATCGGGAGTTGTAGAACAAACTAAACACTTCATATCCAAGAGTCCAGAGGAACCCAACAACTACATCTTATCAATCCAGAATCCAGATAAATCATTAAACACTAACCAAAATCTACAATAACTAGGATGGATTTACCTACATATGAGCCATATCAGTTGCTTTCATTTTCCCAAAGATGAAACCAGTAAGACCATACATTGCTCCTGGTCAAAAAAGCAGTAGCACAGCCATATTAGTCCAATATCCAATGGAAGTCACTAATGAGATTGGTAAAATAGGTAGATAGTTTAGAAGGATATAGGAAAATCTAATTAGGGTAGAAACCAATCTTCTTGAGCCTTGTTTCACATCTCCCTGAGACACAGAACTGCAAATTTTGTCAAAGTCAAAGTTTGAATCAGAAAGAAAATTATTTTTCCCTGAAATTTAGGGCTTTGCCAACCACCGTCTCATTCCATTCCTACCAAGATTTTGTTTTACCTTAGATTATATTCTACACATAGTTTTTTACATTGAAGAAGTTTCTGCCCATTATCTTTTATCCTCCAACTCCAGTCGCCCTTCAAATTGCTCAATATATTCTTTGTGATCTACCTAGTTGTGTGATAAAAGAAAAGAACAACAAAAGGGAGCTATTTTGCATCACCTATAGGCTACAATATGTCATATTTGTGGCTGTCAACTACCAGTCGGGAGTGCAACACCAACCAACCAGAGTCCATCCACCATACAAACCATTGCTGGTTACCATTTTCCTAGGCAGCAGATAATGCCGGTCGAGACGCATCACTTTTTGTTTAAGGATGCATAGGAGGATTGTGCCACAACAGTTGGTAAGGGTTTGATAACTAGGGCAGATCCATTCTCTATGTAAGGACGGAACTATGGCATCTATCACACCTGTGAAGCCACCGTTTCGTCATCCTTTAGCTTTGGCCTACTACTTGGGCATGTTAAATATTTTTCCATTGATGTCAAAGGTTGATGAACAAGGTCAGGGGAGAAGCATTATTCAGGTCAAAGGTTGATGATCAAGGTCGTATAAGTTATAGGGGGCAGCATTATCGATGTCAAAGTTTAATGATCAAGGTCGTATGTAATGTCACCTCTTTTCTAAGTATTTTATTTAGTAGATAAAATGCTGAGTCTTCATTAAATATTTTTTCCCCCAAAGACTTAGGCGATGATTTAATAAGGGGGACAATGAGCTTTAAGTTCCTGATTTTCAGTCATTGGCATGGGGACTACTTTCCTGTTGCTTCAGTTTGAAGATTTGATCGTGTGATTTTTGTAACTCGTTGTTGATTGGTCTTTTGAAGGAAAGAAGGAAAAATATGCTTTTTAGAGGTGTCAAAATTACTTAAGAAAATCACATGGCAAGAGAAAGCATTCTATGCTTGAGGCTACATAAATAGCTCTTGCAGGATCACTAGTTTGGATTCAAAAGAGCCATCAAGCAGTAGGAAATCCAAACATAATGCTGAAGTCTGAGACAGAAACAAGCAGCAACAGGGACTGATGACCAGCAAAGTGCTATACAGAATAATTGAATATGAAGCCGCCATAGCCCCGTGTCAAGGACAGGTATGTAGAACAATAAATATTGAATATATCTTTATATGATTCTACATGTAGAGGTGTTGAGCACCTCAGATCATAAGTTTTTCTAAGAGTAGCAATTTCTTCAAAGATTGTTTTCCATTTTATCTGTTATATTGGATTTGGTGATTGCTAACAAGATAAATCAGTAAGGCTCACAACTTTTAATAGCAAGGATATTTCAGTGGTATTATAGCCCAATACCCTACCAGACTGTAAGGTTTAGTCTTCTTTTTAATGCTTTTTTGTTGCATGTTCTTGTAACAGGTTTCTATGTACTCCAAAGGTTCTGGATTACACCGATACAATTCAAGGAGTAGGTCTGGGCAACTAGAAGAAGAGGAAAATAAATCCATCTGAAGCAGAAACGGGAGAGACGTGGAATGAAGGCCCTCATGAGTTGAATAATCGGTTGAATGACTTTTTTATAGTGTTTGCACAACAGCAGCAGCAGGTGATGCATCAAATTCAAGAACTGATGGTCATGGCAATGGGACAATTGAGAATTAGACGTTTGAGGTCAGGAAGATCCAGTAGTCCCCATAGCAGAAGTGAAGCAAGGCATGAGAACCAAGACAGAGCACCCTCTAATATTGTGAGAATAGCAGATATAAGGTCTGATAGACCATTGCGTTCAACCTTCTTACATTGTACCATTGAGAGAGAACCAATTCCAAAGGTTGATGTAGAAGAGATGCACATCACAGATAATATCATGGTGACTTCAGATGAATGCCTGCAGCTTCTAACTGATGTAAGGCAGCAGATAAATTTAAATCAGTTCATGAACCAATGTAAAGATAATGTTAGGAATCGTCTGGAAGGACAAGACACAAGGCCTAGAGTGCAAGCTACACAGGGCTTCCAGCCGGTGGAGTACAAGGATGCCTTGAACAAAATTAAAATTCCAACTTTCAGTGGAACTGGAAAATTATCAGCTAAATCATAGGTTCATAAGTTGGACACCATTTTGGCACTCAAACCCATGGAAGAGGTTACGGTGATTCAGTTTGCAACCATGCACCTGGAAGGAGTAGCATATGATTGGTGGCATCTTATGAAGAATGTGTCGACAGGCTAATTACAGGTTTTGACAGAAAGGGCATAGATGTCTATTACAGGGAATTAGCTTGGTTGAAACAAATAGGACAGTTGGAATCATATATCAATGAATTCCAAAACAAAATTGGGATGGTTCCTGATATGCTTCGGAAAATAGTCAAATGTTATTTGTGGAAGGTCCGAGTGACAGATTAAAAGGATTGTTTAAAGCTCATACGCTCAATTCTTTAGATGATGCTATTGGACTAGCAATGGATTAGAAATTACAGCACCTACCAGACTTAGAAGAAAGACTTCATCCTTTGGAAATATAACAAGAAGGGGCCAAATCAGCAAAGAAACACAAGTTTCAACCAGCCAAGAAATACAACTTTAAAATCTAATCAAGAAACATGAAATGAACTTGGAAGGAAGAAATTGTGTTTCTCCTATAAAGAATCATGGGAACTAGGACATCCTTGCCTTGGAAAGGCTAGCTACACTTGATTGGAGTACATGCAGAAGCGGAGGATCCCTCTGAGTCAGAGGGAAGCTTTGAGGAAGAAGAACCTCAGCAAAATCAGCCTCAACAAATAGAACTAGATGACACTACTGTTAGAGAGAACCCGTGTGTTGCCACTTTATCCAAAATTCCTCATGGCAGGCCTTTCCGGCTGAAAGGAATTCTTAAGGGGTGGCGAATGGTATTTTTAAGGGACAGCAGTGCTACACATAGTTTCATTGATGAGGGTCTTAAGGGACAGCAATGCTACACATAGTTTCATTGATGAGGGTCTAGTCAGTAGACATGGACTTCAAGCAAAAGAGTTTCCTGGATTTAATGTCGTTGTAAATTTCCCCTAAGTTGTGACCGTGTTGTACCCCAGCTGAAAATTCAAATGGGGGATTACACATTGACAAGTGATTTTTATATTATTGGTCTCAGCAATGTTGATACTATTTTGGGCCGTCAGTGGCTTGAGCCATTAGATAGATATATTTAGGACTTCAAACAAATGCAGTTGGAGTTTATAGTTGAAGGTAAAAAACCAATACTGAAAGCTATGGCAGACGGTGATCCAAGAATAGTTTCAGCTAGAATAATGGAAGCTTTCTTTAGACATAATGATGTGGAATGGGCAGCCCATTTCTTTGTTTCTAATAAGTCTACTATATATAATGAACTCTCTAACCATTTTGATTGACAATCTGTGTTAGATAAACATAGTGCAGTGTTTGAGAATATTCCTCCTAGGCGATCTCTTCTTAGTGGATTTGAACATGTGATTGAGCTTGACGAAGGTTCGAAACCAGTTATTACCACTCCTTACAGGAAATTGAAAAGACAGTCAAGAAGCTGCTGAAAGTAGGTCACATACGCCCAAGTTCCAACCCTTTTGCTTCTTCTGTAGTGCTATTCAAGAAGAAAGATGCCACATTACATATGTGTATTGATTACAGGGCATTGAATAAAAGTACTACATAGAATACGTATCTCATACCCAGGATAGATGAACTTCTAGATGAGTTGCATGGTTCAGTTTTCTTTTCTAAGATTGATTTTTGGCCTGGCTATCATCAGATAAGCGTAAGGGAAGAAGACATTCAGAAGACAACACTCCATTGTCACTATGGAGTATGGACACTTTGAATTCCTTGTTATGGCCTTATTACTTACAAACGCACCAGCAACTTTTCAATCTTGCATGAATCATATCTTTCGTGAATAACTGAGGAAGTTTGTCTTAGTATTCTTTGAGGATATACTAATCTACAGTGAAACGGATGAACATATGCAGCACTTAGACATTGATCTAACTTCTAAGTATCAGGGAGAAGCAGTCTTTGTTTGCAAAAGCTTTAAAGTGTGAATTCGGGACATCTGTGATTCTTTAATTAGGACATGTAATTGGGATTGAAGAGGTAAAAGTTCATCAGGAGAAAATAAAGGCAATCATGGATTGGCCGCCTCCCAAAAAAAAAATCTAATTTGAGAGGCTTCTTGGGTTTATATTGCTATTACCAGAGGTCTGTGGGAGGTTTTTCCTAGTTGGCTTTTCCATTGACTAATCTTACTAAGAAAAGGGCTTTTGTCACAATCCTTTGAATTACTCGTACATTTGTTGTTTTCGTTATGTTGATGCCCTAGGTGCTATCTAATTTTCATAAAACAATGCTTTTCATAAAAGAATTGATGCCCTAATAATGTCCAATTTAAGCTAACCATAGTTTTGATTTAAATGATGCCCTAGCTGATAACCGCTTTTATTCTTACTTTCACAAATGCTTAAATTCAAATCTCATATATGGAATAACAAGGTAACTTCATTCTTATCAAGAAATGATGCAAATTGTTTATTTTGCATTTATGTATAAATAATGATAATGTAATGCCTTGATGTTGGACTAACTAATTTTATTTTGGCCCAATGGACACAGGAACAGTTCAGCCTCCAAGGATAAGGGTGAGGAGATATCACCAGGAAAGATGGGTACAATGTGATTGTGATTAATGGTCATATGGTTACAAGGAACTGGCAAGTACTGACTAGAATCAGGTTAAATGCAACCTAGATGGCATAGGTTTCATATTAGGATCTTGAAGCAGGGTATCTTTTGACACCTTCTAAGTCATTTTGATGATACTTTTGGAGTCCTATGATTTAATGATCCAGATTTGCACCATGCTTGACCTTTCCTTCTTTCGGACCCTAGGTGATAACCTTAGTGTTTGCATTCTCTTTGATACTTTGATCAAATATTACTATTGATTTATATATATATAAACATAAATATGCATTTATATTGGGCAAGGGATCATAGCTCATAATTAATTACATGTATATAAGTGTGTTTTGTGTTTAAATAATATGAATATATATATATATATATATACACACTTTAATAATAAGGTGACTTCGGCCATTGTTAAAAATTAAACAATAGTAATTATTCATTATTGTCATTAAAATAAAATACATAAATACTATTCATATATTATAGAATTCAACTTGGCCCAATTGCCACCTTAGCTTGGATTGAGCTTAATACTCTCACGACAATGAACTTTGGAAAATGAGAATTTAATGATTCATATTATGAGTACCAACTTATGAATATGAATTTCGAGGAAACATTGGGAGAATGTAATTTTGGTTTAATACTTAGCAAGAACATTACGTGAAAACCTATATTTTTACATCTGTAGCGATTATAAAAAACATTGTGGAATACTATAATTTTTCCATCATCCACAATGGATGAGTGGCAAAATTATAGAGCCACCTCATGGGTACATGGTGGGAAACATCATATAGGCAAGCAGTTCTCAAAGTGATCTGAATTATGAAGTCGGACTACAATAGTAGTTGTGAAACTTGTGCTATTCTGATTTAAATGAAAACAAATTTTGCAAGCCAAAAAGCGATCCATTCTATTTGAAATTGGAGTTTGCACAAAGTTTAATGGATCCCAAGGGTCACCAATATCCCTTGGAAATGAAAATTAAAAGTCCACATATTATTTTATTACAAAATAAACTATAAAAACTACTAGAACTATGAAATATTATATACAAAATTAGGTCTACCTGAAGAAGTCATAATTTTCTACTCCTAGCTCAGAATTGTGAACCATTTACTTTGCTGGAAAGATCTCTAAGAGTTCTACATACAATGTTGGAAGGACAAAACTGGAGTAAACAATTGTTAAGAAAATAAAGTGGTAAGTGTAAACAGTATTGAAATAATTTGAAAGTTCACATGATATTACTTGACATAAAATTACATCTAAATTTTATTTAAACCACTTGATCAAGTATATACATCAAACTTGGGAGGGGCAATTTAATTTTGAACTTGGATTATAACTGTAGGAGTGCGCAGAAATTTTAGGGGTGTTGGAATTAAGCATTCAATGTAAGGTCGGATTACAACCTCCCCTTGGGCAGCCTTGTCCAAGAGGAGGTCAGAATCTGACCTTCCTTTGGACAAGCCTTCAAAGCATCATAAGGGTTTGTCTATAACATCTCTCTTCAAAACAGCATATCCTTCCCCTTTGTATGAGTAAATTTGATACTTAGCTTTCAAACTTTCGTACCTGTTCATCTGTACTCCATCACAACATCTCTTTACTTTCAATCAGTTCAAATCAGACAGCAAGTGCTTGAATTCCATCGTAGATTTGTTTAGATCTGCACCTTGTATCACTTGGCTTCACCCTTCAAACTCATCATCCAAGCCCAGCCTAAGTCTTGGCAGCTAACTTCATGTCTCATAATGGAAGTGGCAGGCACTTAGGAGAGTGTGTATATGTGCCCAAGCCCTGGTCAGATTCTGACCAGATCTTGGACAGGCCTGTCCAAGGCCTGTTCGAAATCCGACCAGAACTCAGACAGCCTGAGTTCAAGCCTTCTTTGTTTATATACTACTCTAGCCTTTCACTTCAGCTTCAAAACTTTTTATTGATTGAAACATGATTTTTTAGTTGTTGATCATGCCTTGAAATTTTGGATTTGATGATGACTTTCTTTGGTCAAAAGCCTGATTTTCATGCTTTTGTGGCAATTGGATCAGGTTTGTGTTGGTGTAAAAGCTAGATTCAAACCCTGAAATGACCATTTTTCAACAAAAGAAGCCATAAAGGATTGAAGTTGCATCTAGATTGTGTTGACTTGGTGATCAGCACCTCCTTGGAGATTGTAACATGGCTTAACTGCCTACTGTGGATCGGATTAAATGTGGCATTTGTATCGGGCATTGATAGTTTGAGCTTTCAGTGCAAAGGCAAATGATTCCAACAATTAGTATCAAAGCCTTGGGTTACGGGTTCAAATTTCCCTTCAATGGGTGTTAAAGGCTCAATCAGTGCAAAGGGGGAGATTGTTGACTTGGTGGTCAGCACCTCCTTGGAGATTTTTACATGGCTTAACCACCTCCCGTGGTTCAGGTTAAACCTGGCATCTACATTGGGCATTGATAGTTTGAGCTTTTGGTGCAATGGCAAATGATTCCAACAGATTGGAGGGTGGAAGTTTGGGGTTTCTTGGACATGCCAGTCCAAGGCATGGTTGGATTCCAACCAGGTTCTAGACAGCCTTGTCGAAGGCATGGTCAGATTCCGACCTGCCTTTGGACAGAGTTCCAAGGCATTTCTTCTCTTTAAAACCTTTGTGCCTCCTCCAAACAAACTTCATCTTGCATCATTTGAATTTGCAAGTTGATCATCATTAGCGATTTGGTTTTTGCATACTTGCAATCCAGTACTTAAAATTTTCAATTTGGTCCCATCATTTTCAATTCAAACTTATCTTGCCATTGTATGACACCTCACCTCTTCAAAGATGGAAAGTTAAACTCCCGTCAAGCCTGAACAGCTCTCACTAAAGCTTCACCATGGAAGACCTAAATATTGGATACCTTGACTCAACTCTACTCTTCTCAAATGCCTCGACCCTCAATTGGACATGACTTGCAGCTAAAGTTGCTCAAACTCGTCTCACTGACCTAGAGACCTCAAAATTGCCACTAAATAAGGACAATTAAAACATCTACTCCTACTGCCATATGAGAAGAGGGGATAGCCATTCACAATTGGCCAATGGTGTGAAGACCTCTCAATAATTTCCATGATAACAACTCCTCAAGGATTAGGATTTTGATCTTGAAATCAGTCAATCATAGGATTAGTATTTTCATTTTGGAACTAGGGAATTTGAGATTTGATAGTTGGAAACTTAAATTCCTTTACAATTTAGAACATTCAATTCAGAAAACTTTAAAATTCTTGTTACAAATCTGGAAAAAATTCACTCAAATCAGGTTCAATTTCATACTTTTGCTGGGCCAATTCCCCTTAAAGCTGCCCTCATTCACACTTTAGGTCTGATTTTCTTGACTCTTTATTCATCCTGGACTAATTTCTTTCTTGAAATTATCCATAGATACGATTCAAGTGCATATCACTGCTGGGAAATCCTAGTTTTAAAACTTAAAATTCATATCCATTATGGCAATCGCCCTTTCCTTCACAAATTTGCACACGACTTCTGCAATTTCACACATCAAATCAGATCTGACTTTGCCTTGCCTGCTGGAGAAATTTTCTTGTTTCTGATTTTTGCCCCCATAAGTCTGACTATGATTTCCACTTTACTCTGAAAATTCACCTTGATAACTCTTAAATTTGCCCTTGATCAAGTCAAAATAATTAAGTTTGCTAAGGCCTGCAACTAGTTCGCTGTTCTATTCTGATTTTCCTTGAATTCAGTCTGTACCTGATGTGAAAGGAATGGGTTTTGCACTTTACCTATATAAGCATTCAGGCTGGGAATCGTAATCATTTGGAGAAGGCCAATCCCCTGTGCTTTGTTTGCATTTAACTTATATCGTTTCCTTTATTGAATTGTCTGCTCTCCTTGACCTTCTTTTGCATTTTAAATTTCAGTATCCCTCTCATAGGGCGATCAAGCTCTAGTTTGCAGCTTCTTCAAAGGCCAACCTTATTTACATTCTTTTCTTGTGCATTCCAAACCTTCATTGCGTTCCCCATGTCAGCTAACTTTCTTCACTTTGCATATTATTCGTCTTCCTTTCTAAGGGCACAAATTTTAGCTTCAGCTAGATTACCATCTCTATCAGCTGGGCTCTGTGAAGGGGATATTGCTTTTAGCTGGACTCCTCTCTTTTTGGCTGCAATCCACCTATTTTAAGCTGGACTTTTTATGGACTTGCAACTTTTAGCTGGACTCTCAAAGGGAAAATTGATCTTCAGTTGGAAATTCATCTTTCTTAGCTGGATTTTTCAATGGAAATGCAACTTTTAACTGCAACCCTTAATTTTGAGCTGGATAGTGAAGATTTTGAGCTGGAATACCACCTCAAACAAGGATTTGGTTTTTCCACTAGGGAATTTTTCATTTCTACTAAGGATTTTTCATTTTCAACTTTAAAATTCACATTCAAACAAAACTTTCTTTTCTCAAACAAGGATTATATTCTTTAATTTTGGAAATCCAACATTGATTAAGGAATTTCACCCTTCAACTCAAGAATTCATAATCTTATTTAAGGATTATTTATTTCTTGCCTTAAAATATTTTTGACTTCTAAATTGCAGTTTGCTCCCTATGGTGGAATTTCAATAAGGTCAAGTATTTTCACATTTTCTTTTTGGAGCAGAAATTGGCTAGAAACTTGGATTGCGAAGGGGAGACTTGCACTTGTCAAGGAATTTGAAGTGGAAGCTAGCCTTGAACAGGGGATTGTGAGGGGAAATTCCATCTCATCAAGGATTTACAAGAGGGAATCTGGGATCAACAAGGACTTTCATTCCACTCCATTTTCCTCTTTAAAATTTCATTCAATCCCTGGGGGACAATCGACCCTATCATGGAAACTTGAGGTCTAAATCGGAGGTGCATTGCTAAGGAAATCCTCCTCAAACCCGGATTTTGCAATAAGATTCAATCCTCGCACATTTTTTTCATTCTAAATCAACCTAGGAATTCTTTGACTCAACTTGCCCATTTCCTATGTTGGTCCAAATTCTATTTTTCTAAGTGATATACTTAGTTTTCTTTTGGTCCATTGTTTTGGAGCAAGTTTGTGATGTATTTTCTCTATTAGTTTCTGAGACTACATCAAATATAGAATGATCTCTGTGTTTCTTCCCAAGGTCATTCTGAGTTTACTGTAAATGTATACAATTTTCAAAGAAAATGAATACAAATTATGAGCTGTCCCCATATCAGTTCTTTCTGAATCTTGTCTCCTTTTGATTGCTTGGTTATCTTGATATGTATGAGTAAAAGCTTGTGCAATTGACTGCAATCCAGTTAGGTTGTATATTTGTTCATCACTGCTATTAGTTGAATGAATTAAGTAAAGGCTTTGGTGAGTTTGATAAGGTAGCTGTAGTAGTGGAGAGGATTTTCGAATGATGAATTCTGATAAGAATTGTTGATAAAATTTGTTGTAAGGCAACAAATTAGATCTAGAAATTTGTTGTAGACTCTGAACCCCAATGGATTAGGCACTAGTCAAATTAATTCAGCTGAAAGAGAAATGTGTCACAAATGGTTGTCAAAAATGCAGAATTATAATCAATTTTACTTTTATTTCCTGTAGATCTTCAAAGTTGGCCAGTACTTGTTTGCACGGAATGTTTTAGCTTCAATTAGCCACTATTGCTGAGAACACCTGCAGATCTATAGAAGAATTTTGGCCATATCTGTTATATGGGATGTGTTTATCAAATTATCAAGAATTATGCATGTATTTGAAGATTTGAGATGAGAATCAGAATGAAACTAAAATAATCCTCATACAGTGTTTCCCAGTCTTGAATCATCCCTGGGTATACCCACCCTAGTTTTGCAGAGCCTAGTAGAAAACCACCCTTGGTTTTGTTGAAGTTGGGTCCAAATGGTTTGCACATACAATTGTTGATAGGAATTGGCTAGTCTTTAGATTGTGTGAGTTATATCATTTTGGTATTGAGCATTTTGTTGCTTAGTAGTTTTAAAACACCAACACCCTAATAGCTAAAAGACTAAAAATGTTGCCAACCGAAAGACAACTGAGCTATACAGTAAGCTAGAAAGCGAGAAAACAGAAAGGTCCCCTTTTGCAAAGGAGGCATGTTTGCTTACAACACAACAGAACCATGTGGCAGATCTTCTGCAAGATTCATTCACATGTTTCAGAACCACCATCAAACTTAGGTTCGTTTATGCATCTTCACATTTGCTGTGGTCGTGTTCAGAAATCCTCTTGTGCTGCTATCATTGCTTCCAATCTCTAATTGATGTCTACTGGCTACTAATTAAGATCTATCGAAGACATACAATATTAGTTGTATCCATTTTTGCTTTTGTATAAGAATTTTGGCATAGTTTTAAGACGCCCGATGCTCGTTCTCAAGAAAACGTACTGGTGGACACAACAATTTCGACAACCAAAAAATATCATCGATTCAAAAACTCGTGAGATTCATTAATTTCGCAAAGTGTGAGGGTGAGCATAAGATAACCATAACCATAAACAAAACCAGATTTCCCAGCTCAAGAAACATAAACTGCATTTTTTCGATGGGCCAAAATATATTTGTGGGCATTACACAGTAACTATAGTTTACCTGTTTCGCTGACCCTTATATCGGCTCTTGCTTTCAAGGCCACGCTCCTGCATTTGTGCAGGCTTGTTAGAGACAGTTTTAATGTATCTCCGTGGACGTTGCTCAAGAATGGTGAATATGTCGATTTTGGTTGCGATAAAATAGTAGGAAAAATCTTAGCACTTGCCAGGGCCATGGCTACTTAGCGATAACTTATCACCGGAATTATATTGGAATTCTTATGGAATTGTAAGTTTAAAAAACGCACAATATAGTCAGTCTCTCCCGACGTCCAACTCTCGTTCCATAGTTAGCACAAATGGAATTACCAATCAAACAAAATATAAAAGATCATAGCTAGCAAATGCACCTTTTCTATTTCACAAATAGTAATTAGAACATAGTTAAATATTTTCTAAAGTGATAATAAGTTTATAGCATATTGATAAAGAACTTCTTAAGAAGTATTAAACACAACAATAACATATATAAGATTGGTATGATTGTACTAAGTACATAAATGGATATACACAATGATCTTATGAATATTACAATTAAATTAAAAATTATGAACACATAAAATGATATAATGACAATGTTTGCATGCGAGAGAGGAGGGGGCGGAATAATGAGCATAAATGTGTATTAATGACAAAAATTGTAGAAAAATGTTAGCTTTAATTGAACTGTAACCTTAATTATATCCTAACCTTAACTAAAACCTAAACTAATTATATCATTACACACATTATTTCAAAATTAATTATATTCAAATTGTAACCATGAATACAATATTTCTCTTATAACTATGATAGAGATCCAATCCTAATTGAACCCTAAAGTTAACCTTACTTGAATCTTTACACTAAACCTGTAGATTAGGATAATGGTAAGGATTGGGTTACACTTAAATAATGGTCAACTTTAGGAAATACATTATATTTAGTGTTAGGGTTTTAAGGTTTGGATTAGGTTGTGTGTGTGTGTTAGGGATAGGAATATTATTAGACTATTGTTAGCACTATAGCTAGGTTTAAGGTTTTAATCATGATTTTAGGCTAGTATTATGATTAGGTTTTAGGTTTAAATATATTTCTAATCATAACCCTAATCTTAATAGTAGTACTAACCCTAACCTTAAACCAAGTACTCAATTATAATTATAATTATAGTCCAAAATCTAACACTTACCATAAGATTATTCATTTCTCAATCTCTAATCATAACCTTTAGCATAACTATTAGTCTAAGCCAACTCATAACTAATAGTACTACTAACCCTAACCTTAAACCAAGTACTCAATTATAATTATAATTATAGTCCAAAATCTAACACTTACCATAAGATTATTCATTTCTCAATCTCTAACCATAACATTTACCATAACTATTAGTCTAAGCCAACTCATAACTTAGCTGTAATTATCATTCGACACTAAAAAAACCTAACTACAATCTTGAGCAAAAACATATCATTGTTTTTAATTTACCCCTCTAATATTATTTATATCTATAATATTAACCCTTATCCTAAGCTTTACTTGATAATAAACATAAAGATATCGATGTCTATAACTAAAAATGTGGTCCTAAACCTAAGAGCAACAATAACCATAAGGTTAACCTTGACCCTATCTTTAGTCATAAACATGATGCAGATTTGCTAATCATAATCCCTACCTTTTATCATAAGCACAACTTAAACCTGATAACTCAAGTGTAATTATCATTCTAACATATTAAAAAACCTAACTACAATCTTGGAAAAAAAACTATGATAATTTTTATTCTATCCCTCTAATACAATTTATAACTATAATATTAACCCTAATCCTAAGCTTTACCTAAAAATAAACATAAAGATACTCCTAATGCTAAGAGTAACAATAAACCTAATGTTAACATTTATCCTGGTTTTAGTCCTAAATATGATGTAAATGCTAATCATAATCTTAAACCTTGATCCTAAGCATAACTCTAACTTGACCTTAACCATAAACCTAATACTATCCCTAACTATGATGTAAACTCCAACCTTAGCCACAACTCTAATCATAACCATAACTATAAACCTTAACCCTATCCATAATCCTCCCTCTAAAAACCATAACCCAAATTGACATTATAACCATATCTAAGTTTGGTACTTAGTTTATGAATTGTCCAATTTATATATAACACTACTTTATTTCAAATTGTAAGGTAGATTTAGTATACATATTTTTTCTAATAATTCATTTAATCAAGGTTATTCAAACATGTATTTTAAATGTCTATTAAATTTGACAATAAAAATATTAGATAAATAGCATGAAAAAATAAAAATTATCAAATAGTGATTTAGTATTTTTTATTATATTTATTTATACTAATACATTTATGTTAAATATATTTTGTATATTTTTTTAATAAAACAAAACTTATACTATACAATGGTAGAATTTTAGTGACTTCAAATGGACACAATATCTTTTTAGTTGTCAATTTTTAGATATAGAAATTAATCTTCATATATAAATACTCTTTTTATTCTATTTTCCTTTTTGCATGTAAATCAATTCAACTTTCAAAATTAAATTACATTAGATATTTTTAAAATTTCAAATAGTCTATAAATCTAAAACTAAAATCTAGATATATGGAGAATCATTTTTTTTTTAAATGGAGACATAAAATCTTTCTATTTTTATTTTTTTTTAATCAGTAAATGGCCAATAGCCAAAATTTTATTAATGTAAAAATAAATAGTACAATAGCAATTCGTCGTTCAAATGGGCATTGGTAGGAAAGAACGGGGAAGAAAACCTCAAGTCTCACCTAGGACCATAGTCCTATATTATTATAGCATTAAAGAGGCATAATAAACATGTTATCTCAAATAATGCATCAATTTACATCAGAATTTGAGCTTAAAGCTCCTTGATACTTATCCAAGTCTTAGAAGAGAATTGGTCACTATCTTTACACTCTTTCATTGTTCAATCTTTCTAATTTTTTTGAAATGTATATAGAATATTTTTATTTAATGTTTATTCAACTTTTACATAATTCAAAATTAAAATAAATCATGATTTTTTTTAATTTTAAATTAATAATTAAAGAATTAATTTACAACTGTGATCTAGATAGAAATAGAACATTTCTATATTTTCAAATATATTATCAAAAATCGTGTTCTTCCCTTTTGCATGTAAATTTGTGTTCAACAACCTTTGTAACATTCTTCAAGCCTCTGATAAAAATAATGTTGCAAACAAAATCTTTCAAGAACTAACAAAATTCCACACTTTTCTTATTAAATAACAATTAGATCTTATTAATTGGCATTCAAAAAGTTCCCTTTGAATTGAATGTCTATGATATATAATCTCATTTATAGGAAAATCAACATGAGTGAGAAATTCAAATAAGAATAAACTAACATATTTCTATGATCTTTAAAGTCTTTTGATCAATTCTAGGTAATATTACATGTTCTTATTTTACTTATGTTTTGTACATATGCAATTTTAAGCTAACAGGAATATGGAAGATTTTTAAGATGACTATGATTAGACTTTGAGGTGAATGTGTAGCACAAAAGCCATTGGTATTAGAGGAAAAAGAGAAACCACAATGATCAAAAATATTCGATGTGCCAAAAGGATGGAGTAAGAGAATTTGATGTGAAGGATGCAACATGTAAAACTATTTCTAATAAATGCAATGACATATGGGTCAAAATACATTGTTTCTTACTACAATAAGATGATATTATTTATAGTAATCTAATTATTGGTGTATCAAAATACATGCATGCTTAATATAAGTTTCAAACCAAATAGCAATGATAGAAAGTGTGCTTCTTAATGTATGCAACATGTAGAGCCACACTTTTGTTAATAGTGAATGCCCAACATAAACTACAATGTTCATAGATTTCGCAAGAATGGAGCTCCACATTAACATGTCACAACTTCTTATAGTGAACACAAAAATATCTAAAGATTAAAAACTACTAAAACAAATTGATCTAAACCCACTTATCCAAAATGTAAGTGCTCCAAACAACTATAGATCTAAGAAAATGCACAAGTCTAATAAACCCCACAATGAGTAGAAGGGCAATTTAAAGACGTGCAACCTAAAACATGATTGTGCATGAGAAAGGAAAAAACAAATTCAAAGGAAATGTTTTGATACAACCAATCAATACAAGAGCGAAAAATTAGAGAAAGGAATAAATAAGAATAGAAAGGAATTTAAAGAAAATAAAAAGAATTTATAATAATTTTAAAATAACCAGAAAGCAACTCAAAATAACCACAAATAATTTTTGACAACCGGAGCCGACAATTTTTTGGTGAGAAATTGTAAAATTAGGTGCAAAGCTCCCACATAAAAGCTTATCGGCTTAATTAGTTTAGCATATAAATTTTATTTTTATTCATTTTATCTTTTATTATGAGTCAAACAGTAGGGGTATTAATTTTTTTAAATTTGCACCTCCCTCGAAATTAGGGGTATTTATTTTTTCAAATTTTGATATGGCAATATTCGCACCTCCCTCGACTAGCATTGTCTCTAAGGGCAATTTATATGTTATTTTTTACAAATAGTTGTTAGATTTTCGATTTTTTGACTATTCATCAAAAAAAAAAAAATGTGTTATCTATTCTAATTATTAATTTTCTACAAACAAAGATAATGAATAGAATATGTTTACTCTAAATAAGACATTTTGGATTATAAGGATAAATTTTTCAAGTATGATCCCAATTTCATTTTTTCTATCATTGTTTGATATGCTTGAACTTTGATGAATTATTTAATCAAATAATAAAATATTGTATCTTTATTGTTGGCAACAGATATGTAAGAGATGTTACAAAGGCATAAAATCAAACAACCTTCTTTGGGAAAGTAATAAACCATCAATCAAAGAGAATTTTAAGACATACCTTGAACATCATTTTTAATCAATTTAAGAAAGGAGTTATTACAAAATGATCATAAATACCTAGTGAATAATAGTAAAGCCTTTGTGTGTGAGGGTGTTGTTAGAATTATGGGAAGAGGAAGAGGTGGTGCATATTTTAATAAAGGTTTTTATAGTAGTGATTTTTTTGGAGTAATGAAGGATGTCCTAATAAATGCAACTCTGTGGTATAGTTTTCTTATGTCAAATCATCATCTCCAAGTCAAAGGTATTGTGAGGGGACCTTGGTTCTCACTTCTACATAGCGGAGAGGCTTATTTTCATGCAACCCAAAGAAGAGGGAAACAAAAATAGTGTCATTCCTAAAACAAGGTGTAGTTATGAGTATTAGCATGTTGGGGAGAATGTTGAGATTTTTGGGAGATTGTTGGTACTTGGATTAGATGTGTATGTTTTTCATTCATGACTCATTTGTCATTGATGTCAACATATATGTGTTTGGGTATGTGGCAAACAAAGTTTTTGTACATCACAAAGGCAAATTTGATCATTAAGGTTTGGGTATGGTGAGCCAATATGTGTTGGATTAGATTCGTGTTCATGAATATATTCAAATGCTAGATCTATGTTCACAGACGTTAATGTGAAGGATTGGATGAGTTGCAGTTAATTTAGTAAAAATTGGTCAAAGGATGGTGTACAGAAAATAGTTCATTGGTATTTCAATTGTACCTAATAAGTGAGATGGAATGACGTTAAGCAAGATTAGGTCATGCTTAAAGGCATGTTTTTGATGTTATATTTGTGATAGAATATGCTAGAAATTGTTCTATGGAGGTCATTGAAGTGTAATGTGTGATATGTTCACTAGCAGTCAACTCTTCTAGTGGGATTTATTTTGAAAGTTATAAAGTGTATTGTAGCATGTGGAACTTAATTATAATATCTTATTAAGGTCCTATATTACTCATTGTACATTAGGAAAGACCTCACAAGCTGACAAAATTACTTATTACGACAATGTATAAAGGAAAGTTTGTTTCCTTGGTTCAAAGTGTGTATTATGAGGTATTGTGTAATTGATGTTCAAATGTTGAGAATGTGAATGTGATAAGAAAAGAGTAGAAGATGATGTTGAGATTGATTTGAGAACATAGAAGGAATTGTAGTGGCAAAGAGGTTGTTATATTGGTTAGTTCACTATTGGGATATGTTATCCTAGAGATCTAGTTTATTTATAGTTATGAAGCAATTTGGATAGTGAGTTCAATTGTCTTATATATTGTTCTTAATAGGGCTAGAATCTTTCAGTAGGGATTCAAAGTTTTCTAACAGGGACTCATATGCAATGATTTTATTGAATTGGCCCCTAGCAAGGTCATATTATCTTACAAGGAATTTTTATTAGTATATTATTTTGTGGGCAACATCCCTAATGGTGTTTTCCCTCTTATCAAGGGTTTCCCTAGTTAGAAAATGATTGTGTCATTGTGTTTGTTCTATATCTTGGAATTATTCACTTTGTTGGTTATTGAAGTTGGATTTGATAGGTTGAGTTTAAGTTTGATAGAGCATACGACTGATTCACCCCTCCCCCTTGTTGATCTCATTTTGGTGTTGACAAGGTAGTGTCAAAACACTTAAGTCATTATCTAGCAAAAACATAGTGCAAGTTGAGTCAGTAGTTCATGTCAAGTGATCAAAGCATGTCAAGCATAAGTTTCCAGACAATACATGCCATGCAATATGACAGTTAGTGTCAAGCACTAGTATGTGTTCCAAGTCACTTAAGTACTGAGCCAATAGAAGGAGCCGAGCAAGTTAGTATGTGTTGAGTGATATAGGTGTCGAGAAGACAATGTGTGTCAAGTTTTTTAGAAGTTGAATTACAACATTAAGAGCACAGTGATGGCTGAGCATTAGAACCTTTAGATGTTGAGTGAACAGTCAGTGATATAGTTGTTTGTAATGGCATAAACTACTATGTAGACCATTTTTGGACCAACATACACATTATTCTATGATTATAGAAGATAATGATCAAATCTTATTGTGAATTCCTATGTAGTAAATGCAACTAATCAGATTAAGGGATGTTGTAGGTGACAATATGGATCAACCACAATCATTTATTATAACCTAACCCTAGTCCACCAATGTTTGCTTAAGGAGGAAAACCCTAACAAAATTTTAAGATGTGTGAGAGATGAATGTTAAGTGCAAAAAGAGCATTCATGGTGGCTATAGAGGTTATGACAATGTTATGAATTGCATAATCAATTAGAGAGAACAAAATAAAGTAGAGAAAGGACAGAGGAGACATTATCATGGCGTTGAATCATTTTAACAAGTGATACAGAGAAAATATCCTAACAGGGTAGCCTTAATAGGTTTTGTAGTCTTAATAGGCTCTTGTAAATCTCTTAACCAAGTGCTTACTTGATTGTGAGTGTAAATCCTCTAAAAAGGTGATAACTAATAGTCTATTTAGCCTTTGATGGGGCAAACCCTTCATAGGTTAGATCATAGTTTATGATCAAAATCATTATAACCATAATTGGCTACACTTTACAACTTTAGTAGTGAAGATTTGTGGGTGTCATCCCCACCCCAGTTTTACCTTCTCCTTGGAGGGTTTCTAGGTAGCCAAATTTATTGTGTCATGTGTTAAATTTTTTTTATTCTATGGATGCAATGTGTAGTTGCCTATTTCAGTTTATATGATATATTATGAGATGGATGTGTGGTGAATGTTTTATGGTTAAAGATTTGAAGTGTTGATTCACCACCCACCCCCACCCCTCTCTTAGATTTTACTTTCCCATTGTTATTTCCAATAATTGGTATCAGAGTGTTGGTTCTCTTGAAGGAAAGCCTGACAACTTTGGAGGTAAGATCTTGAAGATGGAAGTCTACAAATTGGGAAAGACTATTGATAAATAGAAGATTGAAATACAACTTGTCCTACATCAACTCAAGGAAGCAAGAGATGAACTACTACATTCATTGAAGAGAAGGAAATAGATAGTTATTCAACAAGATGACACTCAATATCAATAAATTGATACTACTAGACTATTTGAGGATGGAAACTCTAGAGATTTTGATGAAGCCATTGTAGATCTGATGGAAAAGAATGGTGCCCTAACTGAAGAGGTCAGAAATATCAAAAGGGAATAGGAGGTACAATAAATACTATTGTGTGAGACAATTGAATTGCTAAAAAAAGTTGAAGAAGATAGAGCCATGATTGAAGAAGAAGAAATACTTCTAGCTAACAAACTTGAAGAGAAGACATCATATGTACAAATTGGATACAATGAATCAATTGATGCTTGCAAATTAAGAATTGAATAGGAAAGACTATATTGTGATTATTACTTTGGAAACACATAATTCCCTACTACAAAATGTGTTAAGGACAGAAAGAGAAAAACTTAATAAGCCAAGTGAAGCCATAAAATATTTTTAGAAATTGATGGAATCACTGAGACCTAACAATGACACTACTGGATTGGGATAGACCACTACTGAAGGAGAATTGTCTAGGAGTGGTGAACAAAGGAGTAACAAAGGTAAGATTAACAAACCCACTTGTTGTAACTGTGGAAAATTGGGTCACACGGCAAATGATTGTAGGAGCAAAAATGGAAATCATATTCCTAAGCAAAAATTCAAGGGTCACTATTATAAGTGCAAGAAATAAGGACATCAGGCACATGAATGTAAGACCAAGACTATCAATGCAAAAAAATTTGAAGGCTATTATTACAACTATCAAAAATATGGACACATAGCATAAGAGAGTAGATCTAAATCCAAGTGGACATCAAAGAAGCAAATGAAGGGAAACCACAATAGAAATTCATATGATCAGGATTACAACACAAGGTACAGTTGTCACTATTATCAAGAGTATGGTCATGTTTCTAAAAACTTCATAAGAACACATTTAAGAGGCAAGTACAATAGATGGTTGAATGGGATTGTATGTTTTAGTTGTTTGAAGACTAGTCATGTTAGTAGAAACTATCCAACAAGGTCAGCTGCACTGAGCAATGATTCCAATAAAGGAAAAGAGAAGGTTGATGTTGAAAAGGTAAATGTGCAAATGAGCAAGACATGGAAGAAGAAGGAATATTACAATAAATCAAGTGCAGATGAAGTCACTTCATCCAATGGATTGGGTGATCACATCACCCCCAACTAGGCAATCAAGAGGTATGTGTGGGAATGATATTTCAAAGTTATATTATGCATCAATTCCAAGATTCTAAGATCTAAAAAGATTAAATATGAATGAATAAAGATGCAAAAAAGTGATTTAAACTTAGAGAAAATCTATAGTTTTGTTCTATGTTTTTGTCAAGCATGGAAAGTTTCAATATTGTTGCCAACCATGAATGGAATTTTAGTTGTTGTTGAGTGATGAAGTTGTGTTAGTATTGGCCAAGCTCGCTATGTTAGCTGAGTGTTGGTGTTTTGAATTGATGTGGTTCCAAATTAGCCTAATGAGAAAAAGATACATCTAGGGGTAGCTAACTCCCATCTTCAAAATACCATTTCAGACACCAGGCCAACTATAAGGCTAGACCCTTCTTCTACTTTAGGCTCTGTAGAACCTAGGCGAGTGTACCTTAGATTTACTTATATGGAACCATTGCAATTAAACATATAATTTGAACCTATCAACAATAGATGAAACCCTTATTTCTCCTATTGACTTATGCAATAACATAGATTTACAATAGCTAAATGCAAGACAATGTAATTCATAAGCTAAGTAGGGCATTCTATTCTAGCTCTTCAAACATAAAATATAAAGATGATTTGAATTTGACTTGATTTTATGTGGGTGGGGAAAGTAGCTAATGGTCTTGTAGCTTATCAGTGCCTCATCCATTGGGCAAATTCACAAATCTCTTTCATGCATTTTGAATATCTAAAACACATACCCTATGCCAAGACTCCATATCTATTTTTTTACCTTGTAAATTGGATATCAATGTTCAATCTAAATTTTATTCTTACCTGATATCCTCCACAATAAACTTGCAACCTTGTTGATTTGCTTGAAGCATTTATATAACTCCTTGAGCTATAAGCAACAATGAAACCCTAAGGGACTGCAACTATTATCTAGACTCTTTGTGCAAAGATCATAAAACATTACAAATCACTGAGAAAGGAGACAAGATTTACATTGAAACTCAACACCTGATATTCTTTGTATTGATTTCCTTGAAATAATACATGAAATTGACTCACAAAATACCTAATAAACCAGACTATAAAATAAACATATACTATCATACAAGAGAGAAAGTGGTGGGAATGAGAAATTGATGGGATTGGAAGGGGGTATCATAGCCAAATAATAGCTTCATGGTTTGGAACCAACACATCCAGATACTATTCATTCATATTTCATCAATTCCAAAACCATTTCTGCTTCAATTTTCAACTCCTAACTTTTCCCTAACTTTTTCCAACCTTGGTCTCATAGTGAAAAACTAGAACCCCTAATGAAAGAGAGAAAGATACATATATAGGATGAAAAAAATCAATCCTAACCTAGAGATATTTTCATTTCCTCTTTCATTTCAAAGAAGATCTGATTCTTCAATCATGACTCCAACTTCAATCCCAAAATTCATCATAGTTGGAAAAACAAATATCCTTCATAACTAAAAATTGGAGCCAAATTATACTAGAATGGCATAATATTCTCAAAATTAACCCAACAGACCTTTTACCATGCCTGTAACTACGTTTTCAATTTTCACCAATCTCATTGAGAAGGCCCAAATTTTACATTTCTACCTATAACTTGAACCAGTGACTTCTTGTGCAAAAACAAACTTCATAATCAAAAATTTCATCTTCTCTCAATTTTGATGATATATAATATGCTTGTATTCACTTATCAAGAACTTCAAGAATCTTAGTTTGAAAACCAGGCTCCAGTCAAGGCTCTTTAGACAACATTATTGCAAATATTAAATCTTCCTAAAGTTTGCACTATAAGATATAACTTCAAATTTATTTAAAATTTTGACCTACACATGCTTTTCTAGGAAAAACATTTAAAAATGTAATTTTAAAGCCTACTTGAAATTTCCCTCACTTTTCAATCTGGGTCAAACCTTGTTGACCAATTTTGACACATGTCACATCCTAATTAGTTGACAACTACTTCGTCATTCAACCTTTTCCAATTGGATGTTGTGTGGCATCATCTCATTGGCCACCTGCTTCACCACATCATCGTGCCACATCACCATGCCACATCATCAATTGCTATGTCGTTATCTCAGTAAACATTCTGCCACATCATCATGACATAATGACCTTGTGACATGTGTCATTCTTTGCCACATCAGCACCTTAGGAAGCATGCCATGTCTGAAGCTTCTGCCACATGTTAATTTCTAACTCGTCGACCTCACTGCCAACTAGCACCAACTCATTGTCATATGTCACTTGCTAGTTGGGTCACCATGTCGTGTTGTTAACCTCTTTGTAACTTCCCTTTGGCGACATAGCAACCACCATTGGATCCCACCACGTGTCGTCATCTTGTGCCTCTAAAATCTGATCGCCACATGTTGCTTTAAGATTTGTTCTTAGCATTGCCACAAGTCCCACAACCTTCTCATCGAATTTCAGGTTTTCCAAGAAGTTGCCATGTCACTTGCCGAAAAACCTCCCATTTTGTGGTGGAGACATAGAAACCACGAGATTCTGGCCACTTTTCGATGAGTTCCTTCTGAATTAAAAGTTCCTCGATCCTCATGCTAGCTGGCTGTCCACGGGTTCCACCACACAGACCATGGCTTCCAAAAGCCTTTGGTCTTGTAGACAACTTACATTGTGCATGCTTTCATATTTAAAAATCAAAATCTCCCTTTGTGGCATGAATGTGGGATAACTCCTTGAAAACAAAAATTTAAAACCACCTCACCGCCTGCTTGAGGCTCTGCCCCTACACATCCTTTAAATCTCTTGCAACGCCATGAGATATCTTGTTTCTATCATGTCCTACTCTCCTACCATTGTTCTTCATCTTATGGGTCTGCGCCACTTTCTCGTATGTATTGAAATATTATTTTAATGTTCCTTCGTTGGTCTCCTATGAAATGCCTCCAATAAAGACCTTCCCCTACCACTAGTGTTCGACTTCAAAAGGTGTTTTTTGTTGAATGCATGGGTTCCTATTATCAAAGGGCTATGTATCCTGGCACCTCCCATGACAGTTATTTTGGCATTAAAAAGAGCCAACATTCTCAAACATTTCAAGCATCTTTGTTGGTTATGATGGCATCTATTAGCAAGCAAATTCTGCTTTAAATGGCTTAATTCAAGCCTCAATCTAAAAATCAACTAAGGGATCTTGCCTTCTCTTTACATGATCTAGTTGGAGAGAACTAACTAATATGATCCTTTGCCACACGAGCTAGAGAAGTCAAAACTTTTGTGTTCTTGTCTAACCACGATGGGGAAATTGAACTATCCACCATCTTAGTTGATTCCACTAGAGAAGCCAAGCTTGTTGTTCTTTATTCAACGAGGCTAGTCATAGTCACACCCACTACCTCCATGCTATTTCAATGGCCTTTCCTTTTGTAATTAGCAAGTCCCCTTCAAAAGCGTAGCCATTTCCTGCAGCTTCCTCCTATTTGGATTCTCCCTGCCTCACGTGGTCTTCTTACTGTTCCTTCAATGTGTGGGGAATGAACTAGGTAGCTCTATATTTTATGCCATCTCCTTGCTTTAAAATTTAAATTAAACCACTTCTTTTTATTTGATTTATCCTTTCCGTTAGATAGGCTATCTTCTCTTGGACTTCCAATCTTAGAATCTTCAAAAGACTTCGCACAAATAGCCTCGATGGTATAGCTTGCACTCTTAAAAAAAATGTCACCATATACGACAAATATGTGTGTGCCTACTTTAAGCTCTAAGACTTCATAGGGTTGAAGGCCTTCTAATTTCTTGAAAAAATGCAACATTAGGATCCTTAGCCATAACCAATGCATTAATTGATGAATCAATATGATAGATTTGAAAATGTAAGAAATACATTACATCTGAAATAACTGTACCTTTCTTTTCACTATCTTCCTGTATAGCTAGCCCATAACCACTATTTGCCTCCTGCTCAAAATAAAGAAGCTAAAATTTGCTTTGTGCAGGTGAAGTGACTCTAACAACTATCCCAGCTTTAGCTTGTTCTTGTGTGATAATTACCCCAAAGCAATGAGCTCCTTGCTTTTCCACCTTGCCACTGGTAAGCCTTCCAAGTGGAAAAGGCCTAATGGTCACTATTCCATTGAGAGCATCCTCAAGAACATTAGAAGAAATTGTTGTTTTAATAGGCACACCAAGCTTGCTAAACAATGTTGCAAACATAGTATTTTCAATGCCTAGATTTTCATTATCGATTGCCAAAATTGTTCACTGCTAGGTATACTCCAACAAGAAGCATCAAGAATTGCATCCTTATACCATCTAAGCTCAGTTAAATTTAGATTCTTTGCTAGATGTACAAAGGAAATCATTGCTTGTACCTTCACATCAGGAGACTAATGATCCAAGGCAGTTAATGCACAGGGAATAATGAGCTTGCATGATGATCCAAGATATGGTACCAAGCATCATTTACAATCATTATTAGACCATGAAATTTTAATTTAAAAAATTTATTTTAATCCCCTTTTAATCATCTTGAAAATCCCACGATGCCCTATCATTCTAACAAAATCAGTCACGCCCCTAAGTGGGTCTAGCTAAAATAAAATCATTTCCAAACAATCAAACTGCCAAAGTGATCCATTAAACCCATCATACTGATTAAAATCAAGTTTGACAACTAATTAATCAATAAAAACTCACTTTATTATTAATCTTCAAGCTGTGATTTTTTAGCTAATAGGGCTTGTCAGCTGGCTTTAAAAAACTGACCCAAATAGATAGTTGGGCTTTGAAATCAAAACTATTGATCCTTTGTTCTACATTCTTTTATCCTATCAAATCTTATCTCATGATGAATTCTTAATTAAAATATATCAACTGTCAAAGTTGCCTTCTCAGAAATGCTTGCAAGAAAACATGCCAGGAAAAAATAAGTCGCGTTCAAGTTTGTCTTTGAAAATAGGGCAAACTGACACTTGGGGAGATGAAAACTGGGCAATTAATTTATTGTCATGAGAACAATATAAATTTGTGATTAGGGCTCATGAAAAATAATGGGGTGCATTTGGAAAATGGTCAAAGTAGGCTACTCAGAATTGCAGACTAGAAACAATAGCAAAAAAGTGATTTTTACAAATGGAATGGACCTAGGAAAGTGTGTAGACAGATTCATCAAGATTTGAAAATTGGCACACTTGAAGTATTTTTATAGTAAAAAATAGTGGTACAATCGATTTGATATCACCTATCATGGATTTCAAGTTATGACATCCTGAACAGGGTACCGACAAATCTACAGTTGTTGACACCAATAAAAGGTTACAAATTGCATTTGGAATCGCATTTGAAAACTAATCCAATGGATTCGTCATAAGCTCAAACTTGAAACATAGCAAGTTTCTAACCTCTAAAATTCAATGAAAAATGAATTTTATCATTTTGGCCAACTGGGTCAAAGTTATAACCAGTCAAATAGGGCCTCCCAAAATTCAGAACAATTCACATCAACAAGACAACAATAAATGACCAACTTTGAGGGATTCAAAACCTAGTCAAACAAATTTAAAACAACTTGAAATCTAAAACATAGACTCTTTGGTATGGACACTGAGAACTCCCAAAGCGGCGAGTCATGAAACATTACTGGGTATGAGATATTCAATTGCAAGTATAGCCTCCTATCGTTGTTTGACACTTAGGCAAAAATGTAGAATTGGACATTGCTCAAAACGGGACTTCACAGAATGACTTGGAATGACAATTTATCTTTATGGGACACATATATGTACTAAGTGCATGGTGTCAGAAACATTAAACACCTACTAGGCCTTAAATGCATAGTCAGATACACATGCATTAAAATCGCTTAAAGGGCTTGATTTTTTCAATGGTACTCAAAATCAGGGCTTCGATTTTGAATCCCAACACCGAGCATACTAGATAAATGTGTAAGTTGAGAGAGTTGCAAAGTCCTATATTAGCCAAGCTTACAACTATGTAAGCATTAAGCATTTATTATCGAATATCAAGGGTTAGATAGTCAATTTTTGACTCATTTACATTCACCAGTGATTGAAGATAACATGAAAAGCACAAAGGTAAATTGTAATAGGAGATTCTAGCATTTATGAATGGGATTTGACTACTACTTGACATCATCCATTAGATTCAAAAGGTATTTAGCTATTGTTGAGTTACATTTCTTAAATTTTTGTAAACCCTCAGTAGTCAAGATGGAAGCTAGCTCTTTTGCAAGTGTTAGGAAAGAAGGAAAGGAATTTTTCAATGTTTAATTGATTACTAACAATGTTAGGCAACCACCTTTCCAAGCAATACCTAAAATTACACACAAAGGAGACCCGTCTGGTGTGCTATTGATGATACCACCAAAAGTTCTTATGATTAAGGATGTTAGGTGTTGCTATACATGCAAAGTTGGAGAGGTAGAAAATATGGAGATAAGGGATATATATATAATCAACTATATGATAATGGAGTCTTGAGGGAAGAAAACAAAATCATAGAGAAGAAAGGGCTAACCCATGCCCTATATTTTTCCAATGTCTTCAAGATTGAATGGATCAAAATTGTACTAAGTCACATACATGATGGCTATATCTGGTTGGAGAATGGACCAACTAAGATCACTAAGAGGGTTATTAACCAAGTATTAGGGTACCCTACCCTAGATAGACCTAAGAGTATGTGTAGTGATACAAATGAAGTGATTGAGAAGAATACATATGTCATGTGGAACAAAAGAGGCATGTCTATTGACACTATATTAGACCCCATAATTACCTTTGTAGTGAGAGTGATTGCTCACAAGTTCTTTCAGTCTAGCTGATTGAACAATGTTTCATGTATGGCTATTGATTTGGGATACAAGATAGTAAAGAGAGACCATTCCTATGACCTTATCAAGTTACAAATACAATAGTTATCAAAAAACTTGGAGGCTACCAGGAAAACAAAGAGTGCATCATGAAAATTTGGCTCTCTACTAGTTTGCATATTCTTTTATGTGCAGAACACTTTTCCTACATTTGGTAAAGTGGTCTGGAAGACAAATAAACCTATCACACATTAGATAACAAAATTTATAGAGTAGCTTGGAGAAAAATTTGAGTCAATAATGATTAGCTACTTTGAGGATTTTAAGAAATCCATGAAACAAAGGATGATGATACATGTGTCACTTATGGAGCAACATTACAATGATGTTTGCTTCCTAGTGGATGTAGATTACACATATGTGCAAGCAAAAATACCTAAGGTTAGATGGTTGAAACCTTGCCATATGAAATCAATGCAGATGAGGCCTCTGCAACAATAACAACTCTATTAGCAGAAGACATTGACAAGAGTGCCACCTCATTTGGTAATTATGATGAAACCAAATCAAGAGTAACAATTGACTTGAAGACAACTACAGTTCTTCAAAAGAAGAACAAACTTGTTAAGAAGCTAAAGGAGAGATTTAGTGAAGGGGGAGAAGAAGAAGAAGATGATGATGATGATGATGATGATGATGATGAGGAAGAACAAGACCAATCCCCATTGAAATTAACACAAGGCCAAGGAGAGGATCAAGGTGAAGATATGTTGAAGTTGTCGAGGGAGAAGAAGTTGAGGAAGCACCTAAGGAAAAAAAGGCCAAGAAGAGAAAGGAAAAAGAACAAATAGTGGTGATAATAGAGAAGCCTATGAAGAAGCCACAATAGAAGCCTACAATACTTACTACTAGGTCAAGCACAACGAAAACCATTGTACATGCCACTGAAGTTGTAAAGCCTAAGGGCAAAAGGTCAATTCCCACAACAGAGTGGAGTTAGCCTACAAAGAAAACCTATAGGACGTTAAGGAAGAAGAAAAATAAAAATGATTCACATAAGGAGAGGATAGAGTCAGATGACTTGAACCAATTCAAGGTGTTAAGCCACAATCCCTCTTCTGACATAGATAATTTGCATAAAAATATCATTGTAATTGCAAATTTATTTAGTTTTAGACACGTAGATTTTGGTAAGCTAGGGAGTGTTGATAAGAATAAGGTTGAAGAGTCTATTTTTAAGATGAATGCTACTTTCAAATCTACTCCACTAGAGATTGTTGAATCCCTACCTAAAATTTTATATGACCGAGTTGAGCAAACGTGGCAACATAGTTTGACCACTAAGAAGAAAAAAAGGGAGGCTCAATTAGCCCAAGTTATGCCTACTTTGGATAAGTAGATGATGGCTAAAGCCATGAATAAATACAAGGGGAGATTTTCCCCCAAATATAGAGCTTTTAAGATTTTGAGAAATCAAATAGAATAAGTGGTGACACAAAGCACATTGCTTTGGAAAGATATTTATGGTCTAGCCACCAGAACCACAAAAAAGACAACAGATGAAGAGAAAAAGGAGCTTGAGAAAGAGGTATAGAAAGGTAATGAAGAAAAAGGTGCATAAGAATTTGAAGTTCATGATAAAGATGGTAATATGGATGATACCATGGAGACAACAAAAGAGGCCACAATTGAAGAGGAGTGGCAATATGTATAAGTGTCGAGTGTCAGTCCTCCACACATAGACCAAGTGAGTCAATAGGACTCAATGCTTATAAAGGATGTTCATGACACATCAACATAGAATGTCAATCCTTTGACTAAGGAGGATCTAAAGAAGATATTGATATACTCCACCCGAACAACACAACTATGCACAAATCATGTACTAGTGAGAGTTGATGAGATTAAGAAGGCAGAACTTGCATCTGCAGGGGAGAAACCAAAAGAAACATAAATTGTGCCCCCTCTATCTACAAAATTCAAAGATACATAAACAAAGGATATTCAAGAAGATCAAAATGCAAACCTAGCCCAGACAATTGTTACAACTAATTCCCCATCTACAATGCCCATAATTATGTTTCATATGAAAGAGGTAGAGGCACAACAAATAGATATATCACTGCCTAGCCTAAACAGTTTAGGTTTTCCTACAATAGTAACTATTGAGAAATATGATACTGAAGTACACACAGGCTAGGAAGCAAGTCCTTCACCTATTTCACAAGCACAAGGTGAAGTTCACAAGGAAGTGAAGGAGGAAAATATGACTGAAGAGTCAGCATTGACTATTAATCCAAAGGAACAGATTGCTATACAAACATTGGTCACATTGCCAATTTATGCATCTCCTCTTATTAGTCAAACTCTTTAGAGGCCGAGCACATATGCTACACCATTGCAAATATCAAGGCCTAGTCCTAGTACATCAAAGAGTGTGGATGATACATCATTTGGTGATGTAAGTCTAGATGAAGTGATTGAATTGCCAAAGTTTGATCTTACTACAATCACAATTGAAGAGATGAGTATTCTATAGGAAGCTCTACAAAGGAAAAATAGGCAATAAATAATGAGAAGGGAGTACAAACAAAAGCAAGCTTTGCATGAGATAAAAGACATATTCTATGATGCTTTTAGTCTCCATGATATGAATGAAGAAAAGCCTATCATTGAGCAACTTGTCACTTTTTTTGATAAGATAAAGGATGAAGACTTGGATTCTAATGTTAAACTTTTAGAATGGTTTGAGAGGAAAATTCATACAAAGGTACTTGAGAAGATATCTAGTGCAATTGCACTAAGATAGGTTGACTTAGCAACCAAAGTGGAGAGTGTGAAGAAGGTGTTAGATAATATTTTCTCTCTATATACTATGTTATGTGATGTCAATTTATTAACACTGAAAATTTAGAGTGCTATTGGCTAGTTTCAAGGAGATCTACAACTTATAGGTACTACTCTTAAGGTATCTCTTGGTTAAAGCCAAACACACAAGGTAGGCTTACTAAGCTGCAAGCACAAGATGCAAACATCAAATCTACCTTGATTATTATCCAATGCATGTTGGCTCTGCACATGGAAGTGTTGCATAAGGAACTAGACAATGTAGAGACATTGATGAGGAAATATTCTCATCTTTTAACTCATGATGGCTTAGTTGACCTTTCTACCTAGCTAGACATTCAATATCAATCTCTAGAGGTAGCCAACAACAATTGGGATACAACACTGAAGATTATAATGGAGGTCCATAAATCATTTTTGGATAAGCATATTCTAAGTGTACCACCTAGCTGACATAAGTGTCAAAAGTGGGGAATATGGTTTTGGATAATGTAGTAAGGGGGATATCTACTTAGGGGGAGTAATGAAGTTATAAGGTATGACTGATAGTCATACATTTTGCAAAATTTTGAAGTTTCAAAATTTTGTATAAGAGACGAGTCAAGAATATATATTGTCTAAGTTATGATCATATCAAGGTTGTATATGCATGGAAAAGTGTTTTTGGCACTCATGTCAAAGGGGGAGATTGTTGATCTCATTTTGGTTTTGACAAGGTAGTTACAAAACACTTAAGTCATTATCTAGTAGAAACCTAGTGCAAGTTGAGTGGGTAGTGTATGTTGAGTGATCAAAGCATGTCAAGCATCAGTTGCCAAATAATACATGCTGAGCAATATGATAGTTAGTTTCGATCATTCTATGCATGTTGAGTCACTCAGGCACCAAACCAACAGAAGGAGCCAAGCAAGTTAGTATGTGTCAAGTGATATAGGTGCTGAGAAGACAGTGTGTGCCATGTTTTTTTAGAAGTCAAGTTACAACATTGAGAGCACATTGATGGCTAAGCATTAGAGACTTTGGATGTCGAGTGGACAATCAGTGACATAGTTGTTTGTAATGGTACAAACTACTATTTAAACCATTTTTGGGCCGACATAAACATTGTCTTATGATTATCACCATCAAAGCCTATGACGATGAGGAGAGATCCTTCAAAGGCATGGTTATTTTGCCAATCAAAGTAGGACCAATTGCAAAAGAAATAGTTTTTCAGGTCTTAGACCTGCAATTAACTTATAACATCCTATTAGGAAGACCATGGGTTCATGACATGCAGGTTGTTCCCTCCATTTACCATCAGTGTCTTAAATTTCCTGACATGGGTCAAGAGGTGACCATACCCAAAGATCAACATTTTTCCCAATATTGTAATTCCCTTATCCCTCATAACAGGGAAGAAATTGGCACACCGACAGATGACATCAGCCAGTCCACATCTACAAACACTTCATGCTATACTAGCCAAAATGACAACCACTCATCAACATCAACTAAGGGCAAAGAGAAAGTTGGTTGTTCAAGCCCTTCCCTTCCATCACCATCATCATCCAAAGACCCTAAATAGTCACACTATGAAGAAATGGATAGATTGATGAAAGAACTTGATGAAAAGTGTAAATTGCAATGCAAAGGAGTGGTTGAGTACTCAATCTCCTTATTTGATCCCCCACTTTCTTTGAAATCTCATGGGAAACCATCATCCAGGACTAATCCTTATCACACACATTTTATCAAAGAAACTGGAGCACCTCCAAGTATAGTAGAAGAAATTAGTCAAAGAAATATTGACATCTCCCCCCTCTTATGCAAAAAATGTTTTGATCTCATGAAAAAGATGGGATATAAAGGAGATGGTCCCTTAGGGAAAGGGAGAGGCATTGTTGAATCTCTAATAGTATAGTTCAGGTCCAACAAGTCCAAAATAAGGGTGGGCTATGGTGAACAAAACAAGACACAAACCTCTTCTAAGGTTTGTCCTAAGCATAGTGAGTCCTCCTCTTCCACGTTGGTGTGGGTACCTAAAAAAGGGGATGATAATAGCCAGAAAACAACTGGCATCATAAATGTAAATGTATCCCTCTTAGGTTCACATCCCATAGGAGAATCGCCCATAAATACCTCTAATAATGAAGATAATGATGATCCACTAAATGGGAATTTGAATCATTATCTAAAGAGTTGCTTCACGACAAAGAATGTGATGTTGTTTACATACCCACATCTAATAGTTTCATTACACAAGGAACAACCTCTCGTTCGGGTCCCACTTCACCAATAGTCAGAGTACAATAGCACAGCTTAGAAGATGATGAGCATATTGAAGGGTTTTGATTTCAAACCCTATTTCCTAACTTCTTTCCAATATTAGTCGAATATGACTACTATGTGCCTCTCGCAAGCTCTACTTTTCCTAACACTCTAGAAGAAGCACATCTCATAGATCTAACTGATACGACGTATAAGCCATCCAAAAAGATCATGTCTTTAAACCCTATTGAACCCTTTCCATATTATGAATCATTCTCCCTAGTCCATCCCGAACTCATTAGCTAGGATACAACTGAGCTTCACCAAATTCCTCACTTTAACACTGACCATGACATTTTCATCTACCTTAATGTGGTTGAACCACATCATCAATGAAGAATAAAAGAGATGCATATAGTTGGGTCTAATATCAATCACCTCAATCACACTAGAATAGGTCAAGAATTTCATAGCCTTAATGATCCCTACCAAGTTGTAGCTGATCTCGAGGAAAAAAAGAAACAAATAGAAGTGACGCATCCCAAGGTGAAAACCCAATTGTGGCACCCACAGATGGGGTGATTGATACCTTACCCAAACACTCCGAGGAAAGATCCTCTATCTTGATTGAACTAATAGAACAAGTCAACATTATCATAGAGCAAGAACTGAGGGTCATTTATTTGGCACAATCCTTAAGCATAGAAGAAAGAAATGCATTTATTCACTTCTTTGAAGAAAGATAGATAAAATTTGTGTGGTCTTACACAAACATGCCCGGATTAGACCCAACTTTAATCCTCCATCATCTCAAAATATCTTTGAAGGTCAAGCCAATAAAACAAAAGCTTAGAAAGATGCATCCTCATATAGCTCTACAAGTCAAAGCAGAGTTAGAGAAGTTGATCAACACCAATTTCATTTGGCCCTTGGTGTATGCGTCATGGATATCCAACATTGTTCCTATATCAAAGAAGAATGGTAGCATATGCATTTGCATTGATTTCCAAGATTTAAACAAAGTGTGTCCTAAAGATGATTTCCCCCTTCCCAACATTGACACCATTGTAGACCTAACAGCAGGCCATTCCATGTTTTCACTCATGGACAAATTTTTAGGGTATAGTTAGATCAAGATAGCACCAGAAGATCAAGAGAAAATAGCCTTTACTTGTGCGTGGGGCACATTTTCTTGGAATGTGATGCCCTTTGGGCTAAAGAATGTTGGGGCCACCTATCAACGAGCCATGACCACTATCTTTCACAATATGATGCACATCTTTATGGAAGATTATGTGGATGATATTCTTGCCAAATTGCATACTCGAGAAGAACATCTCCCCATACTGGCCAAGATATTCACCCTCTTAGAAGCATTCAAAGTTAGGCTCAATCCCAAGAAATGCGCTTTTGGCATCAAATTAGGCAAGCTTCTAGGACATATTGTCTCAACCAAAGGGATAAAAGTTGACCCTAAAAAGGTCCAAGTCATAATCAGTACGACACCTTTGAAGAACCTAAGTCGGTGACACTCTCTTCAAGGCAGGCTTCAATCAATTTGTCGGTTCATTTCTCAATTGGCAGAAAAGTGTGTACCTTTCACCCACTTACTACACAAAGACATAATTTTAAAATGGGATGATTAGTGTCAGAAGGCTTTTGACTTACTCAAAACCTACTTGATGAATCTACCCATTTTGGTACCTCTAGTATCACACAAACCTTTTTTATTGTACATTTCTCTAATGGATAAATCAATCGGAGCCCTCCTAGCACAATAAAATGACCAAGGAAAAGAACGAGCCATCTATTATATCAGTCATACCTTGGTCAACTATGAGCTCTGTTACTCTTTTATTGAAAAGGCCTATCTAGCCAAATTTTGTGCTTCCCAAAAGATACATCATTATCTTCTAACATGAAAGGTCAAGCTCATCTCCAAAATTGATCCCCTCAAATATCTTCTCAGCAAAACAACATTAACAGGAAGATTGGCCAAATGGGTGATGATCCTAAGTGAGTTTGACATTGAGTATGTTGATAGGAAAGCAATAAAAGGATAGCCCATTGTCAATCAATTGGGAGATGCACTTGTAGAGAGTTCAAATCCTATCCTAGTTGATTTCCCAAATATGCACATTCTTTAAACAAATCTGGTAACGTGAAAATTCTATTTTGATGGTTCCTACACACACCATGGGTCAGGTGTCGGTATTATTTTCATCATGCCACTAGGTGTTACCATTCCTAAATCTTACAAAATGCTTTTCCCTTGCACCAACAACATGGCAGAATATGAAGCTTTGGTCTTGGGTCTCAAACTAGCTTTAGAATGGAAACTAACAACGCTAGAGGTTTATGGAGACTCCCAATTGATCATCAATCAAGTCACTGACACTTATCAGACCAAAGATGAAAATTTATTGTCTTACAAACATATGGTTGACACACTCAAGGCATGTTTTGTTCATATTACTTTTGAAGAAATTCCTAGAGATAAGAAAAGAGTAGTAGATGCTATGGCCACCTTGGCCTCATTACTCTAGCTATTGGAGTAGCACGAGCGGTATGAGTTCTTAGTAAAATAGATGGTTCAACCCACATTTACTCAACCTGATTCCCTTATCATTTTCCACTTAGACACTCCCAATTCCCTCTAGTATAACCCCATCATCACTTACCTCTATGATAACACCATTTTGTCTGACTTCTCACACAACCAAAAATATAATTTCATTCGGCAAACCTCATGCTACACTTTGGTGGCTAATACACTGTATAGGATGGGTCTTGATGGTACTTTGTTTAGATGTCTCAAAAAGGACAAGTCTAGAGTCACTCTATAGGAAGTCCATGCAAGGATTTGTGGGTCACACTCCAGCAGACTTACACTAGCAAAGAAGTTCTTAGGATGGGTTATTTTTGGCCAACCATGGAAAAGGATTCTATTGACTATGTTAGAACTTGTAAAAAATGCCAAATCCATGGTAACCTTGTTCATCCACCAGCCCAAGAGCTCAACCCTTTGGCCACACCATGGCCTTTTTATTAGTGGGGCTTTGATTTGATTAGAGCCATCCATCCACCTTCCTTTGACAGACATAAATAGATCATCACCACCACAGAATACTTCACCAAGTGGGTCAAAGTGGCACCACTTGCCAACTCTATGGGAAAACAAATTTCTTCCTTTATTCTAAACCATATCATTTGTTGGTTTAGCATACCCCATGCCATTCTCACGGACAATGCCTTGTACTTTAAAAATCAAATAATTGATGAATTATGTGAAAATTTTCACATTATACACCACTCCTTGTCAATTTATTATCCCCAAGGCAATAGCCACGAAGAGGCCACCAACAAAACCATTATCGACATCCTTAAAAGAACCACCAATGACATTGGTAGAGATTGGCATTTATAGCTGAATCCCACCCTCTGGGCCTACAAGACAAGTTTTCGGACACTTATAGGTGTGACATCCTTCTCTTTGGTTTATGGCTATGAAGTTATTCTTCCTTTAGATGTTGAGATCCCATCTTGAGAGTCACTTTTTGGGATGTCCTATCAGATGAGGATTATAAAGTGGCCCATCTAGAGCAACTGGAGTTGTTAGAAAAACACCAATGTGCAGCACATGAACACCTCAAAGTGTATCAGAATAGGTTATTGATACATTACAACAAAAAGTTCAAACCCTATGTTTTTCAGATGGGTGACCTAGTACTCTGAGAAAACCCTAAAAACCAAGTGGCTAGAGAAAAGAAAGGAAAGTGGGAGGCCAATTGGATTAGTACTTACATTAACATAGAGTCCTTTGCAACTTTTAGATTGCAATGGCATAGACCTAGCAGAACCTATCAATAGCATCCATCTCAAAAGGTTTTATGTCTAGAGCTTTGAGAAACATCTCAAAAATACCAAAAAAAAAAAAATCAAAAAATTCAAAAAAAATGGCGCAAAAGAAGTGAGAATACCACCTTTGGTCTAAAAAGGAGCGAGAGATAGCACCTTTGGACTTCCCTAAACAACACAAGTCCTTCAATGCTAAAAAACAGTCAAGGCAACACTCAAGTATCTTCCTTTGTGATAAATTTTGCTTGTTTGAGGCTTATCTAGCATAGTCAAGTTAATTTCACACATACCCAATTGAGAAACACTTATGGGTTAAAGTTTAGTGGGTCTTTGGCATTAGATGTAGTTCACAACAATAGAGATAGTCAGTATGATAGCAACACAAAGAAGAACAACAAATTGGGAGAAATAGGGAGTCTAATTATGTATTGAGTTACCATAGACATGAATTGTAGGAAAATCAATGCACATCTCAGCTATCCGCCATAACCAATGATCCCCAATGTTTATTTTGGCCCTCATTTAACCCATTTGATATCTCAATCTCTTTTCCCTATCTCCCACATCCCAAATATAGTTGTCCATGCCCACTTTTCACCTTTTGACCCACTTTGGGTGTCCTTGCTTCTTTAAGTGCCTCACATGATTTTGGTTACCTCTGTATTCCAACAAATCTCACTCACATCCTCTTTCTACTCAAAAAAATTCAAAAATCATCCAAATTATCAAAAAAATCCAAAAATCATTCAAAATTATCAAAGGAAATCCAAAAATATCAAAAGAAAAATCCAAAAAAAATCCAAAATTATCAAAAAAAATCCAAAAATCATCCAAAATTATAAAAAAAATCCTAAAATCATCCAAAATTATCCAAAAAAATAAAAAATCATCAAAAATTACTAATAAAATTTTAAAATTGTCAAAAATTATAACAAAATTTTCAAAATTGTCAAAAAAATTCCAATAACATTCAAAACAGGGTAATAATTGCCAAACATAGCCGCAATATCTCAAAAAATTAACAACACCCCAAAATTCCTATCAAATGTGGCTCACTTCAACTCAAATAGGCTTTATAATAGTCATAAAATATTTAAATACAAAGTGCCTCGATGGTATTAAGAAGTAGTGTAGTTATGTCCTGAAACATCTCACTGGGCTTTGAAAAATTTGGCACAACACGAAAGTGCAAGAGGCATTGGTAGAGTCCCCTCTTCCTTCCTCTTGTCAAGAAAAACAATTCCCAATGGATCATTAGTCTTATTTATGTTGTAGTGGCCATGATTGGTTTAGCCCCCTTTAACAAATATATCAATGCTATCTTGGAAGCCCAGATATTTGTTAGACTCTTTCAACATCACCTAATCGAGGGCACAGAATAAATAAGCATAAGTGTGAGAACTTGTCACCCCCCTCTGCACCTTTTTTTGGCCCAAACGCCTTTTTGAAGCCCCTCAAGTGCCCTTTTAGGCCCAAATGCCTCTTTCAAGCCCCTCAAGTGCCTTTTTAGGGCCAAACACATTTTTCAAGCCCCTCAAGCACTTTTTTAGGCCCAAACACCTCTTTCAAGCCCTTCAAGTGCCTTTTTAGGCACAAACGCCTTTTTCAGGCCCCCTAAATGCCTCTTTTAGGCCCCTGAAGCGCCTTTTTAGGCCCAAATGCCTTTTTCAAGCCTCTCAACACCTTTTTAGGCCCAAACACCTTTTTTAGGCCCCTCAAGCACCTTTTTTGGCCCAAGCACCTTTTTTCAAGGCCTTGTTTCATTTTTTTAAGGTCCAGATGTCCTTTTTGGGCCCCCAAAACACCTTTTTGGGTCAAAGCACCTTTTTCAAGGCCCTCTTTTGCCTTTCTCAAGGCCTAGGTGTCCTTTTGGGCCCCCAAACATCTTTTCATAGGCCTTGAGAGTGTCTCTCTTGACACACACCTAGAGAAACATCCCAATGCTGGCCTTGTAATTGTCTGTAAAGGTTATTAATATAGGTAGAATTATGCCTTACACATCATAGCTCTCCAAATGTTATGGAAATCTGTACTCATCTTTCATTACGAGCCCACATGGACATTTAGTTCCCCGCATGCAATTAAAGGTTTTCCTTACTCTACAGACTTTATTATTCCCACTTTTACAGAGATTAAAACCTTTCCAACATTTTTCAAAAATCATAAAAGCATTCAAATATCTATCAAAAATCCCAAAAACATTCACATATTCCTCAAAATGCTAAAAACATCCAAATAGATTCCAAAAATACTAAAAACAAACATGACAATATATTACAATCAACATCAGTTGTCCCTTTTCTTGCAACAATAACAAACACAAACTTTTATTCTACTACAATGGCAACGACAACTTTACATTTGAAAAGCGTCTAGCAAATTATTTATTCTGGCCTCCCTGGAGAAGGTGGCAAGATAGGGTGTCCAACCAATGGTGTTTCTTTTGACCCGACTCCACAAGAGGAAGCTCTTACCGTCAGTCCTCTACATACCCACACTAGATCCATGGGAATTGGAAACCTCCCACTACATAATTATGCATTTAATAGTTGGGTGAATTCCCTATCCACAAACTATGTCTTTTGTTGGTCTTCATTCAGGAATGCCTAATGATAATGTCCCATATAATAAGCGGCTTCCTAGTGTACCTTTTTTGTCTGGTGCATTTCCACAAACACATTCTACACCAGCTTGTTTACTCCTAGTGAAGTGATCACTCATTAGGCCATATCCCACTCCTACTTCATTTGATCAATTGTCATTCACCAATGCTCCACATTTGTTTTTGCCTTACCCAAATGCTGTTGTAACTATCTCACCTTCCCCTCACTTAATGCTAACTACTCCTATAGCTTCAACGATAAGGAGTTTGATTTTGCAATCACTTCGCTAAATGACTCAGATTGTGATTGCACCAACACCAGCTCATTTTGTGCACTCTCTAAATCTAATTGTGCCATATTTAGAGATTCCTACAACCTCTAAGATAGTGATTGCTCTGCCCACATCCCCATGTCATTTCCCTCCACTCATGATTGTTCCACACATAGTTCTACTTCTAGTGATTGCACCTACACTCGCTCCATATCCACCACTGCTTAGAGTTGTCTCGCCTCTGTTTATGCTCCATCATCTTGTGCCTTCTCCATCAATCCCAACAAAAATGTGACTTCTTATTTTGCATTCTCCACTTTGACTCTCTCGGCAGCAACCATTCTTTGTAATTCTTCTATATCACTTAATGCTTGATCTCCACCCCCCACTTCTAATTGTGGCTCCTCCACATTTACACTGCTTGCTTCCCCTTCTGTTGACCCTTGTCCCAGAATCCTGAGGCTAAGCAACCAACATGATCCATTCATCATCTCACCCACACTAATGTCTACTACACCTCTTAGAGCTTCTCCCATGGACTTTCCATGAGATTTTATCTCCATCACCTCCTCCTCTACTCCTAACATACTCTTCATCATCTCAAGTGGACTATTCTTTGCCTGCATCATTAGCTCATCATCTTCCAATACCACATGCAATGCATGTTGCATTGCAGCCCCTGACAACATCATTAACATTGACAAGGTTGTTTCTTCTACCTTGATCCTCCCATCTTCTAGTTGTGTTGACCCTCATCCCACATGACTTGATTCACCTTGCTCCAAAACTAACTCTTGAATTTTGGGCTAGTACACTAGCTCCTTAGAGGTTCATCGGATGTGCTTTTCTTTTCACCCTTGCCTAATCCACCTTCCCTAGCTAGCATCACCCTCCTACTATGACTGATATGGTGAGCCCAACATGATTTCATGCACACGCTTCCTCAAAATTCTCAATAAAACCAATAGCCATGATCTACTCTTCACCTTGCTTTGTTCCATCCCCATGATATTCACCTATTTATAGTCTTTTCTCACTTGAGACTCATTCTTTACTAGTCTTATCATGTATCTATTCTTTGCATCCTACTGCCCTAGTACTAGGTACACTTGACTCTTAGCTTTGATGCTCAGACACCCTAATTCCTACCGACGCACATCACCAAATAAAATCTGCTACTAGATCACCACTAACACTTCTCATGCTTTGTAATCTGACCTATACAATAGTTTCTCTTAGGCAGAACTAAACAAATTCAACACTATTACACACAATTGGTAGTACACTTGGTTCACAAATAATGGTTTTCTTCATTGTTATGTACTTCTAGTGCCTTGATGATGTGCTTGACTAGAGGTATCAGGATGAAGTCATGATATTTTATCAATTTTTCATCTAACATGTGACTATTTGCATGCCTATTTTTATTCCTCTGTAGATATAACTTTGTTTTCCAATAATTGTCATATTTTTCATGTATATTGTTCATGTTTGCTGGTACTCCTCAATGTGACATAGTACTCATATCACCATAGCTGAGCTAGTGCTGACTGTACTTAGTCACTTTTTATTAAACACTCTATGATGATAGTTAATTTGTATCTCTTTACAAAAAAATGACAGTTAGTTGCATTCATTTAGTTTGCATTTTCATCTTGGGTCCCTTGAAAACACACAGTTGGCACATGAATCAGGATTACACAAGAAAGCCTTCACAACATCATTCAAATTCAAGACTGGTTATCCAATAATAGACAACAACATCAACATCAAGGCAACTTTTGCAACTCAACTATTATGGACTTCATTTCCTCACAACATCACCACCATGCATCGCCCTTCAACATTCATTTGTGCTATTTCCTAGGACCTACATGCTATAAGATCAATCAAAAGCACTAGAAAATTCATATGCACTATTTTAACATTTGAACATGTTATTTCCTAGATCGAATGAGCTATAACATGTGAAAGCACTATCATAATGATCATATGTGCTATTACAAATATTGTAAGCAGTATTTCACTCAACAGTGTTAAAACATCAAACACATGTGTTATAAGATGGGTCAAATGTGCTAAAACTTTTAAATGCATCATTAAAACCCCCTATATGCACTAGTATTTTTCTATATGTGCTAATTAACCTAAAATCCTAGGTTTTTGAATGTGTTCTTTAGCTAAACATATGTGCTAAAGGATTATTCGAATGTGCTAAAAGAAATCAAAAGTGCTAAAAGAAAAGTTAAATGCACTAAAACACCTAAAAAGCCAATTTACCGCAAAAATTCATGCAAAATTCACAACAAACTAGGTCAAATGCAAAAAATTTAAAAATAGAAAATCTCGATGACTTACTAGGGCACCATAGTCCGCTGGATGCTCGTACTTGCAACCCCTCTTGAATATGTGCTCTCGTAAAGAGACCACCATCCTTGCTAGCTCAGAGCTCCAAAATGCCAAATGTCAAAAGAGAGAATGAAAATGACAAGGGTAAAAGGACTTTTGACCTATTTAACCCTCCATAGGGCCATTTATATTACCCTTTCACCCTATTTACCCAACATTGGAATCTTTTTGCTCACTTTCGTGAATGGAGTATTGTATTAAATCAACTTGACCATCTTTATCCATCAATTATCCAACATTTTAGAAATAAAATAGGAACCTTATTAATCCTTGCACTTTCATCTTTTCCAATTTTATTTCTGAGGGGGCAATATATCTGTATCAAACTGAGGCATCCAAATTGGGACATCAAAATGTTTGTGAAAATTAAAAAACGTTCTACCCCAGCCAAAATTCTAAATATCAAATCAACCAAAACCAGGGTATCCAAGTAAAAACATCACAACCAATTGGAAAAATCAACGACAATCAAGACATCAAATCATCATCAAGAATACATCCCATCATTAGAGAATTAGGATAGTCTTTGAACTAATACACTTTGCATATTAACTTAAAGAGGGGAATTTGTAGACACTCAAAAATTGGCAAAGACCTGAATTACACAATTCTAATCAATCAACACAAATTAAGGGGGAAATCAGAAGAACACAATAGACTTTCAAATCAAAAATCACATTAGGTCATTAATTATCTATCAAATCAACAAGACCTAAATCAACTTTAAAAGAGGAGAAAAATAATTCAAATTCATAAAATGAAATTTAAAAGGGAGGAAGAAAAAGATAGTGTTGAAAATAAATAAGACATTTATTAAATCAATAAAGTCATTTATCATCACAAAAGAGAAAGTCTCCCTTTTTCATTTAAAAGAATTAGAAATATCCCCATTTATCCTCAAAACCAAGTATGTTGGACTCTTCTTCCTAGTCTCTTATGAGATATTCTTAGTTTCAATTTCATCTACTAGTCAAAGGTGAAAATCCCGATTCTTACCCCAACCCCTTCTGAAATCCTATAAATAGGAGGGAAATCCAAGAGCCAAAGGACCCAAGTTTTAGGCATCTGCACTATAGGCACACTCTAAGTTATCATTTTAGCATTATCATTCTAGCAAATTCATAGCATTTTAGCATTGTTTTTATGTTATTTAGCATCATTTACTATATGTTTAGCTCATTGTATATCCATTTTCATAGCATTCTAAGAGTTTTTATCCTCATATAATCTACATTATAGTCATAGATCTTGCATGCATTCTTGTAGATCTACATTCTAAGTATACTTTCATTCTAGAACTATCACTAAGATGCTTGTCAGAGAGCATTCTTAGCGGTTGTAGTTAGGGAAACATGAAACATTCATAGAATTTACATTTTGATAATGATTTCTTGGGTTTAGTCTAGTTCATTGTCATTTTATCTGCATTATGCATTAAAGTTTTGTAAATAGATGATTATATTGTGTACACTTACATTTCATATTTTGATAAATAGGGTTGTGGCTGGTTCTCTTATTTCCAAAAAGTGAGTTTCTAAGTCATGAGGTCTACCCTACATATGTTTGGAAATACTCGTAGTACGTATAGTAAGTCACCTTTCATATCAGATACAAATCTCCTAGGGGTTAATCTCGAGGGAATAATAGAGAGGCTATGTGAAAGACTCTTAGAACCCTTTTCCACTAAAATGTTGGATTGCAATTACCTTATGGCTTCTCCATTCCCACCTGTATATCCTTGTCTAGAATTGATCCAAGAATGTGTTCAAATGCATGATGTACCCAGCAATAATATTCTAAAAAAGGATGGGAGTGTGTTGTTAAGCATTACTAGAAAATCTTTTTCTAAATTATTCCACCTTGAAGAACAAGAGTTTTCCAACATGACTCCTATGTCATCTTTGGTGAAGTTCTCGACAACTCAAAATATATATAGGGATGCCATTACAAGGAGTTGGATTGTGTCATTTTACAAAGGTGGTTCTAGGTTGCCAAAAAACCCTTAAGAATGATCATATGTCCCCATGAGTTCATGATATAATAGTTTTGTTGCACAGGATATGTGGTTCTCTAGATGTGAGTCTGTTTGAAGATTGGATGTATTTTTACATCCAGATTGTGTTGTAAGGGTCATAATTTTTAGATTGGGCTAAGTTAATTACTAGCTCTTTAAGGAACCAACTCAAGTGGACATTAAACCTAAAGAAATATTTTTATATGTCCTCGTGTTTGATGTATATGTTAGTTGATACCCAAAATTTGCAACATTTACCTCATGAACCCTAGACCGAAGGCATCAATGTGTATAATTATTGCCCCGTATTGTGTAATGCGCACCCATAGTTTTTTTTTCCATTTTAGTTACCAAACTCTTTTATGCCTATTTCATGCATGTGTTAGTTTCAAGGGTATTGGATTTATAATTAGGATATTATTTTATAGCTTAGACTAGAGATATATCAACGATGATTACTTAGTTGACTATATTTTATTTTTTGTTTAATGATTATGCTTATTGGTGCATTAACATTGCTTTAATGATTTGTAGTTAATAAATATGATTTCTTTCATAGCAATGTCAGATGATGTTTTAATGATGGTTACTTCATATTCATAACAATGCAATGTTTTATTTGATCATTTGATGTTTGACTTATAATTATTATGGTACTTACCCCATACTTGCATGTGTATGGTGCTTGTGTCCATTTTATCTTTTATTTTTTGTGTTTGATGTGGTTAAGGGAGGGAGTCATAGTCACTTGCTAGTCAAGATCTACACGGTGTACCACTCCCTATCATTGCCTATTTAGTTTAGATATATTTATGTACATGTATATGCTCATCTCTTATGTAGGATATAGGCACCAGGCATTGACTTCCCTGAATTGCCAAGATGTACATGCCCTATCACAATAATTCAATGGTAAGAATAGGGAGATAATGTTAATGTCCAATCCTAGCCATAGCCTAAATACTTGTCTTGCAAGGAAGACTCATAACTGACTTTTCACCCTATTAAAAGCCCATGAGTTTATCTTTATCTATGTTATTTGATTTTGAGTTTATCTTTATCTGTGTTGTTTGGTTTTGAGTTTTGGTATATTTTGGTAATGTTGCTATTATGTGGATTTGGCTATGTGATTTATTTGGTAAATGATTTAATTATAATATTTTGGTTAATCATATAATATTGAGAATTATTAAATGCTATTTGATTATATATATATTAAAGTATGCAAATATTTAATTAAATAAAAAAGTAATTAAATGTGTGCTTTAATTTAGAATTCTAAATTTAGAAAATTGGTTAAAGAGAAATTAGAATATGATGATATTTGATTAATTAGATATGTACTTCAGTTTAAAAGATTTAATTTAAGAAGTTGGACAAAAAGAGAATTAAAATATCAAAGATTTAGTATTGCTTTATTATAATTATTTATATAATAATAATTAAATTAGAGTTGCATTTAAACAATGAGCTTTGATTATTTTTTATTAATTTAAATAATAAACTACACTTTAATTAGTGCTTGCACTAATTAATAAATTGGAGGAAAAGAAAACATAAAATAATATTTTAATTAAAAAGTTCTTTAAGTGTGCATAAAAGGATTAAATAATAAAAGTTTATTTCAAGGAGAGGCCTTTGCATGTTCAAAAATTGGAAACCCTAGGCAGAGTTAATCTCTTTATTAAGAGATTCAAGCTCATATCTAGACACACAAGTTTTGGGGAGCAAAATTCAAAATTGGATTGTTTCTCCCATCAATGGATCAATCTTATCTTTAAGTGTATTTCCACCCCCAAGATTTCGGTCCTTGTCAACGGTTCACCTGAAGGTTTCTTTGAAGTTTCAAGGGGAATAAGACAAGGGGATCCATTATCCCCATTCCTATTCATTATAATCGTTGAAGCTTTCAGAAGAGCGATTACAAAAGCTAATGAGAATGATGACATCAAAGGGGTGATTGTTACATGTAATATGCCTAATATTACTCACCAAAAATATGTAGATGACACAATCTTACCAGGAGAAAGTTCATAAAAGGAGGAAATTAATTACAAATCTATCATTGATGGTTATATGAAGGCATCTGGGAAAAAAGTCAATAAAGCTAAATCTAAAATATTTTTTCTCAATACAAAGGAAAAGACAGAAAATCAAATTTGTCAAATAATGGGATATAGAAAAGGTCTCTTTCCATGTAAGTGTCTCGGTATAGATTTGGAAAAGAGCTCGAAATAAGGGAAGGTATGGCACAATACCCTGGAGAAAATGGAAGCCAGGATAGGTAATTGGAAAGACAGATGGCTCACGAAAGCAAGTAAGAGCATCAAGATAAGATCAGTCTTATTTGTGATTTTGACATATCGGCTTTCTTGCCTTCCCCTTCCTAAACATCTTTTCCATAATTTTGAAGCTAAACTGAGAAACTTTCTGTGGAATGACTCTGCAGAATCCAAAAAATTGGTGCTCATTAAATGGGATAAAGTCTGTAAACCAAAGGAGCTTGGTAGTTTAGGTATCAAGAACATTTTATGGCAAAACAAAGCACTAGGAGCTAAACTAGTTTGGCATCTATATTCTGAAAGAAAGTAGAAATGGGCTAAGATTTTGCATAAAAAATATCTAAATGTAGAAGATCTAAGTTCGATATTTAGAATGAAGTCGCTCCCAAAGAGTTCAAAAAGTTGGAACTTCATGATTAAGTAACAACACTTAGTCTGCAAATTTTTAACTTGGGATGTCGGGAATGGAAAAAAAAATCTCTTTTGGGACGACTCCTAGGATGGACTCCCATCTATAGGCAATGGTCAAGTTCCTATCAATCTCAAACAAAAACTTATTAATCAATGGGGAAGGAAAGTTGAAATGTCCCTTTTCTGATTTTATGATATTTCATGCCTCTAATTAGATTTTCAAAATCAAACAACCAATATCACAAAGATCCACCAAATTTCTCAATAAACCCCAAATCGGGTATGCCAGAAATAGTGCCAAAAGCTTCACAGCTTCACCTATTATTAATAAATCTGAAAGTGGAAATTTTTATAGAAATTTGAGCAGCATAACAGCCTATAAAATGATATTTCCATATCTGTATAACATGCACACAATAGCTTCCAAACGAAGGACAAAAATAATGCTCATCGGGCTCCTGAAAATAGCACAAAATAGCTCAGAATCACCACAAAAACTTAATAATATATCACACAAGTATAATCATATTTAAATACATATATTCAGCTCTATTTTAACATTCAAAAGTCTGATATATAGCAGCAACCCAAACTGATATGAAATACTCAACTGAAAACACCAAACTCTTACAAAATATACACCCGAAAACCCACAAATCTGCATTGTTCAGCACAAAGGCAAACTCTGCATGAGCATGTACATGGAATGGCTTCAAACTCCCATCCTTAGCCTTCCTTGAAACCTACAAACTCCCGTTCTTGGGTCTCTCTGGAAACCTGCAAACTCCCGTTCTTGAGTCTCCTTCTCCACAGGTTTGGCAGCCTCTGAAGAATAACAAAGAAATGAGCAAAAATCAAGTTCTGGAATGAGCCCAAAATGCCTCCAAACTCCTTAAAAGAGGGCATAACCCTAACTCATGTCCAAGAGGGGTTAATAAAACATATTTTAATAATAATTTTCATTTATTAGTCCATTAGCTTCCAAAGATTATCCCCTTTTTCCGAAACTTCACCTTTTTGGGCCTGCCTACCTTAGAAAAGATTATTATTTTTAATTATTTGAAAAGGGGACATGAAAAGTCCTCCCCTTCAAAATATTGCTTGTCCTCAAGCAATGGCTGAACAATAAACCAATCAATCCACCTGGATCCCAAATGTAGTCATGAACTATACTATTATCAATTAACATAGGCTCCTGCAATATCCTCTGCAATATAACCAAGAGGAATCTATAATCAAACTGACAATTATTGCTCAACCAAACTCCAAAGTCACAACTTCCACAGTCATAAACCCACGAGACATAGACTCTTAGAACATCAAAACTCAAGTAAAGTGGACTACCAACACAGTAAATACCATCAATGCATTCCACTGGCCTATACAGAATGTACAATCCAACTCTACAACAATGGTGAATGCTCTCAAATGAAATTGTACCAAGTATGGAGAATCCACACACTATACAATGCCTGTAGTCAACAAAACTCTGTAGATCACTGACCACTGTCTCATAACCATAACTACCATGCACCCCTGATGGTGAAAAGTCATCAGAAGATAAACAACAAGAATTGGAACCCAAACCAAATTGTCTTGCCATCAACTCCTCAACACAAGGATCAAATGCTAACTGATGTACATACCTTGCAATATAATGTTGATAAAAAAAACCAACCTCAGCTAACAGCTCACCATGAACAAGTGATACAACCCACTGTGACTGATCACTAGCTAAGTCAAGAGATGTCATAGCCAAAGGAGTATAATTAATAACAACACCCGCTGAAGCATCACTCTGAAACTCCTGCTCTAAGTCATGTATTATCAAGTTGTCAACTTTAGAACCTATCACCATGTCGTGCCCATCACAACTCTCATCTTGAGGCGTTAAACTATCCCATAACTGATGATAAGCACTAGGAACCAAAGTACATCTCTGTATCATCATCTCATCAACACAGTCATCAAAGGTAAATTGATGAGCATACCTCACAATGTAATGCTGATAGAATATGCCAATCTCAGTCAGTGGCTCAAACTGCAATCCAGATATAACTAACTGCAATCGATCACTAACCAAGTTGGAACTGACTACTACCTCTAAAGACATCGCCAAGGGAGTAGTATTACTAGCAGGAACCATGCCAACTATCGACTCACCAACATCACACATGGTCTTTGATACAACATCTCTAGTCTTCATGCTATTAGTGCTAGAGGTCACCACCATGTCAAGCATACCACAACAATCTACTGCAGCACCCAACTCAACTGAACCTGACTCTAGTGGGGATGAACCCGATATGCCAATGTTAGTATCAAGGATGGATGGATCCCTATCTCCACTATCTTTGACAATCTCGACCATGGACATCCTCGAATCATCAGACACCACAGCTTGTGACTGTACAGAATCTAGTAAAGACTGAAGTTTCTCTAACTCCATGGTCACCTTAGCCAAATGAAACTATGACTCCTTGAAAGCCAACTGTGTGCTCTCAAGAATCTCAGAAGTCACTTCAAGCTGCTCAGTAAGCTCACTCACCTCATCTTCCTTGGCCAACAATGCATCATATGTTGTACTGCCCCACTCCATAAGATAATCTCTATTGGCTACCAACTACATATAATCCTGTCTCAGAATTTGGATAGCCTTCCATAAAGAGTGGAACTCTGTCAAGGAAAGATAAATGCCTCCCTGCTCATCACTAGTAGGAGAACCCCATTCATAAACTACTAACAATTGACAAGCAGCATCGAAATGTTGGCAAGCGATAGCAATGTCTCGCTCACTAACTCTCAATTGATTAGACACACGATGACACTGGCTTGACTGTCTCCTACAAACCTCTTCTGATGCACTGTCTAAAGGAGTATCCTCAAAGTTACTAGTCTCTATATTATTACCATCCATATCCTATGAATCAACTCTAAAGCTCATATCAACAAACGGAGTATCAAAAACTGTAGCACTGCTGTCCAACTCCTTTATACCCAAGGAAACTAAGTCTTAAAAATTGCCCACTGCATCCTCCTGGATGTCATCAATGCCAATATGATCCTGGGACTCATCTATACACACTACCAAATATGAAAGATCATCAACACATTCCAGCAAGTATGGTCGATTGGATATATGAACAAAGCCCAACACCGGTGTATAAAAACTAATACCAACATCGAACAAGCTGCTAGCACAAGAAAAGACAACACCATGCAATCTGCTAATCAAATCCATGATAGCACCCAAACAAACACTGCTACCAAAATGTGTTAAAGATCTCCAGTCAACTGAATCCCAAATGCCAATATAACAATCTCGAGTCTATATCTGTAAACTAGAATTAGCTGATAACTCAAGAAAAATCCTCACTTGAGTAATATGACCAATACCAACTAACTCCACATACCTATCATGATGAGATAATGAAGTCACATTACTATCTTTGTTCACTTTCAGCTGGCTGGACAAATCATGTGAAGTACTACCAGCCTCAACCTCATGTGACAAAGAATCTAACTGTGCCTAGTACTCTTTCTCAGAAAATTCATGAATGCTCAATGTCTGCTCATCTCTACCAGGTATCTCACCATCATGCACAACAACATCCTCATAATCATCATCTGAACCCACTATGCTGTAGTCACTACCTATTGTAACTATACCATCCTGAATACCTGTGATATCACCCTTTAATGACCTGTATACAATTGTCTCAATTTGAGTATCAAGTTGACCATTACTATCAATCTGTGTAATATCCTTTCTCACTACCTCCTGTGGCGGAGTAGAATTTGAGACCTCTGCTTGGCTATAAGCTAGTTTCTCAAACTCCTCATGCAAGTTCTTGGTAATTGTGTCACCTGCCTTGTGAGAAAATCTGCCAAATAGAAATCTGGTCAAATTATCTACCTTAGCTGGGTTGGACAACATGTCATTCATCATGCGGTGGTGCTCAACCAACTGTTTAGACATGTCATGGCTTATTTTCCTAAGTTTATCTCGAATGTCTAAATAACCATCCTTTCTACTGTTCTGACTCTGGATATCAATTGTCCAAGATCGTGTCCTCTGAGACTTTGTACTATACCTGTCCATTCTAGATAAAGTAGATGTAACCCCAATAGGTTATAACTTCTTCAAACACCAAGAACTAACATGCAAATGATTAGAAGTAGCATGCAACCATAGATTTTGACATGCAGCTGATTAGAAGCAACATGCAACCACCAAATTCACCAAGAACTAACATGAAAATGATTAGAAGTAGCATGCAACCATAAATTTTGACATGCAGCTGATTAGAAGCAACATGTAACCATAAATTATGACATGCAAGATCTGGGTAGTTGTCAAAACTGACATGCAAACTTCTACAAACCCTCAGGCTAGCAAGATCATGGCTCTGATACCCCTGAAATGTCCCTTTTTTGATTTTATGATATTTCATGCCTCTAATCAGATTTTCAAAATCAAACAACCAATATCACAAAGATCCACCAAATTTCTCAATAAACCCCAAATCGGGTATGCCAGAAATAGTGCCAAAAGCTTCACAGCTTCACCTATTATTAATAAATCTGAAAGTGGAAATTTTTATAGAAATTTGAGCAGCATAACAGCCTATAAAATAATATTTTCAGATCTTTATAACATGCACACAATAGCTTCCAAACAGAGGACAAAAACAATGCTTATCGGGCTCCCAAAAATAGCACAAAATAGCCCGAAATCACCACAAAAACTTAATAATCTATCATAGAAGTATAATCATATTCAAATACATATATTCAGCTCTATTTTAACATTAAAAAGTCTGATATACAGCAGCAACCCAAACTGATATGAAATACTCAACTGAAAACACCAAACTCTTACAAAATATACACCCGAAAACCCACAAATTTGCACTATTCAGCACAAAGGAAAACTCTGCATGAGCATGCACATGAAATGGCTTCAAAATCCCATCCTTAGCCTTCCTATAAACCTACAAAATCCTATTCTTGGGTCTCCCTGGAAACCTGCAAATTCCCATTCTTGGGTCTCCTTCTCCATAGGTTTGGCAGCCTCTGAAGATTAACAAAGAAATGAGCAAAAATCAAGTTCTGGAATGAGCCCAAAATGCCTCCAAACTCCTTAAAAGAGGTCATAACCCTAACTCACGTCCAAGAGGGGTTAATAAAACATATTTTAATAATAATTTTCATTTATTAGTCCATTAGCTTCCAAAGATTATCCCCTTTTTTTGAAACTTCACCTTTTTGGGCCTACCTGCCTTAGAAAAGATTATTATTTTTAATTATTTGACAAGGGGACATGACAAAAGTAAGTGATTATAAGTCAAAGTCCAATTTAGATAATAATTCTATTTGGAGTTGGAAATCTTTGGACGGAATAGATCTAGATCTCGAGGAGGTAAGAGCATATAATAAGATCATCTCAATGAGAGTGATCAAACAATCAGAGAGGAAGGATAAACTGATTTGGGCTACATCTAATGATGGAAAATATAACATACAAAATGGATATAAAGCCGTCATTAACTCCATAAGATGGGAGGAAGTGGAGATTCCTCTTCAATTGTGTTGCGATACTGCCTACTTACCAAAAGCAAGCTTTTTCTTATGGTTAGCATCTCAAAACAGGATTCTCATGGCAAATAGACTCAAGAGAATTGGTTTGGTTGGCCCATCAAGATGATTTCTTTGTAAAATTGACTGTGAAGATGTTGACCACCTCCTCTGTAAGTGTCCTTATTCTCCTAAATGTTGGGAATGGCTCATTCATAAACTCGGTTGGTTTTCTCCACTCCCTGAAAACTTTAAGGATTTTCTCATTGGATGGCCAACTAACATATGTAAAGGTGTTTATAGTAAACTCTGGAATATTAGCCCATCTATTATCATGTGGGAGAGTTGGAAAGAAAGAAATAGAAGGATTTTCTTTGATAAAGAGTTGAAAGGAGAAGAATTGACTCTAAAGATAGAAGCGAGCATAGTTGCAAATGTTAATTCCTACCTTAGAAAATCTAGTATAGCTGAAGGTTCTTTCTCCTATTGGAATGGTTCAATTAAGAAGCTCTGGCCCAATTTGATTAATCCTCTACTTTTATACCCTAAAGTAAACAAGGAGTCCAGGAGAAATTGTTAGTGGTCCCCACCTCTGAAGGGTTGGACTAACCTTAATTTTGATGGAGCTACCAGAGGCAACCCAAGGATGGTTGGAATTGGTTGTATCGTTAACAATGATTCAAGCAATTGGCTAGCCAAAAAGGAAAAGTCCATTAACCCCACCTCCAATAATATGGAAAAATTCTTAGCCTTGGAGGAGGGTCTGAATACTTGTATTTAGTTAGGTATTTCTAAGCTTATTATTGAGGGGGATTCACAAATTGTTTTAAATACTATCAGGAAGCGCTCAACTCCGAATTGGATTCTTAACTCAAGAATACAAGAAGTAATCCTCTTGCTTGAAAAATTCAAAGAAATAAGGATTTTTCATATATATAGAGAAGGTAACTCCAAGGCTAATTTTCTAGCAAATTATGGGGCAGATGGTATTAATTTATCCAAATTCCAATTTTAGACTCCCTTGTTTACAATTAATCTTTTACATTTTAATAATTTTTAGTAAGTTTTGAAGGTAGGTTCCTAGCAGCTTCAATTAACTATCCTTGATTTTTGATTTCTTAGGAATTTTTCATTTTATTAAAGCTTATGTTTTCATCAATATGTTAAGTTAGGTTACACGGATTTCCTAGGCTTCTTAACTATGTATGGTATTAGGGGTCTTCATTCTCCTTCATAAACTCCACATGGTGGACACTAATTCATGAACCAAGATAGAGCTTTCATTAGTTTTTGTGTGTAATTATTCTTGGTTGATGATAGACTGTCATCTCATTATTATACGATAATAGGGAGTTTTATTTTAAACCTGGATTTGAGTTCATTTGAGACACTTCTCTTTTGGTTCATTGTCTTTTTCCTGTAGGTCATTGTCAGGTAGGGTTTGTAATAGTGAAATCGATACCAATATCTACATATTCCACACATCCAAAGTGAGAACGATGGCTTTCATTGGGAAAGTAAAGCCTGAGCGATGGAACAACATTCTTAGACCTATTGATGGAATGACAAGAACTGTTGTTACTCGAACAATTGGAGAAGGAGTATTAAAATATGATCACTCATGGAGGAGAATTGGTTTTATAAATTGGGCTATGATTTGATTATGTCTAAATCTTTTCCAATCAACTTGGTGTAAAGGCATTGAGGAGGCCATTATGGGTCTTGATGAGGACTTATGTTTATCGCTCCCTAAAATGTATATGGAGTACCCTCCAGGGAGTCTGATGATTGCCAATATCCCTAGGTGCCTAGCTCTCATCATCAGAGATAGGTTTTCCTTCAATATGGCTTGGTCAAAGATGAAAACCTACTTCCATTTTTTAATGGTCTAGAAGAAGATAGCCCCGATGATAGGACAAGGGTGGCTAGTCAATTACCTCAAGATTTACAAGGCATATATTCATCCTAGGGTAATGTTTGAAGATCTTGACAAAGTGAATTTCTATACTCCAAATATTGAGAAGACTAGTAGGGAGAAGTCTTCCTTTGAGTTTCCTCCTTTCTTGAAGGTAGAGTACCCTATTGATGTGGCTGAAGTGATCATGATTTATTGGAAATAGTAACAAAGGCTCCTGCTAGGTTGGTCTTTTTGTTGTCTTAGACTTTGGTCATCTCTATTAAGGTCAAAAGGAGATCTTGAGCGAGATATTTTGTTTTATTTCATCTATGTCGATGTCCCTGTATGTAAGGTTCTCAATTTATCTTTTTTGTAGTAATAATTTAGTGTTTATATTGTATTTACTCTGAGACCTTGGTTGTATCTCTGTAATATTTGGTTTGTATTTGATATTAAGGACGACTCCAGTGAGACTTATTAAGTACTTTAAGACTGGTCTTATATATGCTCTATAAATTGGCTCCCATATTTTAAAAAGTTTAATATAAACTCGTCGATATTATATCATTTCTGGTTTGCAATGGATTAATTGTGTTGTATCCAGTGCTTTGTTTTGGATTAACTAGATTGGCCTTTGGAATGTGTATGTAAGTGGTAATTATGTGTTTTGGATGCTGGTTTTTTAAAGCTAGATGAGGGTATTATTTTTTCTTTGGTATTTCCCTTTTATTGTTTTGTCATCTTATGTTATGGTGTATGCAGACTCCCCTTTATGAGAATACCAGAAGATTGTATTTTTTGTTTATGTATTATTCTCTGCCTCTCGTGGGTTCTAATGGAATCATTTAAGTATAGGTTTATTTTCGACCTGCCAATTATGGGTTGTTTGTTAGAATTGATATCTTAACAGAGCGGTCTTCAGTGGTTACTCATATCTCACATCCTTTTTGGATGCTCTGTTCAGAGTATGTAAGCATATTGGCTCTATTAGAGTGGGTATGTCCTTTGATTTTTCTCCTAAATCTTCTCGGTTATATTGTGTTTTGTGTAAAGCATACATATTCTTATAGATTTTTCAATAGATGGATGTTAATGTTAATGATTGGTAATTTCTATGAGAACTCATCTTATTGGGTTGGAGTTCAAATGATCTTGCTTTGTAGAGGATTTCAAAGTGATTCTTTTAGATGGCATCCTTCCTTAGTGTTTTATCAAGATTAATTTAAGAAACTCTAACTCTTTAGGTACTGCTTCATAATGTTCTTAATATAAGTTTTTAAATTTTTAAACATAGGAATCATGATCCTTTTGTAGTCACTAGTTGGTTGGCTTTTACTCTTGTGCTCTATATGTTCTCTAACCTCGTTGATTGATTAGCTTGGAAGGCAGAATATGTAATCAGTAAGGGGGCGTGAAAGCACTAAGGTGGTTTTTGACTCTTGATCAGGTTTTATAATGACAAGTGTAATGTCAATATTTTCAAAGCTTATGTAATATATTAGGGGCATGCCCCTATTATGAATGTAATTTAAACATGTAATACTAATGATTTACTGGGGTATGCCCCTTTTAAAATGTAATAATACAGGACGTTTGTCCTGGGCTAGATTGGAGGTTTTCTTCTTTGTTCTTTCCTACCAGTGCCCGTTTGAACGAAGTTAAGCTATTGTAATTTATTTTTTGATAATTAATAAAATTTATCAAGGCCTTGGTCATTTAATGATCAATTAATTTTTATTTTTTAATTCAGAATTGAATCAGAAGAATTGTTGAAAGTTTTGGAGGGTTTGGATTTGCATGCATTCACATATTATCCCAAATTTTAGCTGTTGTTCTAAGGTAGGGTTTGAAAACCCATTGTAGAATTTTATTGAAAGAACTGTCTACTTTGTGTCTTCCTGGGTGCTTGCATATTGTTTATTAATTTATTGCAGTGATAGTTGAATAAAGAATTATGTTGTAGATTTTGAAAAGGAAAACTTATTAATCAAGATAACTTGACTACGGAAAAACTATAGAAAATTATTATGATTGTATTCTTTTAAACCCCTTTAGATAATATAGTGAATATTTGATTATGAAAATTTGGGAGAAAATAATAAATTGAATAGTTAGGGTTTCAACTTTAAATTTTTCATTAAAACTATGAGAGTATATGAATTTTCTAAATATAGATAAATATTATTCTTATATCTAAAATAATTTAATTGCAAAATTTATTGGAAAAAGAAAAAAGATTAATTGAGAGGAAAACATGTTGTAACTAAACTTATGCATGCATGTGAAAACAAATATGCTAAAACTAGAAGGCTAAGTATAGTATGGTTACATGCATTTCAAAACAAATATGCTAAAAATAGAAATGAACTAAGTATAGTATGGTTGTGTGATTTGAGAGATCAAAGACATGCAAAAATACTAATTGCATTGTATTTTTATTTTATATAATTTAATTTTCAGATTTATTTATTTTATAAAATAATAATAATTTATTAATTCTTAAAATTAAATAAATATTATCCATTTAGTTATAAAGTGAATGTTAGTATTAGTGATTATTTAAATATAATTAAACTCTTACTTGCATATAAATGATTTTATATTTATTAATGCAAGAGGGAAGTTAATAAATGATTAATTAAAATTTTATTATATTTTAAGAGAAGTTATGGTAGAGTTCACTTTGTAATCTTTCAGCTAATAACTATTTGACTTTATGAGAGAAATTATAAATAATTAAAATTAAATTTATAATTTTATCTCTAGTTGCATTATGAATTAAAGGAAAAGTAAATATTAATATTAGACTTAAATGGAAGTCACATTAATATTTTGGAAATTGAAATTGATATCAATATTTAAATCTATTAATATACTTTTATGTTATTAATTAAATCATTTATGATTTAAGATTGTTTAAATAAAAAACATGATAACGTTGCATGATATTTTATATGCACAAGGAGATTCAATATTCAAATACTTATTTATTTAAATAAGTATATTAGCATAACAATTTATATTAACATGTATATTTTTACCTTATTTCTAAACACATCCTTATGATCCAAACTAAACAAGAGAAATTGGTGGAATTAAATCATGTGGCTGAAAATTATGTGTTTTCTAATATTCTATTTATAGTCTTGTGATGTTTATTTTTTTGATAGTTTTCTTTGTGGGTTGTTTAGTTGGCCAAGTTAGGATGTGCATTAGAGGCATTTTGAGATTTTTTTAATGATTATTTGACTAGTTATCATCATGAACTTTATGATTTAAATTGATATTTATGAGCTTTATGCTATTGAGCATTTATGAGAACTTGGGTTTCAAGAACCAATGTTATTTTTTGGGTTGTTTGTTAAGGAACCAAATTCGATTAATATTAGTCTTGTGCTATTGGACACTATTGTGGTTTGTGATTTTTGGGAAGGTAGTCTAGGTGCATGTCTATGGGAGTGGCTTGCAATGGGGGTCGGGGCCCAAAGTGGTTGTGAAGGTAACTCATTGTAAGTTGTGTAACAAGTAATAACATAGTAATTAAAGTATCTTGCCTAACCCTTTTCCTTGAGATACATTAAAAAGATAAATTAGAGATTTTTTCCTATTCATGCCTTGAGTGCTTGTATAGACTAAGGATGAGATGGAGATGGTACCTTGAGAGGTATGACTACTTTTCTCATCTTCATGAGAGGTTATTTTAGTCTGCATAGAGTCACTAGGGGGTCAGGGTCTTGAGAGACTACCAGGGTAACCTTAAAGCTGGCTCATGTGATGATACTTCACAGTATGTAACCTGAGTCTCATTCATTGTTTTTTTAAATATTTTCCTCTAGTGGTGCACTTATTGGATATTACTTTTGATGGTGTATTTATTGTGAGTTGTTACTCATTGAGTTGACAATTGACTTTTATTAATGAATGATCAATTATTCATTAGTGGTGTTTTTATTGTTGGAGTTAGTGATTGATAGTTTACTTTTATTGGTGACAATTGTTATTTATTGGTCATTGTGCTTGTGACACTTGACATTGATTTCTAGGTGGTTATATGTTTTTGGTCTTGGAATGTGTATGTTGACTTGGTATGAGATGTTAGTATTCGAATGAGTCTCCTTTCAATTTCGATTATCTCTTCTTCTTGAGTAGTTGGTGTTACCCTTGAGATAGTTTTGGCTATCAGGATTCCTTGCCTAAGATTATTTTATGATTTGATTATGTGTGTGTTGATCGTACATTATCTCTCCTGCATGGTGGGAGTGGGAGCTTGATTAGGTGACCATGCAGTCGAAAGGTAGTGTATTCTTACCATTTGGGTCCCCCTCAAATTAACAAATGTTGGATGTTGATACAGTGGTACCATCATCATTCTTCCTCTTATCTTAAAGACTTCTATTCATTTGATCAATCTATGTATCATGTGTTTTGAGATCCTATGGGATATTGTATTGTATATTGATGTACTTCTATCTATTTTCACATACCCTATGACATGTGTAGTGGATACATTATTCATTAGATGTGCTTTCATATTATTAGTTGTACTATGCATTTGCTAATATGATTATATATGTGTTATTCATTTAATGATTATGGATATTGTAATTGAGACTTATACTTATTAATAAAACTTTCTTAAATGTGACTCAACGTGAAGAAACCCTTGAGGAATTGAAACTATATTTGTAATTGATTAGGTGTTCTTGATGTGTATGTATATATTGCTTCCACATTATTGTACTTTGATGTTGTTCAAACTTTAAAAAAAAAAAATTCAGTAAACTTTGTAACATATTAGGTTTATTTCTTTTGGGTTCCTGAGTGGGGCATTACATATTGCATAAAAATAAAGCCTCAATTTTTTTTAGAAAGGTCCATGATATTTTCTCTGGGAAGGTATGTGTTGAAATGAAGGGTTCTCCTCATCGTAGATTCTCCCATGAGTCTTAGAAATTTGTTCAATCGTACAAGAGTATATGCATTCAATATCCTAAATTTACTTATCTAAGGATAGGTGGTTTGACAATGAACCCATGCAACTTCGTAGATATACTCTTGATTGTTTTATCCTAGCAGAGGTGTTGTGACAACTAGTTGTTGTCATGAAAAAGTTTACAACCGAAGAAGCATCATATGTCATTTTCCTACTTAAATTAGGAAAATTAACCTATAGAAGTATGGAAGATGCCATATGCATAAGTTCAGACTTGGTCAATTTATGTTTTGGCTTCTATCATGCTAGGAGTGATTTGGATAGTAAGGGGATATTTCATAGCTTGTTCGGAACCAATGTCAAGTTTTTACATGTTCATAATGTTAAATATTATTGGGAGGATTGTGTAGATGAACTGGAAGTATGGGAAAGAGAATCCTCCAGGTTTACCATTTCTTAGATTAAGTTATATCAGCTAAGTTTGGATGTGGACATCTCATGTGTCGAAGAGGATAAGATAGATCTTATTGACACTCAAGTAGTTGAATCCTTGGTCTCCAAACAAGTTGTCATAAATGAGGATTCTAAAGAAGAAGATAATATTCTTGAAAAGATGAAAGTCATCTTTAAAAGAAAAAACTCTTGGCTAAAGATGAAATAGAACAAACATGTTCAAAAATCAACTAATCCTGAATGTTCTAATGCTACCCTTAAACTTGTAGGTAATAGGAGATCTTCAAGAACTAGTAGTGTGAAGGATATTGATACTTCCTTAGTATGGAGAACCTATTCCAAGAGTAAAGCCAAGATGTCAACACCAGTAGGAGCTAATGAAGTTATTCAAGTCGACAGTGAACTTATTGACAACTATCAATGAGTCCTGATGATAATGGGCACATCTCCTCAGAGAATAAAAGTTATGAATACTTCGACCAAGAGCAATGAACCTCAAAATTTTCTTACTTCTACTCCCAACTGGTTAGTTCCCTCAATTAATAAGAAATGGAGCTTGATACCTATTTTCTTTCTGGTAGATGATATTGTGAGCAAGTACACTACTAGGGCTCCAAAACCTAAGAGAACTAAGAGCACAATCAAGATAGTCTTTGACAATGTGACAGGTAAGAGCATTGTTGAAGTAGCTATATATAATCACAAGGAGGGTACAAATGAGCTTGATTTGAGTAACTTTGAAGTTGCTCGCACAGACCTAGGAGTGATTAACTACATAATGAAAGAGCATTGGGTGGAAGAATCAACCAAACAAATCATCCTACAATCTTAAAAAGATGGAATCTAGAAGAAAAAGCTAAAGGTAGAAATAAGTATGATGGCTTAATATATAAGTTCATTGAAAGGAAAAAGTAAAGCATCTAATGATCAATCACAACTCGCATTTGATCCGAGTGCACCTGAGAATGAACAATTGATGGATGATTTGAAAAAGGGAAAATTTGTGGTCATCATTGTCTACAATTGGATTGATCAATTAGTAAACCTAATTGCTAAGATCATATGAGATATACACAAAATTTTCACTCTTATTGAGGTAATACTCAATGAATCTTGCCTTCAAGTGACAATTTGGAAAGCAAAAGTCAAAAGGTTATCAATCATGGTCACTCAATTGGTAGTGGTGGAGGAATATGGTTCAAAAAAATTCGTAGGGGAGAATCCATTGCAACGTGTTGATGTAGGATTGATTCATGTTTTTTAGAAAAACATAGCTTGGAGGGTATCTAATTATGGTTCAACCATTTCACATACGTAATCTTTTGAGAAAGAATCCAAAACTACACTAGAGGATGTAAATAGGAAATTTTAGAATATTAGTTCAAACCATTCTACACCTTTCAAATAGGGAGGATATAATGTTGAGACTTTAGTCAAGCTATATGGAGAACATCTAAACTTGATTGAAAACAAAACTAATCTTACCATATCTGACCTTACCAAGGTAGCCAAAGTTGAAGCAATGATATACATGTGTAATTGACAACTCCTTAAGTACCTTGATATTGTGATTAAGATGAAATAGGATAAAGACACATGGAAGAACCAACTTTAGAGTATAAAGAGCCCCAAATAAAGCTATGATGTCTGAGTTCATGAGTGCATTTAGGGGATGGAAGCTGGCATGAGGAACAATCAACATAGAAGATGACAAGGATGAAGAGGAGTCACTACAGTAGCAAGAAGATGATTAGCTTTAGAAATTTTATTGCTTTATGTTTTAGATAAAATTTTAGTAGTTAATTTATGGGTCTGCATACCCATGGGTTGGTTATTTCAACTACTTTCTTAAAATTGTCTGAGAATTGAGTTTTAATGGAGATTCTAGGACATAGCTCTATTTATGCATGAAACCTAGTAGTAGTAAGTCTTGACATTTTTTGATTGATATCAAAACTAAAGACAGTAGTTTAGTATTTACTTTTGAATTCTCTGCAAGTATTTTGAATTGTCAGTAGCCTACAAAAATGGAACAATTTTTGAATGAATGAAAGGTTCTATAAACTATTTGAAGACTTTGTGCTTTGGGTTATTCATTGTTGGTTTATTTTTTGATCAATTTTGAATTGTGGAGCTATTTTCTATTACTGGATACATATATGATGCATATTCTAAATATTTAGTTGGTTCATTATTGTTCCTCTTGAATGCATGTGTTGATGAAAAAATTGTGTATGTCTATTATTATATGTGTGGTTCATTTTATTTCAGTTGTATTTATTTGATTTCTCCGCCTATCTAAGAATAGATGGGATGCCTTATTACTTTCTAGTCAAAAGCAATTCATATTTAGAAGTTTTTTTGTTGAAAATATGATAAGGGAGCTGAACCTTAGTAAAATTTAAAGAAGAATTAAAGAATAAAAATTCTTCAACTATTGGAAAGTTGTGTTTATCTTAAGAATTGGGTATAAAGAGTTTTAATGGTTTATTTTAATGAAAAGACAAATTCATTTTCCAACAAGTAATAACTAGTTAAATTTTGGGAATGAATTGTTGGGAGATTGAAAGATTCATAAAAGCCACTACTTGATGAAATCAACAATGATTCAGGCTTAAGATCAAAATGATTTGATTGAGAAAGTGGAAATAAAGTCAGCAGCATAAATGCATAACTACTTCTATAGTGACAAGATAAATAGAAGTCTTGAATCATTTAGCATAATGATACTGCAAAAGAAGACAAAATCCAATAATAATAAGAGCCAAGGAATCAAAGCACAAGACAAAAGCCCATACCAAGTTTGAGATAATGATTAATATATTATTATATTCAAATGATCATATAGGGCAAAATCTGCATATTGTTAATACCACGAGAGCCACAATGGAATATACAATGTGGATTGCAAACTGAACTGCTAAGAAGCCAGAAAGCATAAATACAACTCGAGATTGACAAATTCTAGATGACAAGCTAACTATATAGGCTCTTCTACTACTAATATTAAATTCATTAAATGATTTTTTTATTTTCTTTATTTAAGTTTTAATATCATATAATTTCAAAAATAGGATATTTTAAAACTAAAATGAATACATTTTTTTTTTTGAAATATGGTAGCATTTTAGTAAATATTATAATGACAATTAATTTACAAGCTAAAAGATAACTACTATACTAGCATACAAAGACAATTGAAATATGAAATAATAAAATCATTACTCCACTTAGACATATATATTTGTACTACAAAGTGTGGAACTTATGTGAGATTAATGTGTTGCTTACACTTATACACAAAAATTAAATATATAATAAAATTAAAACAAAATTTACTAACGAAATTAAAAATAAGTGCTACTTAAGGGTAAGTACTAAACCACTAAATCACACTTGTTATTATTATTAATATTTTGTTTTGATTTGTAATCAAAAATTTTATTTTAGATGATGTAATTTAGATTGCAAATCAATACTAATATTCCTAATAATTAATTAGAGATCAATTGATTAATATCTTAATTTGTTTTATTTTAAATTGATGTATTTTTATAATAAAAGAAATAAGAGGTATTGACATGTGGGACAAGATAATTAGCACATTAATAGCACATTGACCACAACTAAGACATTCACAGCATACGAAAGCAATCGTACTCTTTCCTTTATAAAAAATATAATACAAACATACTGCAAAGTATTAAAAGTATCAACATGAAAATATTTAAAGAAAAAGTAAATATAAATGCTTCACCACATTGGGTAGGTAAGAGCAATATTTATAATTTTAAAAAAATTAAAGACATATAGGTTTTTGTTGACCAAAAAGAAAAATTTATCATAAACTATTAAAACTAATTTTTAGCACACCTACCTAGCTGCTTGGATAATATCATAGGAGTCCTCTCCTCCTTAAGGAACTCAAACAATTCCTTGTAGTTTGAGCATTGCTTTTGGCCTTGGTGCCAGTAATTTTATCTTGCATCATGAAGAGGGTGATAGAGCACACATGCATGATTTGTTAGAAATAGGGAATACTAAGTGGGGGGTGAATCAATATTTTACAAACTTTATCCCAAAAAAGGATATTGTTAATTACCTTATAACTTCTATATAAAATTAAACTAACAATGTTGATGGGTGGTCTGCTATCCATTGGAAGGAGTCTTTGGAAGCCAATATCATTTTTAATGAAGGTAATATTTTTCTTATGAATTTTTTCAATCCCAAAGACCAGGTGAGATGGTTTTTTTTGAATCTCTATACTCCCAATACCAAAAATAGTAGAAGGATTTTTTGGACCAAAATTTATGAATTGGTGGCCAAATTAGGTGACACTAAAGGCATTATAATGGGGGACTTCAACACTTCTCTCTTAGCCTCTGAAAAGTTAGGAGGGCTCCCGCCTGATGTTGAAAGTATGCAACACTTGGATAATTTGATTAGGCATCTGGCCCTTCTAGATGTGGACCTTGGGGGCTGTAAGTTCACATGGTCCAACAGGAGTCTCGGTCAAGACTACATTCAGGTTAGGTTAGATAGAGCTCTTATTTCTATGGATTGGTTGGGCAACTTCAACTATAAGCTTTCATCTCTTGTGAGGCTTGGGCTAGACCATTCTCCTATTTCTCTTACTCTTGATAAAATCAATAGAAAGAAGGCCTTCCCCTTTAGATTTGAGAAAATGTAGTTGACTCACCTTGGCTTGCACAATAAAATCAAGGAGTGGTGGGGTATTGAGGTGGATGGAATTGCTATGTATAAGGTTGCAAAGAAACTTAGGTTCATTAAATCAGAGATAGGAAAATGGAACAAATCTAATTTTGATAATATTTTTCAAGATAGAGAGAGGATATTGGGGAACTTGGTTGAGGTGCAAAATGATATCTAGACTTGGGGTTATGATGAAAACATTCTAAACTCTAAGAAGGAAATCTTGGCTAAGCTTCACAACAGTTTTGGGAAAGAGAAAATGTTTTGGAGTCAAAGGTCGAGGTTGGTTTGGCTCAAGGAAGGGGACAAAAATTCTAGATTCTTTCACCTTTTTACTATGAAACATAGGGAAACCAATAAAATTAGTGAGATCAAAATGGGTAATGATACTTTAAAGGAAGATAATGATATAGCAGAGGAGGCTATCAGGTATTTGTCATCGATTCTCATGAAATATCTCAACTTGGATGCAAAGGACCAGAATGAGGTTGTTAACACCATCCCCAAAGTCATAGGTGAAGCTCAAAATTGGGCCTTACTAGCTATTCCTAAGTATGATGAAATCAATAAGGTGGTTTTTGATCTTTCAACTAAGAAGGCCCTTGGTCCTAATGGTTTCCCTAAATTCTTCTTTCAAATGTACTGGGATATTGTTCATATTCATATTGTTAATGTTGTCTAGGAATTCTTTGGTGCTAGAGATTTGTTGAAAGAAATTAATGCTACTTTTCTGGTTCTGATTCCTAAACTCACTGGGGCAAATACCTTTGGATCTTTTAGGCCTATCAGTCTTTGCAACCCCTTTTATAAGATTTTGGATAAATTTCTTACTAAAAAACTTATCAAATTACTTTTGGAGATCATCTCGCCCCAACAATCAGGCTTTGTACCTGGCAAGTAAATTTTGGATTTTATCATGGAAGTCCATGAAGTTATCCATTCTCTTGAGATGGGGAAAAAAGAAGGGTTTCTTCTCAATTTGGATCTTTCTAAGGCTTATGACAAGGTGGATTGGGGTTTTTTCGATAGAATTCTTGAAGCTTTTGGTCTTAATGCAAAAGTGAGGAAGATGATCATCCAACTGGTTTCTACTCCTACCTTTATGGTCCTAGTGAACGGTACCCCTTCTGATTTTTTTAAACCCTCAAGGGGTCTTTGATAGGATGACCCTTTATCCCCTATTCTCTTCATCATTCTAGTTGAAGGCCTAGGAAGGCTCATTTATTCTAGGAGGGGCAAAGGGGATTTGGTGGGATTAAAACTGTCTTCTAGTCCTTCTGTTTTTACTCACCAATAGTTTGTTGATGAATTGATTATGGGAGGTGAGGCCTCAGTGAGGGAAGCAAGAACTGTGAAAAACATATTGCATATTTACTCCAGGGCCTTTAGGCAACTCCTTAACTGGGACAAGAGCTCAGTGTTTTTCTTCAATACCCCTTTAAGAAGACAAAAGAAAATTGTGGATATTTTGGGATGCAAGGCTAGGTCCTTTCCTTCCATTTACTTAGGGCTTCCCTTGGGGATTAAACCTCCTAACACTTCCTGGGAAAATCTTGTGGACAGATTTAACAGGAAGCTAGCCAGTTGGAAAGGCATCACCTTGAGCCAAGTGAGTAAAGTGATTATGATTAAGTCTACTTTATAGAATTTACCTACTTATGCTCTTAGTATTTTTTCTATTTTGTATAAGGTGGATAAGTACCTTGAAGCTATCTAGAGGAATTTCATGTGGTCAGGCACTAATGAGAGTAAGAAATACCCATTGGTGCCTTGGGATACCATCTGTAGATCTAAGAAGAAAGGGGGTTTGGGGATTAGAAAGTTGAAATAGTTCAACTTAGCTCCTCAAGTGAAATAGATTTGGAGAATCTTCAACAAAAAAGGTATTCAGATGTCTAAATATGCTAACAATCTCAATCTTAAACAGTTCATTAACAGGGATTATGACCCCAGAGGCTCTTCCATCTGGAATGGTCTTATGATAACTAAGGATTTAGCCTTTGAGAAAGCTAAATGGCATGTGGGAAATGGGGAAGATATTATTTTTTGGCTTCATCACTAGCTAAGCTCAGGACCTCTCTAGGAGATTGAGTCTTTCAACAGATGGGTTGATGTCTATATTGAAAGATTTGGGAGTAGGGTGAGTGACTATAGAATTCACAATGGGTGGATCAACCTAGAAGAGGTGTCTAAAGAGTTGAAGCTACTAATGGACATGGTAAGACATATTCCTTTATCCCATAAAAAAGATGCCATTGTTTGGGGGGAGACTGAGCATGGTCTTTACACTGTGACCTCTGGTTATGAGAAATTGCAACTTTAGGGCCAGGCCTCTCTGTAGGCCAAAGCCTGGTTCCTAGGCCTTATTCCAAAAATTAACATTTTTTTCAGGATCTTTCTCCAAAATCATATCCTTACAGTGGATAACCTCACCAAAAGGGGTAACATAATGCCTAATAGATGTATCTTATGCAAAAATAATAGTGAGAGTGTTGACCATATGTTTATACATTGCCTCTTTCATTAGCTCTATTTGGTCTCTCTTCTTATCTTTTTGTAATTTGTCCTGGTGTTTTTGTTCAAACATTTTGGAGCTCTTTGATCAATGGCAACTTGGGCTAGTTGTAAACAAATCCAAGACTTTATGGAAATGTGCCTTACCACATGTTTTTCGGGGGCTCTAGAAAGAGTGCAATAACTAAATCTTCAGGGACAAGGAATCTGATGCCAAAGTTTTTTTTCACAAATGCCTCAATCCCTTGATGGGAAATTTCACCAACACTAAAGGACTCATCCCTCCTCTGAAGACTAGGGACATAGATAAAAGGGAGGGATGTTGCTAGTGTTTCCTGCCTAAGGGCTGGCATAAGGCTAATTTTGATGGGGCAACCAAAGGCAACTCGAGAAAGGTTGGGGTTGGTGGCATCATAAGAAATGCATCTGGGAAAGGGATTGCTACGATTGTTGCCCCCATTGGAATTCAAACCAATCATTATGCGAAGACCATTGTAACTCATCAGACTATCAATCTAGCAAAAGAAATAGGAGTGAAATGCCTATGGTTGGAAGGAGATTCAAAAAACATAATTGATTGCCTAAATGAGAAGAACAAGCCTACTTTGACGACCATAAATATTATTGAAGAATGCATTCAAAACCTTAAATCCTTTGAGAAAACCTATGTGGCACATGAGTACTAGGAGGCCAACAATGTGGCAGATAGGTTGGAAAATTTGGCAATAAAGTACAACAAGGTGGCTAAGTGGATGGATGGTTATGATATCCCTTTAGATTTTCATGAGGTCATCAAAACAGATAGTATCCCAAGAAAATTGGGTATAATTAAAAGCCATTATGAAAGTTAGTAAATTGTGGGAAGTAGTCAGAAATATTATACGTGGTTTTATTATGATAGTTAATGATTTATGGGGAATGTGCAGAGTTGTGAGGTGGAAGTATGATATATCTTGTACTTCCCATATCTACAATATCCATCAACTCATGTCAAGTACCACTTGTGGGAAGAGAATTGACAAGGTAGAAAATAGGTGTAAGAAAATGAGGAGAGCTGAAGGCTTGCTAGTTTTGAAGGGTTCTGATACTGACTACAAAGAATTCATAGAGAAGAACACCATGGTTGGGGAAAGACACGGGAGGGAACCAGAGGACAAAGCCCAGAAGTGGAGAAGACATTCCAAGGTGTGGAACATACTAAAGAAAGGAGAGATTATGAATTATATTGAATGCCTCCATGGATGGAAACCCTCTGTAACCAAAGTATAACAAAACTTGGAACTAGGGCATTGTCAAAATTGATGGGTTGGAGTTCTCTGTGATGAAAGAAGTTATCTTCTTGGTTACTGGCATCTCCATAATTGGCAATAAAATTTATAGAGACCAAAAAATATTAGGGGAAGTGGTGGTAGAATTCACAAAGAACCAAGAGGAAAAATAAGCACTAGTGAAGAGAGGTACCCGTTATCTCCCGAGCTCCATCAAGCTTCTATGGAGATTCATGCTCCATACTATAATCAAATACATTACTCTCGACACTAGGTTTGATCATCTATGCACTTACTACTTCGTGTTACTCAACCACTTTAGGTATGGGGAAAAAATCTCTATCCCCTTCTACCTTTATTCTTCCACGAATGAAAACATTAATGACTATTAAGAAAAGCATACTAGGAATCTGGCACTCCATGAGGGGTTGCTATTGTTAATTTATGAATACTTCAAAGCTAAGACTATGAGTAAACAAATCAAAGATAGGAAAGAGGGAAAGAAAATAAAAGGGGAATTTGAAGAGTCTGATGAGATTTATTTGCCCTCGGATATGGAGGAAAGTCTTGAGATGCATACAGATTCGAAAGAGTCTGATTCCTTGCAATGTGGTTTGGGGAAAAAAATCCCAAAAATTGATAGCAAGGAGAAAAAAGTGCCACCAAACCCATACAGGACATTGACACATCCTCAGATAGGGGTTATAATGAATAGGCAGAAGAGATGGATACGAGAGAGGATAGTGCAAAGGTAGAAGAGAATATCAGGGAAGGGGAAGACAAGGATCAAAAGAAAAGCAAGAGAACCATCACTATCAAAGTGCTAGCAAGAAAAGAGAAGGTGACCATGATGTTGAGGAATCAAAAAAGGAAAACCTTAGATGACAACAAGGATAAACAAGGGGAGGAGATCAAGAAGGTAAAAGGGGAGCCCAACCAAAGTGAAAGGGAGGGACCTAAACATGGCTACAAGGATTTTGGCACTACCACTTACAGATGTTTAGTTACAGGGAAGGATAGGAAGGTGGTGTGGAGGAATTTTGACTTAGATTCGACTACTATGGGCATCAAACAGGAGCTAATTAGAACTCGGGTCAAAGAAAATGAAGAGGATAGAATCTAGATGGAGGAGTTGATCGATTCTACTCTAGTCATCTTTAGTGACATTTCAAAGGAGCACCTAGACATGGATGTCCTTAAAAATGCAAAAAATAGTGTGGTGGACAGCTTCCGTACCACCAAGTGGCTTTTCCACAAAATCCTTGAACTCAAACACAGAGTGAGCACTCTTGAAAGGGAGACCTATAGCTTAAAGAATAGGGTCAAGGAGGATGAAAAAACCATGGACAAAAGAGTGGAAGAAGTCAATAATAGGGCCCAAGTGATGAATAAGACAATGTAATGTATAGTTGAACAAAGCTTTAAGATCTTCGAGGACAATGAGAACATTAAGAGGTTCATACACTATACAAATGAACAAAGTATTAGCAAGGAGGAGGACCTTGATACCCACAGCATAAAAGACAGGACTTTGGAAGAAAATGCAAGGAAGTGGACTAGATCTAGCACTAGGAAAAAGGACACCCCGGCCCTAGACCAGGAGCTTTCTGAGATGGAGGCAACTGGCAATCTATTGGAGCTAGAGATAAGCATAGTAGAAATGTTGAGAGACATCATCTAAGCGCCTTAGCCTTTTGTGGGTAGACCTAGTTTTGTGGTGTCTCCCCCTGACTTTACTTTTGTTTCTATCTTTGTTTAGGGAGATTTTCTTTCTTTTTGCTTTCTAGCTTTGTCTATAGCCTTAAGCATTCTTTTGTTGACTATTCTATCTTTTGTTTGAGTTTCAGGGCCCTTTTAAAGCCTATTTTCCTTAATAAAAAACAATGTTGAACAGTAGACATAACCATGCAATCAGAGAACTCATTACACCATATTTTGTTAACTAGGGAAACCCTATTCAAGGGAAAAACCCTAGTGGGGATGCTACCCACAAAATGATCCACTAAACAAAAGTATCTAGTTAAGGATGATGACCCTGTTAGGAGTCTATTAAGTACATATAGTGTCTCAGTACTTGTTAGAGGACTAGGCCATGTTAAAATCCTCAACCCTGTTAGGAATTTTTCCAACCCTATTAGGAGTTGATAGATACAATTACAAATGTATGCAATATGAGCCCACTTCCCAAATATGCAATATATAATATACAAAAAGATAGATACAAAAACCTCTTTCATGTTGCTTGTTGTACTTCACATACCTTTGATCATACATCAAAATTTGCATTACATATAGTTCACACATCATAAATATATTCTTCACATAATTTTACATAACAATTACAACATTTACAATTTCTCACACTACTTTTCATATTATAGTATTTCCTTTATACCTTTACATTTTACAAAAATCCCCAATTGGCCTTCAAGCTTTCACACACTTAGAAAAATGAAAAACTAATTCTTACCTTCTTAGGGTTAACATCTAGGATGTCATCCCTAATTAGTTACGTAATTATTTTGTATCCAATCTAATTTCTTAACCCATAATTATCATTACTCTGATTTGCTTTATTTTGTTGTGTACATTGCCTTTATAGGTGTTTAGTCTGTAATTAATTCCATACTATCTGTACTGACTTGCATTCTTGAATACATCCTCCTGACACTCTATGCTATCTATAACCAATGACACAGATGCCAATTATGCCTCTACTAACTGTGCATACCAAAACTATGTCTATTCTACCAGTTACACTATCTGATACTTAAACAATTGTTCATGTCTAACTGTGGAAACTTAATTTGTACATGATTCATTCTTCACATAAGGTATATGTTTCCATAAATAAGAAATCCATCATTATACCAACTTACTCTACTTATCCATATTTCCAACAATCTCCCCCTTTGGCATTGATGGTGACATATGGGAAATTTGGCTAAGTCCCAAAATGTTGATCAAAACTTTACAAAACTATGGCCTTGCACAAAACATAAAAAATTGTAAAAGTTGTGGATCATCATATTTATAACCATTTATACTTTTCATAGGTAGTGATTATAGGTAGTACTCCCCATTTCTACATACATCATATACTTTAAACAATTTTCCTTATACTTCTCCTCTTTGACATCGATGACAAAGGTGTCAAAATCTATATACATGTCAAAATTTGGTTCTTTACCTTTGCATTAGGATGATAATTGTGAAATGTAGTTCTCAAACCTTGTCTTAAAACTCTTCAAATTCTTCTCCCATGTGTCCTTCACTCCCTCGCATGTGCTGAGGAGAGCACACAACCCATAGGATGCAATCTCTACTGCATTCAAATATGAATATACAAACATATCAAAGGATGTATTAGCTTTCAAATATTACTCTACTTGTTGTTCAAGTGTACTTATCTTCAAGGATAAATGTTCTCTCAGAAGTGAGAACCTCTTTGCAATTATTTCCATGTTTAACTCTATGAGACTTATCTCATCAAAAATCTTGCTTATTCTTCCCTCAATGTCTTCTATGTTTATTCCAGGATGTAGAAGTTGATCAGTCAATGTCTTTACTTCATCTCACTTCTTATATGGCTCATCATCACTATCCTTTGTGAAATTAAAATAAATAACACATTTTGCATACATTTCCTTCCTATCTTTCTCGCATCTCGTTAGCTCCTTGATATAAGCATTAAGAGCTCCTAGGTCATTCTTAATGTTCTAATACACTGTGCCAAAAATTTGAGCATCATGCTTTACTTGGGTTTGGATTTCTTCCACATTAAACAAATTAGTGAATTCATCTTCAAATGCTTGAATCACTGCCTTAGCTCTATCCTCTAGATCAAGATATGATAATTCACCACAAGTGTGCTTTGAAACTTTTTAGTTATATCCATAAGAGTTTTCTATAAACTCTTGATCTATTTGTTCTTATTGATTATGTTATTTAGAGATGATATCAACTTTGTCTGATCATCATCATCTGCTCTTGTTAATACTACAAGGGAGATGTTCTTGGTGCACTTTCTTTCTTTTCTTCTTCCTCCTCTTTTCTTTTCTTCTCTTCTTCCTGTCTTATTTTCTATTCCTCTACCTCTTTCTTTTTCTTCTCTTCTTCCTCCTCCTTTTTCTCTTCTTCTTCCTTCTTCTTCTTTTCCTCCTCCTCTTTCTTCTTCTTTTCTTCATCCTCTTTATTTTTCTTTTCCTCATCTTCTTTCTTTTATTTCTCTTCATTTGCTTTATTTTTCTTCTCCTTTTCTTCACTTTCTTTCCTCTTATTTTCTTCTTCTAGTTTTTTTCCTCCTTTTTCTTTTTCCTTTTTCTTTCTTCTTCTTCATTTATTTATTCTTCTTCTTTTATCTTTTTCTCCTCTTCCTCATTATTTCTTTTCTCCTCTTCTTCATATACTTCCTCTTATGAACCGGTTTAGCTAGAGATGTTACCAACAATGTTTGTACCATAATCCTTAAAAGGATTCTCATCTATATCAACTATGACTTTTGTGCCACCAATTTGCATAGCATCAATTCCAATCATGATCAGAGGTGTTGTTGTTTCTACCTTGTTCAGCTCTGACATCATTTGCACAATGGCCTTTTCTATTTCCTCATTAACTTCCCAATAATTTCCTCCCATTATCAGTATTTCCCTTTTCCTGTTCCTAAGATAAGGTTCAAGATTTTTCATCAAACTAGCCATGTGTTCATCACTATCCACTTGGCATAGTTTTCTTATTTGATTCTACCTTAAGTTCTTGTCCTCTTCAACAACCATTTTCCTTATGTTAATTATCCTCTCATAGAGGTCTTTTGAGATTACATCATCAAATTTCTTATTAGATGGTATTATATGTCTAATAACAACATTTTCTAACACTAATCAATCAATCCTTGTATATAAATGATAGTATTTATTCAATTGGTTCAAATTGCCTTCATTTATGATTGCACTATTTACCTTTTCAATTTTAGGGTTCTATGCCTTCCTCCTTGAGGTTGCAACTTCTAATTTTTTTTCTTCCTTCTTCTCTTACTCCACTTGACCTCACATTTTCTTACTAGGTACACTAGGTATTAGCTCATTCTACCTCATTCCTAGTCCTATAACCATAGCTTTCATTCTCTTCTTCTTCTTAGGAGAATCAGGTGACTCTTGCTTCATCTCTACTAGTCTAACTAATTTTATCTTTATCTCTACAACTTCAACTTTTGATTCTTTTGCTAGTAGAATAACTGGTGCAATGGGTGCCTATTGTTGTGATACTGCTACATAGAGACCAACTGGTGTTGCAGTAGTTAGTGTGGCCATTTCTATTCTTTCTGATGGTCCTATAGATGCCAAGGATCGAAAGTAAATCATCCCTTGTTGTCCAATTTATCTCATTCCAATGATTGTCTACCTCACTGCACTTTTTTCCTCAGTTGTCATCCTAGCTTGTTGCACAATATTTTTCATGAAGGATTCCACTTTCTTCTTGGCTTATTTTTTGAATTGAGCTTGGCTAGATGATTGAATCAGCTCTTCATAATTTCCCAATATGTCAAACTCCTCATCTTTGTTTGACTTAAGCAAAGCCTTGGCATATCCTTTTGTTTCCTCCTCATTGATTTCATACCCCAATGGTTCAACAAACAACATTCTAGGCTTTAGTGCCTCAATGTATATAAAGTCTATGTCCACCATAATGAAAATGTCTTCTTTATATTTTTCTATTATGGAGGGTGGAAATTTGAATCTCTCCCTCATCTCAATCTAGTATGTCTTCATAATCAAATTAGCATTGTCATTTACCTTCTCAATAAGGTGTTTGCTATTTACTTTTGAAATATGTTCCATAGTGCTCATATCACTACTATTATAGTTGATTCTTGTATGAACTGAAATATCTTGATCAGATGGAAAAATATATGTGTGATCAAGGATTGGAATCTACACTAACTATTATTAACTTTCTTGATCGTTTCTAGATTCTCAATAAACTACACTCTTAGGATCTCACACAAATTTACCTTTTCTCTAGCAACACAAATCTTGTAACTTGCTTGTATAAAGTCATCTGTCATATCATCTTCTCTAGATTTGTACCACATCCTTGCTACTATAATTCTACTTAGGAATCTGACATCATCCTTCTTGATCTTACTGATCACTATCCCTCTACCATTGTAAATAGAATTAGTGTTATCAAGTACTAACTTCTTAACATTCTTTTCACTAACTTGAATAGTACCTTCATTTCATAGACTGATAACCTCGTGAATAAGATTGGTTGATATTTCAACCACATTATCTCCTAACCAAAACTTTCCATCATGGATTCTGCTTAATATCACCTTAATACACACTTCATTATCAAACTCATGATAAAATAGAAACTTAATTACTAGGTCATTATCCTTAAAGTATTCAAATCCTTGTTGATAACTCATGTCTTGGTTGTAGATCTTACTGAATTCCTCTGAGATGTGTTCTTCTCTTACTATTTCAAATCTACTTTTCAAATAACCACTCACATTTTCAAGATGGATAACATTCTCAGGCATTTTCAACAACGCGGTGCTAGGGTCATCAATTACATGTCTCATAGGGTTTATCTTCACCTTAGGTCTAGCTACTAATTCAAAATTGTGAATCAAATAATTATCTATTGCTACACTTGAATTCTTAACACAATTTATTATCAAATCTTCACTTAAGACTAGAATACCTCACTTTAATGTATAATTTAAGGCTTTCTAATCTTCGTGCTTGAAAAACTTTAATTCTCCTTCAATTATTCTTTCAAATCACTCTCAGTGCTCCTTAACTATTCTCATGATCAAATAGTACACACAATCTTCTTTGTATCCCTTAAATCTTGCCAAAATTGTCTCTGCATTAATTGTGCAAGTACGTAACTCACAAAAAATTATTTATGATAACCAGTAAACTTGTTTTCTTTTGTGCTGACAAGTGCAATCTTTAAATGAAAAGCATGTTTAACTAGAGCTTCCTCTTGACTTTTTCTACTTCATACTAACTTCACAACTCTTAAACTGATCTCTAACCTTAGTTATATATCTCTGATGCTTGATCCTTGATAGAAAAGTGCTTAATTCAAATAGGATGAATCACGTGTACAGTATCTAACTTCAATCTTTCATCAAGTGTGTCAAAGTACTATTATTCCAATATTGTTTGTGAACTTGATGGATATTTTTCTTTCATGTGAAATACTTCTTTGAATTCTTCAATATGTTCTCTCAGTTCATCTTTCTGACTATCATTGCTACTATGATTCCTTCTGGCATTTTTGTTTTTGTTCCTTCTAAAATTTGGATTCCTATTGATGTTTGTCATATCCATTCTGCAAAACCATGCTATATGACCAAATTTGTTGCATAGCTAACATACAGGTGTACTTCTTCTTTGATTAGGTCCATTGTAATTAGGTAGTGCTCTACAATTTTTGGAAATGTGTCCAAACTTTTTACACTTGTAACACACAATATTACTACTTGTTTCATTAAATCTTTTTCCTTCATTAGATTTGTTGGGGATCTTCTTCTCTCATTACCTGTAGTGTTAGCATCCCTAAACTTTCTATTGTTGTTATTATTACTATCAAACTTAGGTTTCCTACATTCAACTACTTTATGACTAGAACCATGACAATTATAAAAATAGAAATTAGTAATAGGTTTGAGTGACTTACCTGTACAATTTCACCAACTTCATTACAGATAAAACATCTACCTTTGAATTCATACCTTACCTCTTTAGGTGATTCAACTTGCAACCTTTTCTTATGTTTTTCACTTTTCTTAGGTTGACTTGCTTGTTCAACTTCTTTAGGTACATCTTTGGATTGACTTGGTTGAATCTCATTTTGATCATTCCTCTTAGGTTTAGGATGTTCAATAACTATATTTGGTTCCTTTCTAGATTCAATTATCTTTTCTAGCTTTTCTCCAATAAAATATCCAAGACCGATCTTATGATAGGATGGTCTATGAAAATATAATTTTTCATCAATTTTCTTACTACTCAAATATAACTTTTCTAATTGTCGCATGGTCTGAGTCAATTCTCCTTTCATAATAGCATTATACTTCTTAAGTTTTGCATGTTCTATTTTGATAGCTTCAAGTTCAGATGTCACTTTTTTAAGGTGGGATCTTAGATCTACATTTTCAGATTTCAAATCTATTTCAACTTCTCTATCATCTTTCTTCAAACTCAACTTTAGTTCAATTATCTTCAATTCATGTTTTAGAATCTCATGTTCTTTCTTCAATGTTGATACCTCATCACGATATTTTGTTTGCTTTTTGGGTTCCTTCCCAAATTTGAAATGATCAATCTTATCTTTCAATTTCCTAATGTAGTCTTTTGAATCTTCATATCTTTCTTTCAAATTATCTCTTTCTTCAGTAAGGAGATCAATATGCTCAAGGGCTTCTTCAAGGTTCCTTTGCAACTATTCCAAATCCAGAGGGATCTTACTCAAATTGTTAAGCCACTTTAGAGTAACTAATCTCTAATACCAATTTTTATATATAGGGAATACTGAGATGGGGAAAGGGGGTGAATTAGTATTTTACAAACTCTATCCCAAAACTAGATATTGTTAATTTCCTTATAACTTACATATGTAAGTAAACTAACAATGCTGAATAGTAAACACAACCATGCAATTAGAGAACTCATAACACCATATTTTGTTAACTAGGGAAATAATTGCCAAGGGAAAACCCCAGTGGGGATGGTACCCACAATATGATCCACTAAGAAAAAGTATTTGGTTAAGGATATTGACCCCATTAAGAGTCTATTAAGTACACATAATGTCTCTGTCTTTATTAGAGGCCTTGGCCTTGTTAAAAGCATCAACCTTGTCAAGAGTTGTTCCAACCCTATTAGGATTTGATATATATAATTAAAAATATATGCAAAAATAACTCACTTCCCAAACATCCAATATACAATATAGTTCCTTATACAAAGAGATAGATACAAAAACCTCTTCCCTATTGCTTGTTGTACTTCACATACCTCTAATCATACATCATAATTCACATCACATATAGCTTTCACATCATAAAAATAGCCTTCACATAAGGTGACATAGCAATTAAATCATTTACAAGTTCTCACACTACTTTGCATATTACAATCTTTCCTTTATACCTTTACATTTTACAAAATTGCTCAATTGGCCTTCAAGCTTTCACACACTTGGAAAAATGCAAAACTAACTCTTGCCCTCTTAGGGTTAACATCTAGGATTTCATCCCTAATTAGTTAAGTAATTATTTTATATCCAAAATAATTCCTTAACCCATAATTATCATTACTCTGACATGTTATGTTATATTCTATACACTTCCTTTATTGGTGTTTAGTATGTAACTAATTCGTTATTGTCTATACTGACTTGCACTCTGGTATATGTCATCTTGACACTTTGTACTATCTATACCAATGGAACACATATCAATTATGCCTCTACTAACTGCACACACCAAAATTGTGTTTGTTCTACCAGTACACTATCTAATACTTATATAATTTTCCATGTCTAACTGTGGAAACTTAATTTGTCCATGGTGCCTTCTTTACATGAGATATATGTTTCCATATATGAAAAATCCATCATTATACAAAATTATCCTACTTAGCCATATTTCCAACATGATCTTGATATAAAACTTGTTGGATTCCTAAATACTCCTATTGGAACAATCCACATCCTTCTTCAACTCCTAGACAACACCTTCAAGAATCACCAGCTAATATTTTATGTTGCCCAACATCTCACCCACCTTGAGGGTGGTAGTATATATATTTGCATCCTCTCAAAATAAAAAAAACTATGGGTGGTGGGGTTAGGGGTCAGGTTTTGCAGACCAACATAAGGGAAGGGGGCGGGGTTTTATTAGTGGGTAGAGGAGAGTCATAAGTGTTTTTTGAAGAGTGAGTGGAAGACTCGTCAATGTCTTTAACAAAATAATTTTCAAACTCTATGGAATCATTTTTTCAAGGCATGATCATATTTTTCTTTGGAAATTATATTAGACCTATAGGCACTAGGGGTCTCAATGTGGTCACTAGAGTCGACTATAAAGACATATTTTTTACTTTTTTTGGGTGACCTAGTGTGTTCAGTGCTAGTTTTTTCACTAAAATTGGAAGGGAGGAAGACTCATTTTTAGTCCTTTTCCTACTAGTGTCAGCCTAGGAGCGACCGATATCATGGGTAGAGCCAAGAGGGGTAGCTTGATGCACAGTTATGATAGGGACATTGATAAGCATACACATGGTATAGTGGAAATTGTACAGCCTAAACATAATGCCCTGATATAGAATAACATAATTTTCCTCTCCCTTATGAATGGCCTTAATATTATGCACAATAGAGTGACACAAAAAGAACAAAATGGATATGAGGTCTTTATTGCATAAATGATTAAAGAAAGGGAGATGATAGAAGTAAAAGATAGTAAAATTACCTTTTAGGGTATTATGGTAATGTGGAAAATTTGTGTCCATATGCCTAGAAGGTAATCTTTGCTAAACCCTCCCTATCTATTCAAAGGTTCTTAGTCAAGGGCTCGAAAAACTATTTGAGAGCATCATAATATGATGTTTTTTTTCTTTTTTTCCCATTTCCACCCTTCCATGGACAGCCTAGTAGCCTATGGAATGACCTCCTCATTTATCTCAAAGCTAATACCCTACATCGTTACCCTTCTCTCAGACCATGAAGAATTATATTATTTGGAGACAATTACATCATGTTCACCACTCATATACTCCATGAGGGTAGGATTCTACTTGTAATCACCTAAAAATGGCCACTTAGACTATTAGCCCCCTTCTCAACATTTTAAGCTAACCTATGGTTTGACTATAATATCCTAAGTCCATATTTGATTAAAAGAACATGTCCCCTTTTAATTAAATAAAAGACCCCATTCTTCTAACACACTCTAATGTGCACACATAAAGTCATTTTATTAATTTTAAAATTGATATAAAAGACTTTGTCTCACATGAAAATTCAACTCATTTCTGTTGGAGGAGAAGAATGTGCAGATGGATCATGCCAAAAGTCAACCCCCAACCTTGATCATCCATATCTTGATCTTGATCTCAATCATCTATACATCTTTAAAAGAGAGATCTCTCCCCTTCTCTAATCATCTCATTTTTGAGCTAATGTTATGATGCATGTTTTCTCATAGGCCTCCTTGGAGTATTTTGTGGAGAACCTATATCTTCTCTCATCACATTCTTGCATATGTTAGATTGTGGTGACTGATCAGGAAAGTACTGTACATACTTCATAATTAGTGGGGTTCGGGGATTTTGAAAATCTTAAAATTGTTAGAAGTCGGGATGTCATATTCAATGAGAAAGTGTTGTACAAAGATTTGTTGTAGAAACATGAGAAGAAAGAAGATGATTATGTAGTGTTGGATGATACTCCAAAAGCTAATGTTCCAGCCATTCCTCATGATGTGCAACAACAAATACCACACACACTAGTGAATGTTAGATAGTCAACAAGGAAAATTAGACCTCCACAAAGATTTTCTCCCTCTTTGTATTCTATTTTACTTACTGATGCTGGTGAACCTGAAAGTTATGATGAAGCTATGCAGGTGGATACTAAGATTTAGTGGGAGTCTGCAATGAAAGATGAAATGGACTCTTTGCTACAAAATAAGACATGGGATCTATGCAAGTTGCCTACAGGTAAAAATGCTTTACAAAATAAGTGGGTTTACAGGTTGAAAGAAGAGGAAGGAGGTAAGAAAAGATTTAAGGCCAGGTTAGTTGTAAAAGGATTTGCATAGAAAAAGGGAATTGATTTTGATGAGATATTTTCTCCTGTTGTTAAAATGACTTCTATCCGTACTGTTTTAAGTCTTGTGGCTACTAAAGATTTGCATTTAGAGCAGTTGGATGTTAAAACAACCTTTTTTTATGGTTATTTGGATGAAGAAATATATATGGCCCAGCCACGGGGATTTGAGGTCAAAGGTAAGGAGAACTTAGTGTGCAAATTGAAGAAAATTTTATATGGCTTGAAGCAAGCACCTCCGCAATGGTATCTAAAATTTGATAAGTTTATGCATGAACATGGCTATAACAGGTGTCATTCAGAGTATTGTGTTTATTTTAAGAGGTTGGATGATGATAGCTACATTAATTTATGTCTATATGTTGATGATATGCTTGTAGCTGGGTCTAACATGGATCATATTAAGGGGCTGGAATGCCAGTTAGCACATGCATTTGATGTGAAGGATTTGGAGGCAGCAAAACAAATCCTTGGTATAAAGATTTGCAGAGATAGGAAGAACAAAACATTGACACTATCTCAAGCTGATTATGTTGAGAAGGTGTTGCAACGTTTCTCTATGGAGAATGCTAAAGATGTCAACACACCTTTACCTGGTCATTTGAAATTGACTAAGGAGATGTGTCCCAAGACACGGGAAGAGGAGGATAAGATGTCCAAGGTACCCTATGCTTTAGCTATAGGAAGCTTGATGTATGCTATGGTATGCACTAGGCCAGATATTGCACATGTAGTGGGAGTCGTTAGTAGGTATATGAGTCATCCAGGATTTGAGCATTGGAATGCTGTCAAGTGGATTCTCTGATATTTGAGAGGAACATCCAATAAGTGTTTACACTTTAGGGGCTCTACTATTGATTTACAGGGCTATGTTGACTCAGATTTGGCAGGGGATATTGATACCAGGTGGATTACTACAGGTTATGTCTTTACTGTTGGTGGGGCAGCTGTGAGCTGGGTTTCTAGGTTACAAAATATTAATGTTCTATCCACTACAGAGGCAGAGTATGTTGCTGCTACAGAGGCAGCCAAGGAGATGATATGGCTTCAGTTCTTCTTGAAAGAATTGGGACATCCTCAGAAGGATAATTATTTGTTCACAGATAGTCAGAGTGCCATTCATCTTGCTAAGAATTCAACTCTGCATTCTAAGACCAAACACATACAGTTGTGGTACCATTTCATTCGGTCAATTTTGGAAGGATGGATAGTTAAAGCTGGAGAAGATACATACCAATAACAATCTAGCAGATATGTTGACAAAGGTTGTAACAAGGGAGAAGTTGACTCCTCTTCAGCTTCGGTTGGTCTTTTAGACTGAACATGAATAAAAGAATAGAAGAGTCCAGGGTGGTTTGATCCAGTGGGAGCCCCATGTGGTAGTTGTATTGCTACAGGATCAGTCTCCAAGTGGGAGATTGTTGTTTAGTGTGGAGTCTAATCAGTCCCCAAGTGGGAGATTGTTAGATTGTGGTGACTGATCAGGAAAGTACTGTACATACAAATTTTTTTGGTACTATTCACCAATCGTTTTGGTACTATTTGCCATTCGTAGATTTGCCACTAAAGTTATGGCTAATTATGGCTAACATGTTATAACCCTAAAGCGGTTTAATACTTGTATAAAAGGGTTTAGGGTTGGGTATTTTTCATTATGTTGTGATGCAAAATTGGTTCTTGCAGCGGTATTGAGCTGTAAGGGATTACAGATTGTAATCAAGTTGTAATCACTGGATTGTAATAAGATCAGACTTGTTGTTTAGTGGACGTAGCCTAGGGATTGGGTGAACCACGTTAAATCGTGGTGGCTTGTGTTCTTTTCTGTGCGATCTATTATTTTTTGTTATTGGTTATATTTGCATGTAGTTTTTATTTATGTCTATGGTTTATCCTAACAAGTGGTATCAGAGCCTAGTTTTGGCCTGGTCATTGGTTAAAATCTCCTCGGTGCCTTCTTGACCCGCGTAAGCACCTAGTATGCGCATCGATGGGGAGATTTTTGGGTGATGCAATGCACTCCCCTACCCACAGGTGGTTAATTATGTGGTGTTCCATGTTCACTAACAGTCATGGATTTTGGTGCAACAGCAAATGGGCCCTACAATTGGTATCAGAGCAAGGTTGTCTTTTAGTTATCCTCTGCAAGAAAGTCTCATGGTTAAGTGGGAGTCTCATGGTTGAGTGAGAGCAATGGAAGATGAGGGTAAGCTGAGGGTTGATAGGTTTAATGGGTAGAACTTCCAGTTATGGAAGATGCAAATGGAAGACTATCTATATCAGAAGGATTTATGGAAGCCGTTGGAAGGCAAAGCCAAGAATTAGGGAACTATGTCAGAGGCTGAATGGGATCTTTTGGACAGAAAGGCACTCAGAAGCATTTGGTTATGCTTGGCACCATCGGTGGCATTTAATATTACAAAAGCAAAGACGACAGAAGATTTGATGAAAACCCTAGCGACACTATATGAAAAGCCCTCCGCTTCAAACAAGGTATTTCTCATGAAGCATTTATTTAATATGAAAATGGTAGAAGGTAGATCTATTGCAGATCATTTAAATGAGTTTAATACTATTACTAGTCAGTTATCTTCTATGGGTATCAATTTTGATGAAGAAATTAGGGCTCTCTTGATTTTGTGTTCTTTGCCTGAAAGCTAGAATGGCTTGGTAATGGTGGTGAGTAATTCTGTTCCTCGATCTAGTACCCTAAAATATGATGATGTGATTGGTGTTGTTTTGAGTGAGGAAACTCATAGGAAATCCTCAGGTGGATCTACATCAGGAAGTGCTTTTAATGCACAAAGCAGGGGCAAAATAACTGAAAGCGGAAGTAACTCTGGAAATCGTGGGAAATCAAGAGGAAAGTCAAAGGGGAGGAGGTCTCAATCGAGAGGACCAAATGATTGCTGGTACTATGGGAAACCAGGGCACAAAAAGAAAGATTGTTGGAATCAAAAGAAAAATGAAGGAGATAAATCAGATGGAGACAAGGAGGAAAATGTGGTAAGTAACAAATCTGAAGAGGATGCTTTGCTTCTGTCTTTAGAGAGTGTTGATGATTCATGGGTTTTAGATTCTGGTGCTTCATTTCATGCTACACCTCATAGAGGTTATTTCATTGATTATGTCCAAGGGGATTTTGGGCTTGTTTATTTGGGGGATAATGAACCCTATCAGATTGTTGGAAAGGGAAAAATTAAGCTTAAGTTGTAGAACGGGAATCATTGGCTACTACATGAGGTAAGACATGTTCCAAGGCTGATTAGAAATTTAATTTCAGTTGGGCAACTCGGTGATGAGGGTTGTGTAGTTACTTTTAATGATAAAAATTGGAAGGTTTCAAAAGGTTCTCTTGTAGTAGCAAAAGGTGTGAAAGTAGGCACCTTATATCTTTGTACAAGTCATATTGTTCCTACTACTTTGATTGTTTCAGAGAAAAATGAATGTTCAGGAACAATTGCTGCCGTTGAGCAGGGAGAAAAAATAGTTGTTGTAGATTCTGATACATCACTATGGCACAACAGACTTGGGCATATGAGTGAGAAAGGTAAGAAAGTAGTTTATTCAAAGAAAGTTTTACCAGGTCTGAAATGTGCTAATATGGAATTCTGTGAAAGTTGTGTGTATGGAAAACAAAAGAGAGTGAGTTTTGTAAAGATTGGGAAGGAAAACAAAAAGGAGAAATTAGAGCTTGTGCATACAGATGTATGGGGACCAGCTCAAGTATCTTCCCTTGGTGGCTCTCATTATTATGTTACATTTATTGATGATGCAACTAGAAAAGTATGGGTTTATTTCCTTAGACAAAAATCTGATGTATTTCAAACTTTTAAGAAATGAAAATGCTTGGTTCAAAATGAGATTAGTAAGAAATTAAAATGCTCAAATCTGATAATGGTGGTGAGTATTGCAGTCATGAATTTGAAGATTATTGCTCCACTAATGGTATTCGTAGACAGAAAATTGTTCCAAGGACTCCATAGGAAAATGGAGTGGTTGAACGCATGAACAGGACTATAATGGAGCACGCAAGGAGCATGAGGTTGCATGCTGGGTTGCCCTTACACACGTGGGCAGAGGCTATCAATACTGTAGTATATTTGATTAATAGAGGTCCCTCTACTCCTTTGGGTTGTGGTATTCCAGAGGAAGCATGGACTGTTAAGAAGGTGAGTTATTCTTTTCTCAAGACCTTCGGTTGTGAAGCTTTTGCTCATATAGACTCTGAAAATAGAACCAAGCTAGAAGCTAAATCAAAGAAATGTGTCTTTGTTGGATATGGCATTAATGAATTTGGTTATAGGCTTTGGGATTTTGAAAATCTTAAAATTGTTAGAAGTCAAGATGTCATATTCAATGAGAAAGTGTTGTATAAAGATCTGTTGCAGCAACATGAGAAGAAAGAAGATGATTATGTAGTGCTGGATGATACTCCAAAAGCTGATGTTCCAGCCATTCCTCATAATGTGCAACAACAAATACCACACACACCACTGAATGTTAGATGGTCAACAAGGCAAATTAGACCTCCACAAAGATTTTCTCCCTCTTTGTATTCTATTTTACTTACTGATGCTAGTGAACCTGAAAGTTATGATGAAGCTATGTAGGTGGATACTAAGATTTAGTGGGAGTTTGCAATGAAAGATGAAATGGACTCTTTGCTACAGAATAAGACATGGGATCTATGCAAGTTGCCTGTAGGTAAAAATGCTTTACAAAATAAGTGGGTTTATAGGTTGAAAGAAGAGGAAGGAGGTAAGAAAAGATTTAAGGCTAGGTTAGTTGTAAAAGGATTTGCATAGAAAAAGGGAATTGATTTTGATGAGATATTTTCTCCTATTGTTAAAATGACTTCTATCCGTACTGTTTTAAGTCTTGTGGCTACTAAAGATTTGCATTAAGAGCAGTTGGATGTTAAAACAACCTTTCTTCATGGTGATTTAGATGAAGAAATATATATGGCTCAGCCACGGGGATTTGAGGTCAAAGGTAAGGAGAACTTAGTGTGAAAATTGAAGAAAAGTTTATATGGCTTGAAGCAAGCACCTCGACAATGGTATCTGAAATTTGACAGGTTTATGCATGAGCACGGCTATAACAGGTGTCATTCAGATTATTGTGTTTATTTTAAGAGGTTGGATGATGATAGCTACATTATTTTATGTCTATATGTTGATGATATGCTTGTAGCCGGGTCTAACGTGGATCATATTAAGGGGATGAAATGCTAGTTAGCACATGCATTTGATATGAAGGATTTGGGGGCAGCAAAAAAATTCCTTGGTATGAAGATTTGCAGAGATAGGAAGAACAGAACATTGACGCTATCTCAAGCTAATTATGTTGAGAAGGTGTTGCAACATTTCTCTATGGAGAATGCTAAAGATGTCAACACACCTTTACCTGGTCATTTGAAATTGACTAAGGAGATGTGTCCCAAGACACAAGAAGAGGAGGATAAGATGTCCAAGGTACCCTATGCTTCAGCTGTAGAAAGCTTGATGTATGCTATGGTATGCACTAGGCCAGATATTGCACATATAGTGGGAGTCGTTAGCAAGTTTATGAGTCATCCAAGATTTGAGCATTGGAATGCTGTCAAGTGGATTCTCTAATATTTGAGAGGAACATCCAATAAGCGTTTACACTTTAGGGGCTCTACTACTGATTTACAGGGCTATGTTGACTCAGATTTGGTAGGGGATATTGATACCAGGTGGAGTACTATAGGTTATGTCTTTATTGTTGGTGGGGCAGCTGTGAGCTGGGTTTCTAGGTTACAAAAGATTAGTGCTCTATCCACTACAGAGGCAGAGTATGTTGCTGCTACAGAGGCAGCCAAGGAGATGATATGACTTCAGTTCTTCTTGGAAGAATTGGGACATCCTCAGAAGGATAATTATTTGTTCACAGATAGTCAGAGTGCCATTCATCTTGCTAAGAATTCAGCTCTGCATTCTAAGACCAAACACATACAGTTGCGGTACCATTTCATTCGATCAGTTTTGGAGGATGGACAGTTAAAGCTGGAGAAGATACATACCAATAACAATCTAGAAGATATGTTGACAAAGGTTGTAACAAGGGAGAAGCTGAACTCCTCTTCAGCTTCAGTTGGCCTTTTAGATTGAACATGAATAAAAGAACAGCAGAGTCCAGGGTGGTTTGATCCAGTGGGAGCCCCATGTGGTAGTTGTATTGCTACAGGATCAGTCTCCAAGTGGGAGATTGTTGTTTAGTGTGGAGCCTGATCAGTCCCCAAGTGGGAGATTGTTAGATTATGGTGACTGATCAGGAAAGTACTATACATACAAATTTTTTTGGTACTATTTTCCATTCATAGATTCACCACTAAAGTTATGGCTAATTATGGCCGACATGTTATAACCCTAAAGCGGTTTAATACTTGTATAAAAGGGTTTAGGGTTGGGTATTTTTCATTATGTTTTGATGCAAAATTGGTTCTTGCGGCAGTATTGAGCTATAAGGGATTACAAATTGTAATCAGGTTGTAATCAAGGGATTGTAATAAGATCGAACTTGCTATTTGGTGGACGTAGCCCAGGGATTGGGTGAACCACGTTAAATCTTGGTGCCTTGTGTTCTTCTCTATGTGATCTATTATTTTTTGTTATTGGTTATATTTGCATGTAGTTTTTATTTCTGTTCGTGGTTTATCCTAACAGCATACTCATACTAGTATAGATTCACATTCATTAGCTTAGTTTCCTTTTGCAATAGTATAGCTCACTTAGTTTAATTAGTATGGTTGTAACACTCTCATATTCTTAGCTTAGTTGCATTTTTGCATTTCTTCTAGTATAGTAGCATTCGCATTGCATTCTTTGTGATTTATTTGACACTAGTGCTCTTGCTCTTGTCTAAAGAATCTCGTGTTTCATGGTTTACTAGCAAGTGAAACATATCTAAGGCTCAACTGAGAGCTACTTTCATGTTTATGCACATGCCTTTGCACTCCATGACTAGGGAGCTCTAAGTCATAATTTGAACTTTCTAATCCATGGAATACCTTGGATGGAAGGGTTTAGAGGAGAGCACTTTCATAGTGTACATTTTTGGTGCCCATAGTGGGGCATAACGCTTATGTTTTTCTTGGCTATTTGCATTTAGTCATGTATTTTAACTTGCTATTTTGTACCTTTTTTTTTAAAGACAAAATTATCTTGCAATATTTTCTTCTACTATGGTGTGATACTTTACCAATTAAGGTATCATATTCCCTTTCATGAACTATCACACTATAGTTTTGAAATTTATTGCAAGGGTGTTATACAAAGTATCACACAATGACAAAGTATCACGTGTGTATACAAAAAAAAGTATCATACGATACTCCATTAGCACAAACTAATGCCCTCTTTGAAACTATTTGATGTTTGAGTTATTTGGTTGGTTGAATCTTGGACTTTGAGCATTCTATTTTTTGAATTTCTTAGAGTATATTATGTTTAACAGAGGTATTTTTTTAAGTTTATTGTATTTTTGACTAACCCTTTTGAGAAACTAATGCAATATGTTTTGTAGGGTTGCTTAAAATTTCTTGCAATATTATTTTTAAAAGAATGCATGTTAAAGACCTTATGCTAAAGGGCTAGTAACTCTTGTTTGTAGGGCTGCCCAAAAAGGAAAAAACAAACAAACTAGTATGCTTAAATATTTCATTTTATGTGTGGCTTCTATACTATTTGTTTCCTTTCATTAGGCACATAAAGCTTGCGGGTAGGGTCTTTTTAGTGATTTTAATTAATCTTTTTGGTGTGTTTAGGATAAACACGAAAGAGTAGGAGAGCATGCTCTTCACCTTTGAGGTGAATCATAAATCTTGACCTCTCAAGTATTAATCCATTATGTCTATCTCATTAGCGAGATCATCCTTTAGAGGGCCTTCTATTGGTGGAAAGCTTCCAATAGGAACAACCTAAAGTGAGAACATGAAAAACCCAACTAATCCAACCCATTATAATCATAAATCCCTTGACAATGGACAAAGCTTTGGGGGGTGGCACTTGTCTTCACTTAGTAGAAGTACTTGTGGAATTGGGACCATGAGGAAAATAATAAGAAAGAATGCTTAAGGTACTATTGTGGCTACGAAATTTTTTATGTATTGAAAGGTAGCGTGTCCTATTCATAGGTACAAGAGGAGTGTTGTGAATGTGACCCTTTCTAAACACCATAGGAATAGAAGGTGCCTTATTTATCTGTTCAACATCTTGGTGCAAGGATTGATCCTAATGGACTACCCAAATCACCCCAAGATTTTACACTCACCATTTGTGTCCCTTTGGTTGTGCTAATGACACCTCCATGTCAAAGACAACATCTATTAAAGGAAAACACTTTGTGTGAGGTGAGGGGGCATCAAGCGTGGCCCAAGTTGTTTAGTAGTGAGTTGTGACCTTAGGTAATTATGATTGGAACATGTTTTCAAATGTGACAAGACTCGTGTAAATGTTCTCAAACATCAAACATGGTGTTAATATGCATAGGGTTTTCTTTTGGATATCACAATTGCTTGTGTTGACAAGGTTGCTTTGTCCCTTGTTCAACTGCTTGAGACACATGCTTATTTCCCATACTATTTTCAAACCATTATGTTTATTGCTAATAATTGAAGTTATTTTCTATCACTTTTACATTCTAGCCCGAAACACCAAATATTCAAACCAAAACATAGAAGTTTTAGGCACACTTTGCTATTGCATCATAGTTCAAAGATATATCGTATGATACTTCTGGTCACTAGAAGTATCACATTGCTTTAGGGATTTTGTCACCCCTCTATGTTAGGTTCTGTCACACTACTTCTAGAAAACTATCACATGCTAAGAAAGTATCACTTGAGTATAACAAATATTGTCATACAATGATTGATGTTGACCATATATCACCTAGCCTATTGGGAACTATTGCCCAACCTTTTCTGTTTGCAAAATTGAGTTATAATTGTGTCCTAGTTGATTTAGGGGTGTCCTTGCTTCATTCTAACTGAGCTTCATTTGAAATTTTCTTGTTTGGTATTGTCCTAAGTTGAAAAGATGGATCTAGTTTTTCAGATGTGAGCTAAAATGTCTCTAATGATAACTTGTTGAAATCTGGTTGCCTTACTATTCTAACTACTTGATATTGAGCTTATTGCTCAACTTCTTGACTTGAGTCATTTGTGTTGTAAGTTCTTGAGCACACTCGACAAGCCACTCACTTATTTTATCTTTGACAACTCATCATTTTGATCTTGTAAACTCTAAATCCAAAAATCTTTTATCTCATCTCATTAAACAAAGACATATCCTTACATTTTGGTTGTGACTAGGCTCTAAGTCAGTCAAGGAAGTCATCCTTCATTTAATTTTGTGCAATTATCCACTCCTACTAGGTGTCTACATAAGAAATCTAGTGAAGAAGAACTAATCTCTAAGAAGTTGGAGGAAGCCAATGCCACTACATGTCATAATCCACTTTATCATCTTGATAATGTTTTTGATACACCTTTTGATACTCCTAGGGCCCCTAACAACATTTCTCTCACCATGAATGCTAAGGAGAGGAACCCCCACCTAGAGGATCTCTTTGCATTTAGAGAAGAACATGCCTAGATAGATCGAGAGAGGCTAGAAAAAGCTAGGCACATGGCCGCCAAAGAAATGTCTCACTCATAATTTGAGACTCACACTCACACACATGATTTGAAAAATGACATGCTCATGGGAGTTCTAGTAATCCATTTTTGAACAACCTGTCTTATGAAAATAATAGAAATAATACACCACCAATGTCAACAAGGAAACATGCTAAGGCATGTCCCTTGCCACCTAGACCCTCACAATCACATCATGAGAGTGATATAGATAAAAAAATTTCTACTGAGGACCTTACACAATTTCAACAATATGAATCCCTTCAAAGACTCATGTTAAAGGCGCTAGAACAAAATGGGGATCGATATTTTCAATACACGATCTCTAGGGGATGGAAACTCACTCCTGACTATGATGTCTAGAGCATTATATAGAAGAGATAATTGACTGAGGCCATGATCTTGAGAAAAGAGATGCAAGAATTAAAAAATTAACTCTCCCATTTGCAAATGACAAAAGAAAAAGCTAAAATGTCTTTTGTAGAATCCATATGTGCTCTTCCATTCGATAGGAGTCTTTACATGGTTCCATTTCCTAGGGATATTGAGGTTCTCACATATGATAAATATGATGGAAATGGTGACTGACATGATCATTTATGACACTTCTATGCTCTTAGTATTGATTTTATGGATGAGGATACATATATCATGAGGTTTTTTCTTAGAAGCTTGAGAAGACATGACATGGAGTTTTTAACTAAATTGTCACCTTCTCTTAAGACGTTTGACAAACTTGCACAACAGTTCATCCAATAATACTCCTACAACATACAACATCCCATTGCCATGTTGGACTTGTGCAAAATTAACCAAATATAGGGTGAACCCTTTGGTACATATCTGCAACGTTGGAGATCATTACTCTCTAGATACTGTTGACAAATTCTTGAAGCTGAGAAAGTTGAAATCTTTGTCAATACACTAGTGTCTAAGTTGTATTACGATCTTAGAAAATAATTTTTTACCTCATTTAATGACATGGTTGAAAGTGCTTATCATATCGAGGATGTGGTTGCTAAAAAGGGTGATATTGTGCCTTAATAAAGACAAAATGGAAATGGAAATGGAAAATACAAAGGAAAACCATGGAAAAAATTAAGTACATAGTCAATAATGGAGTTGTAGATGCTCTTAAGACCAAAGAATCAACCTTTAATTTTTTAGCATGATAGACAATGGTGTTGGGTTAAATATTGTCTCTTTTAGTGTGATTCAATAGTTAGGAATGTCAGTTACCCCTCAAGGTGAGTCCATTCCCAAAGCATTCAAGCTATAGTTCCAATGCACCAATAACATCTCAGAGTATGAATCTCTAATTGCAAGACTCAAAACAATAGTTAAATGGGACATCACAGAACTACAAGTCTTTGGAGATTCATAGTTGATTATCAAATAGGTCTTGATGAATATCAAACAAAAGATGACAAGCTCCAACCTTACACAGAATTGGTTTATTAGTTAAAGAAAAGTTTCACTTAGATCCAATTGTGTAGGTGCTAAGGTTGCAAAACAAGGTTGTAGATGCCATGGTCACTATCAGTTCGCTCTTGGAAATTCCTCAAGAAGCTACATAGTATGAGTTCTTAGTTGAGCAGCTACATGATCCTGCATACAAGAATGACAAATCAACATGGGCATGTGTCTTGGTTGGTCCCCAATCCCTATGGTACCACAAAATTCATGCTTATCTAAAAAATGGTATTATATCCCCTCACCTCACACAAACACAACACTAAAACCTTATTCGTAGAGCATCACACTATACTATCATAGCCAACACCCTATATCATCGAGGTTATCATGATACTCTCTCTAAGTGTTTAGACCAAACCAAGGCCACTATGGCACTAAAAGAGGTACATTCTAGACTTTGTGGTGCTCACATGAGTGGTATAGTCCTAGCATGACAAATCCTCAAAGTTGATTGCTATTGGCCTACCATTGAACATTATGCTTATGAATTTGTCAAAAGGTGTCTACCTTGTCAGTAGCATGCAAATTTGATACAAGCTTCAACTCAAGATCTCCAGCCTATTTCACCACCATGGTCATTTACATGTTGGGGGTTTGACCTTGTCGGTGCCATTATGCCCCTATCTTTAGAAGACCACAAATGGATCATCATCGCTATAGATTATTTCACTAGGTGGGTTGAGGAAGTCCCACTTGTCACTGCCATAGGAGTTCAAGTATCTAAATTCATCCTCTGTCATATTATACGTCGCTTCAATATCCCTGCTACCATTTTCACAGACCATGGAGGTAACTTTGAAAACCTCAATATGGAAGAGTTGTGCACCTCCCTCCACATTCATCACCATTTATCTAGACCGTACTTTCCACAAGGTAACATCCAAGCTGAGGCAACTAACAAAATCCTACTCAAAATCCTCAAGAAAGTTGTCAATGATTCTAACCATGATTGGCATCTACAAATCAACTCAACCTTATGGGTTTACCACAACTTGTTCTGTACATCCTCTGACACAAATCCATACTCTTGGTCTATGGTGTCGAAGTGGTCTGACCTATTGAGGTTGATCTCCCATCCTTGTGCATATCTTTGAGAGGGCACATATTAGATGAGGACTACAGAGTCGCTAGACTCACACAACGAGATCTACTAGATAAAAGAAGGCAAAAGGCCTATGACCATCTCATGGTCTATCAGAATCACCTCAAGCACAACTTCAAAAAGAAGGTTCACCCATGATATTTTCAAGTAGGTGATATGGTCATGAAAGAAAATATGAAATTCCAAGTAGACTAAGAAAATAAGGGCAAGTTTGAGCCCACATGGCTTGGTCCATATGTTGTCACAACATCTTTTGGCTCAAGAGCATATCAGTTGTCAAAACTTGAAGGTGAAACTCTGAATGATCCCACCAACATCATTCACCTTGTATGCCTAAGAAACTTAGTGTATCCTGCTACTCCTACAAAAAGACCAAAAAAATCAAAATATCCTAAAAAGAAAAAGAAACTAGTAAAGAAAAATAAGCATCCAATGGTGAAAACTTGGAAATTCAAGCACCTCGGATAGGTACCTTGGCAAAAACCTAGCAATAGGAGCCATGTGTACTTGGCCTTCCCATTATCTATCAGTTATCTACACCCTCTCACCCAATCCACTCATACATCTCCCCATGTTCCCATAATGTTCCAACATGACATCACAATAATATTTGTATCACTGTCACGATTCCTAAGCTTAGAAGTTGAATCAGAGAAATGTATTACATCATGACATTCCCACATATATCATATCCATGTATCCTATCACATGTATCATATTCCTTGTAGCATATATTTGCATCATACCCACTATATTATAATCAGTGTACCATATTAGAGAACTTTTGCTATCTCCTTATCCTGAGCTTTTTCATGTTGTACTATATTAGATCAATTCCACTATCCTATCATACTGAGAAATTGTATAGTAATCCTTGTACATATCTTGGTTATTTTGTTGTATATCCTAATATTCATCCTTCTCTTGGTCCCCTTGTATATATCCCCATTTTGTGTGTCAGCTTGTGTTTGATCAACATCTATAATTTTCCTAGCTATGCATTTTAGAAAGTCCTCATGCAAAATCCTTTGTCATCTAGGTGTTGTCCTAAAAGTTTTAGTTTTCCTAAATCCCATCACCCTCTGGATACCACCAATAGATCCTTGCAAGATACAACTTTCCTCTCATCTGATATTGGTCTCTGTGTCTCCCATTCTACTGATCTCTTTGGCAAAAGGTTATTTTCTATGGATTTACTCTTTCTTTCGATATTGAATTTAAACTTTGGTTCTTGATTATATTTTTCAAGAAATTTGGCTATTCCCTCCTCAAGGTTTCCATGATCTTTTATATCATGGTGTGCTACGAGTTGGACAATCTAAGTGCAAGGTCTTGATCAAGTCTTTTGTTTCTCTTTTTTTCTTATGTGTTAGTCGGATGTGATCACTTGTGGTTACATGATTGATTTGGGAAATATGATTTTCTTGTGGGTTACCTAGTATTGTTTCCACTCTGATTCCTTTGGGTTTCATATGTGATGCTGGGGAAATCCTTGCGTGTTTATTTTGTGTCAGTCCTAAGTAATATTGTTGCAAAGGCCTTGATTTTCTTTGTAACCTTGGCATGTCTCCAATATTCCTATATCATAGTAAGTGCTCAACTACATGGTGGTGATCCCCTTTGGAACACCCCCATGCTCAAAGCTTCAATGGATTCCTTCACCTCTCCATTCCGCATAGACCGAAAGCCATTTTCCAACATCCTATCTAGGCATCAAATCCAATTGTCCTATAATCATGCTCCAACCACTCTATCAATCCCATAGTATATATAGTTTCCCACCTCTTTTCCATCTCCTACTTTTCTCCCCCCATCCCTAACTCAAGTTCTTAACCCATAGTTATTCTTGTCTACATGGTTTTCCCTTTTTCTTATTCTCCCATAGTGAGAGTATGAGTCCCTGTTAATCCTCTTTTAGCAACTTTGTGTCCTCCTGCCACCTTGGATTCTCATACTTTTCAAGAAGCTTTCACACCTCATCTTCTCTCCCCACCACCTTCTTGAGGGGGCATCACATAGTCTAGTCTCTCCTCTTTCTATTCGAGACTAGGGAAACTTTGTTGCTTTAAATATATTTGGTTTGTCGTCTATCTTCAAACTTCTTTGAAACAATTTTGTCCCAACACTATCTCAAAGAGGGACAAAATGTAGACATCTAAATCTGATTACATCATTTAAGTAACCCTATTTAGTCATATCCTAAGGCATCTTTGATTAAGTATTTAATATTTAATTAATCCAATGTCATCCTCTAGTTAATTAATTTAGTTAATTGACTATAGCCCAATAGATAAAATCAAATGACAAACCCAAAGTCTAAACTATCAATTAAATCCCCATTCTTCTATTAAATTAAATAAATGCATAATATCTATTTATTTAATCCTAAAATCCCCTTTGATTTAATAAATAATTTTAAATCAAATCTCTAACCCCTAACTATTCCTAAATCCATATCATTAGTTAAATCCAACCCATTCACCCATGCTAACCCTACTTAGCCACTAATTAAACCACCTCATAAGTGCTAGCCCACTTGCATCCCTCTAACATGCCACCTACATCCTAATTCCCTCCTAAGCTAAGCCTAATCGCTTCCCTAAACATGTGCACAACTTTAACCAATAGTTAAGAAAGTCTTAAACCAAACCAAAGTCAATATCCTATCCTATGCCTCTTACATTTCTATCCAGAAGACTTTAAGGCTCTTACATGACTTCAAATCTCTTTAAGGCCTCTTACATTCCTCTTCCAAACTCCTTCTCCCTCATAACTCCCTTTGACCCTTCACTTTGACCATCCCCTCATATAGGCTATGGATTTGAAGAAGCACATTCCATGTGCTCCCCCTTCCTTATATCCTATCCCTCCCTCATCCTTCCTACATCCTTGTATCTTGTCCCTCCATCCTCACATCCTTGGCCTATAAATGAAATGCTCTCCCTTCACAATCCATAACCAACTTTCATGCATACTCATAATGTCCCTTTGAAGAACAAATCATTGAATCACACCACTACTGTGCATGAATCCTCACTCACCCTACACACCACATTTTACCCCTTTGAAGGCTCCTATCTGATTGAAGGCTTGAAGCATGTTTGAGCACACATCCCCATCATTGGACACATCTACACAATCGAGGAGGCTTGTTGGGTGCTCTCCCTTTGGTTTGCATTCCCTTTTACACTTTCTTTTGTCTAATCGATATGTGAGTTTCATTGTTTGGTTTGTGAATGTTGCAATCATTGTTAATGTTATTTGTATGCTAACTTCCATAGCCCCACAATTAGAACCTTCTGACAAGGGTTCAAGGTATCCTAACAAGGATCTATCCTTTAACATGGACTATTGTGTTGAATGCATTGTAATTAGTTAATAATAGGGTCACATCCTTCCACAAGTGACTTATATATTAGTGCACTATCTTGTGGGTGCCATCCCCACCGAGGTTTTTCCTCTGATAATGGTTCTCCTTAGCCAACAAATTATTATGTCATTGTGCATGGTTTATCTCTTGTTGTGCTTCATTATTTTTCTTGTTGGAGTTGGATATAATAAGTTTTGATTCAAGTTTAATTTCTCACAATTGATTTATCCTCCTCCCCTCTCTGTTGTGTGTGGGCTTTACTTCTTAATAAATCTAATGTGGTGATCTTTTGTGTGGATTTATTTCTATATATGATAAATACATGTGTAGTTACACATTTACTATATACATTTGTATGCAATTTCCCTTTCTTCACTAGCATGTTCTTTTTTATTATTCGTCAAAGATTATCCTTAAGGTATCTTTCTTGATCTTAGTAAATTATTTGAAGGCTACTATTTTGGCATGATTTTAGACCTTTGATTCTAACAATTTCACTAAATATATAACTACTTTCTTAAGATGTCACAATGTATTACTTATTGTTTTAATGAAATTTTTATCATTAAATACTCTTATATATATCTAGGAATGATTATATATGATGTAGTCAATCATGCATTCTAGTTTAGGAGGTCTTGTATGTCATTCTAGTTAAGATAATCAAATTTGGTTAATTTGATCTATAACACAACCCAATCTATGATTAGTATCCTACTTTAAGGGGGTCAATATCTTTCTTAATTAATCATGGCTTGGTCATTAACAAATTTTCAAAAGTTAGACAATTGCCATGATTTCTTACACGACTAGTTAAGTATCTCAAGGATAGGGAATAGCAATACTCAAGATGTTGGAGGTTAGAGGAAACCTTGTAACAAAAATTTAAAAAGGTATTGCAACTCCTCTCCTTTTCAAACCTAGGCATGCAAAAGGTTGTCCCTATAAGTTAAAACGTAGTTGTAAGTTGTAATATCCTATGTATGATCCTCTCTAATTGCGGATTAACAATTTGTAATATAACTCCATGATCTATTAAGTACGACTTTGAGTGTAATATTAAGTGATTATTATCACTATCTTGCATGTCTAGAGTGGGAAATGTAAACTATTAAACAATCTAAACTTTTATAAGTTTTCAGCTACACCAAAAGTTTTATTGGCCCCATTTTTTCTTTTTAGTGCCCACACTGAACAAAGTTGTAAGATTTAAAATTGATTACTAAAAACTATTTCTACAACCTTTTACCCATCAAAAATAAAAATAAAATTATTTGATTTAATTAAGAGCTATACATGCTTTTGATCTTAATTAAAAACATGGTTTAATTTGTTTAAAGTTTGTTCTCTTTCTTTGTTAGAGTTTTGACCTTCATTTTTTTTGTTATGTAGATATTGTAAAATTTCTTTATAAAAGAACTTATTATGCATAGTTAAAAGATAGGAAGCCAAATGGCTTCTCCCCCTAGAAGGTTGGCATAAAGCCAACTTCGACAGAGCGTCCAAGGGAAATCCTGGTGCCTCGGGTAGTGGAGGCATAATAAGGAATGAAAATGGCAATGGTATTATGACTTTTTCCCTACTGCTAGGATTTCAAACTAACCATTTTGCGGAAGCAAATGCTACGTGTAATGCTATCAAATTGGCATTTGAAATTGGAGTTACTAACCTTTGGCTTAAAGGGGATTCAAACAACATTATAAATTGTATTAATGGCAACTCTCAGCCATTATGGTCGATTGCAAATCTTATTGATGAGACTCGTGAGACTCTTGCCAAATTTGGTAGAGTCCACGTCACACATATTTTTTGGGAAGCTAACTTGGTTCCTGATAGGTTTGCAAATATTAGGGTCGGCACAAACTAAATTATGACATGGCGTCCCGAAAATATTTTGCCAACGGATGTCAAAAGCATGATCGATCTGGACACGATCCAAGGACGTACAGAGAAGATCAATGTGCAATTATGAGTATGAATGGATCAAGGGGAAAGGGTACTTCCTAAAAAGGTAGCATGGGAAATTGTAATAGTTGTAATTTATTACAGACTTTTCGACACGCTTTTTGGGTCTTTTTTTGCATTTGTAATAGGAGCAACAGAAAGGTTATTTCTTTATGTATTTTGCTCAACCAAAGAGGTTCCTTTTAGTCTCAGTGTGAGGGGCATATGAGAATTGAGGGTGCGTAGAGTGCAGGTATGGTTGGCGAAAAGTGTAGAAAGGAGCCGGTTGGTGAATTGGAGAAATGGAGGAGTATGGAAAAAGTTTGGGAGCAGTTGGATCAGGGCAGGATTACCAGATACATTGCAAAACTACATGGTTTTGATTAGGAGGTAACTAATAGTATGGTGGGTTCATGGAAGGACGACAGAGTTAAGGTGAATGGGGTTTCTTTCATGATCACTGAGGAGGTGATATTGACGGTCTCTGAAATCCCAATTGAGGGTTTTAAGTTTTTCAGGGACAAGAAGCTCTCGGCTAATGCTATGCGGGATTTTGTGAAGGATACAGAGGAACTGAAAGCCTTGAAGAAGATTGACACGTACTATGTTCTTGATACCATGAATAAACTGTGGAGGTATGTTCTGAGAGCTGTAATCGAGTACATTACTCTGGACCCTAGGTTTGATTGGGCTCGCACCCACCATTTTGTTCTTTTGAATCATTTTCAGCATAGCTGTAAAATTTCTTTTCCTTTTTACTTGTTAACCTCCATGAGCAAGGTGGTGGTTAGCTTCAAAAAGAAGCCCACTGATAACCCCGCTTTGCATGAGGGGCTTATGCTGCTCATTTATGAGCACTTTAAGGCTCAAACTATAAGCAATGCCCCCCCTCAGATAGAGAATGTGCCCTCTAGAAGCTTTAGCTTCTCTTCAGACTCAGATGATATTCAGAGCTTTAGCTTTGAGGATGGCGGGATTTCTTCCACTGACAAAATTGTCACCCTTCAGGTCAAGAATTTGCTTTCTTCCATTACCCCAAGTAGGAAAAGCCCTAAGGCTCATGGGCAGAAGCAACCTGTGAAGGATATGAAGGTTGACAATGATGATGAGGAGGATGTGGAGATGAAAGAGGAGGAAAAGGAGATGCAGGAGGAAAATAAGGATGACCAGGGAGGGAAGAAACGCAAGAGGGAGGGTCTAGAGGATGAGAGATTGCAACAAGAATGAGATATGTCTTCGCTGCCTCTTTCACCTATCCATACTCAAACCCAACCAGAGGAGCAAAAAATGGGCTTTGAGACTAAGGGTGGGGAGGTGCAGGTTAAAGACAGGAGGAAAGCTTGGAAAAACTTTAACGTTAGGACCCCAAAAATGGGCATTTTTAAAGAGCCCATGAACCCGCAGGTCCTTGTCGAAAACTAAGAAGAGGAGTGGCTTGAAGAACTTTTTGATCTGGCGATTGTGGCTATTTCGGATAATGCAAGGGAATCTGGGATGAACCTCTTGAACAATGCCCGCAACAGTATGATTGATAACTTCAGATCAATCAAGTGGCTTTTCCATGAGCTGGAGGAGGTCAAAGAGCAGGTGGGTCATATGGAGGATAACAGGAATGGAGCGAAATCTGATAATAGAGATGGCAATGGTGAAAGGCTTAGCCTGGCGGAGAGAAGGATTAATAACCTCGAAATCTACAATCATAATCTCTCGAACTAGATGATTTTGTTGCTAAGCTCCATTAACAACAACATTATGTCTTTAATTGGCCGGATCAAAGGCAGAGCTATGAAGGAGGAAGAGGAAGGAAAAGACAAGAAAAAAGCCAGACTGGAGGTCGACACTGCAAAGGACAACATCAACAATGTTCAGGACCAGGAGGATCAAAGGGTACACCAGCAAGAGGCTGAGCAGAACCAGATGGCCTATGAGGCTACTTAGGTCATGCAAGACCTAGAGAGAAAGAACAAGGACTAATCCACTGCCTGTTCTTTTGTCTCAATCTATTTTTTGGCTTTTTGTCAGGGCTTTTGCCTTTGTTGTTTCTAAGTTGTTTCTATTCGTGGTCTTTTCTTTGATCTTTGTATTTAGGCTGGGCCTTGGGCTTATTATTAGCCTTGTTATTGTTTTAACTCTTGGATATTAGGGTCCCTGTAAAACCTGTTTATCTAATCAAAAACTTATTATGCATAGTTAGTTAATTCTAAACTATACCAATTCTAATATAATGATAAGTGATAGTTATTATTGCAACTTTTCAAATGAACACATAAAAGTAGAAAGTTCATTTCTTAATTGGAAGGCAATGCCACTAAATATATAAAAGTAGAAAACTTATTTCTTCTATAGATTTTGTTTTTCCATATAGATGTAAATATGACTTTACAAGTGACCTTATAAAGCTTATAAATATATATTATTTCTTATTGGGAGGCCATGTTTCCATTTCTATATAAATATAATTTTACAAATGAATATATGAAATTAGAATTATCCATTTTATTATTTATATAGATATGAAAATAGGTGTATTAAATTTTTTTACTCTATGATTGACTTATATCTTTAAATTGATCTTATGTATCTTGTGCTCAGTTAATTGTGTTTAATAACATTCATTCGAGTTTATTATGTTTAATGTACCTTAATGCTACAATATTGACTATTTCTCTTGTTAATGTTATGATGATACAAACATAGATTCTACCAACAATTTGTATGATCAACTCATTATTGCAAAAGCTGTTGCACAAATCATTCTTTTTGCAACATTGCATCCTTATAAGAGCATATGGACAATAAAGACTAGACTTAGTACAAAGACTCAACTTTGTTAATTGAACAATGCACAAGGAGACTTAAAAGTTTTTGTTTCAACTTATTGATTTTTATGGTGGGGAACAAAGTGACATGTTTTAATGTTATTTTTATGATTGCATAGAGTTTGGGAAAGTGTACACAATCTCAAAAGGGAACCTCAAACCCACCCACACAAATTTCAAACATTTAAAAATGGTTGAGAAATTTTTCTACAAACTAATTCTAGAGCTAAGTTGTGTATGAAACAAGATAATTTTATACCTAAATAATATTTTGCTTTTATTTTAGTAAGTTAAATTACAACATGTAAAGCGATTATGTAATTGATATATCATTGGTGTTTTTTAATCACTTGATCCATCAAATGTTATATTAAAAAAGAACAACAACTGGAGGACCTATGCGAGTTATAAACATTTCCCATTCTTATCATAAAGGTTGCACACATCATGGTTTTGGAGGAAAACCTATAGGGTCAATCAACATAACCCAACTTCTTATAAACTGAGATCCTTAAGAGGCATATCAATTAAAATCATTATTTGAGACAAAATGGAAATATCTTGCTTCTCCTTCTATTACAATGGGAATCTCATAGGTTAAAAAAAACCTAAAATGTTTGTCATGTAAAAATAAGGTGAACAATAAGGGTCTATTTAGCTGCTTTGGTTGCTGGCATTAACAAAATGCTATATTTTTCTTATATCCAAAATTTGTCAAATGCTGGATTTGTTAATTCAGAATTAAGATTTGTTGAGTGGAAAAAATGAAAATGAGAATTTGATTTAGTTCCAATTTGAATTTCAGAACAAAATAAGATTTGAAAACTCATATTCTAATTCATGAGAATGGTAATTGGTATTGTTGAACATGTGATAAGAGTTTGCCTTAAAACGTGATTACATATATATACTTTAGTGTAAAGTTCAAGACAATAAACCTTTTACTTCAATTATTTTTGAAAAAGTAAAAGTGATTACACGTATATGCTTTAGTGTAAAGTGCAAGACTATAAGACTTTCACTTAAATTATAAGCATTACAATAAAGAAATTAAACACATTGACCTTAAAAACCAAGATGATATCAAACTAAAGAAAATTAAATGTAAGCTCATAAAAGAGATAAGATTGACTATAAACAAAAGCAAAATTTTATTATTATGTATTTCTTTTCATTTTTTTTTTATGTGCATTGTGTTTCTTTGAATTTGTAAAATTAATATTTTTAATAACTTAAATTTTTTTTAAAAAATTGTTCAATCTTTCAAAAATAAAATTGTTCTTAATATAGTGGCTTTGGCTGGTCAGATTTGGTGTCTCACTGGATTGCCTTGTAGATCTGAACCCTGCATGAATTGATTAAATTCTATGATTTTTTAAAGCTCATTTCCAGTCTAATAGACTAATTTATTTCCTTACAAGCTATTTATATAGCTTGTGGATATTTTGAACATTCCGCTACCAAAACAGAGGAATTACAGAATTAGATGGAGAAGATGGAAGCAGCGGCAGCAATGGCAGCGGCTTCGGAAGAAGCCTCGCACCAAATCCATACTCTATTAAGCAAAGACGATATTAACACCCTTAAAAATTTACAGCTCTTAATGTAAGTTATTTTTCCTTCTGTTCTCAAATTTCGCTCTCCTTTTTCTAATTGTTTGAAGTGCTATATTGTTTCTTGGTAGAGACAATGGGCGTGCGCAGTAAACGAGAAATTAGCTAGAAACGAAGAAGAATAATCTGCATGTGCACAGTTCTTTGCCCCTGCAAAATGCTCTATGGAATAATTGATTAAAACATGGCTAAGTGGATTGAATCTGAGATTTGGGGTTTACTAAATAATTAAAAAAAAATTTTTCAAGTTTTCTCAATCCATATATGAAAAAAAACCATCTTTGGGGAAAATTTGAAAGAGTTCAGATAATTGGCTTTGCGGACAACCTTTTGTATAATTATAAAGTTTAGTGAATCCGTCTGTATATGTGGGAAGAGTCTTCGATCGATCTTTTGGCGCACGCTAGGTGATCTATTTTCAATTGCTCAGTTTGAATGTTAATATCCGTCTAAGAATTTTATCTGCGATTTCTTACAGGAAATTTCTTTTTGTAGTATAATTTGTGGTTTCTTGGAGAAGATTTGTTTTTTATTTTAAAAAAAAAAATCCTTTTATGCAGTTTCTTCTAGAATGATTCTGTTTTCCACTCTTCTATGCAACTTCTACCAGAAAATTTAGTTTCTTATTCTGACTCTACCCATACACACACGCACGCACTTGAATGTACCAAACTAGTGCAGATTGCCTCAACTAGGGTTTACTTACGTTATTCGTGATTTCTATGTAGTTATGGTATGCAATCAAATTCGATATATTTAGACTTTAGGGGTATACAATTGATTGTCTCTTTTCAATTTGGTAAATTTTCCATTTAGCGGGCCGTTTGAAATCGGCTTGATTGTTATGGTGAAGGGGAATTTGTTTCATCAAATTCACCAAGCGTTTGCACCCATTAAGGCGAAATGTGACAATTTCTAAATCTAGTGAATAATTGGTTCGTAGGAATTAGTTAGGTGAATTCTTCAATTCTATGTTGTTATGACTACGGAAAAATTGATGATTGCATCATATATGGATTTCTATTGTTTTTCAAATTTTTTGTAAATCTCCCTTGCTAATGCAGATAAACTCCGTGAGTCTTACCAGACAGAGGGATAGAGCAGCTAAAATACTCAGTAAAACAAACAAACCCAGAACATAGAAATTTAATGCTAAACTGGAAGTTGCATACAACTAATCTAACATCAATAAAAATTTATCACTACAAACAATTTCATTCACAACAAGTTCCTCTGTTTCTGGATTCATCTTTACTCCATACTGCACCATCTTACAAGGCATTAAATTTTTCTCAGTTTTAATCTGTTTTTCACTCCTAAGGCACGGCTTTAACATTTTCTTGCTGTCTTCTGCCCTCCCATATACCTAAGGTTTCGACTGCTCTCCTCTGGTCTTCTTCGCACACTTATTTTCTCCTTTCTTATTTGTTGCCCCTTCATTTTAGTGCTGCTCACATTTTTCTGTCCTCCCCTGTTCTATTCAACGCTGGCTCTTTCCTTCTTTTTTTCTCTTTTCAACTAACCCCTCACACAACCTTCTCTCCATCACTGGCTTCTCCTTTTCTCCCCTGTTCAGACCCTTTGGCTTCCTTTTTTTCCTCCCAAACTGTCTCCTCTACTTTCTTGATTCTGCACAACCCTGTCTCTGTAACTTCAAAATCTTTCTTGTCAATGCAGCTTTTGTTCTTTTGCTGTTTCTTCATTCATTCTCGTGTCTGCTCTGGCAATCTGTGTTGTCCTGTCATCCTCTGCAGCTTCTTATTGTCTTTCCCACTCTCCAGATCAGAAAATGGAATGATTTTATCTTGTGCGCTGCTGGGAATTTTTATTTTTTATATGATGCCTTTATTAAATCTTCATTTAGTCTTCCTTCTGAATGTTGATCTTCTGTTCACAGGTACAATTGATGATTGGGAACTTACAAGTCTGAAGAACTTCTACCAACAGAGAAACCGAAACCAAACTAACAGAAAAGAAAACAAACAAAAAAATTTCAAGTCTGAAGAACTTCTACCAACAGAGAAACTGAAACCAAACTAACAGAAAAGAAAACAAACAAAAAACTTTCAAGTCTGAAGAACTTCTACCAACAGAGAAACCGAAACCAAACTAACAGAAAAGAAAACAAACAAAAAACTTTTAAGTCTGAAGAACTTCTACCAACAGAGAAACCGAAACCAAACTAACAGAAAAGAAAACAAACAAAACCAAAACAAAATTCAAAAGAATGATGTGAATTGCTAATAAACCCAAGTGCTGTGGCATCACTTTCTTGGGGATGGTAAGATTGGGGTTAGTGCCCATGACTAGGGGTATCTTACTAATCATTTTCAGCTGGAACTTACAACTGTTTGGGTTAGATGTGCCTGATCTAATGAACAACATGCCTATTAATGTTTACTTAGGTTTTTATAAGTAAATTCTACATTTTTATGATACAACAGGAGTTCTACTAATGTCATTGTATCATTTTCAAAATTTTAGATTTTTAAGGTAAGTTATCCATTTTATGGTGAGGGTGAGATTTGGCTTAATTGCAATGATTGAAGGAAATTGCTTGCATTTATTTCACTTTGCACTTGCATCTGTTCAGGGTTTACATGTTTATCTTTCCCTGTTATCAAGAAACCGGTCATTTTTGTGTCAATTTAATCATATAGGGTTCACAAATGCCCGTTTATATCAAGTAAATAATTCTCTTAGATCATGGCCGAACAAGATACTCAAATTTTCATAGGGGATTTCTTGTTTCAGTATATTATATGTTGTTGGAATTTTGTACTGGTAATTTTTTAGCTTTACAACCTATGGCAGGAGTAAACTAAATGTTTCAGATGTCAATTTGAGATAAACAACTTTCTTGTAGAAACTTACAAGATCATTGGCTTTTCCATTTACTTTGTATATTGCTCAAACTTTGTATTCCCAATTTTGACCTCATGAGCCTAATTTTAAAGTTATTCATGCAAAGCCAAAGGTTAGAGCAGTTATTTTATGTCAAGCCCTATATAGATACCAATTTGGCACATAACACACCATGAATTCTTTCCTTATCAACACATATGGTCAAAACTTGGATCCCTTGCTTTTGATCTCATTCTCCATTCCACCTAACACCTGAAGTACGATCAACCTGGAGGTTTTTAAATTCCAAAATATGTTACAGGAAAGTAGAGCTTTAAACTCTAATCACTTTGTGTTCCTAAGGGCTGCAAATGTCTGATGGGGTAACTATGGGCTGGACATCTCAAATTTATAGTTAAAGGAACAAACATTTTTTTGTATGTTGTGGAACTATTTTTTTGAGGAAATAATATATGTCCCCAAACTTATATTAGAGGTCTTTTCTTATCTTGCTTATTTCTCTGGTTCAAGGTGGGTCACCGTATTGAGGTACCAAATCACGAAAGTGCAAATACCGGAGATCGTTGTTTTAAGGCACCTCCTTCAAACTGCAAATATTGACAGTACATTTGTTTGTTTGGGTAAATCTTGGACCTGTTGATGCGATGCCTTGAATATTGTGTGTGGTAAGATGGAAATTCATAGCTAAGATTTTAATCTCGGATCATTTTTGTCATGTCCAAAATACAAGGGCAAAAACACACGTAATTTTTTTTTTTTGTAACTCAAACATTATTTTATTGATCACCTGATTCAAAGGCTCCGTTGGGAAAGAACCAGTAAGAAAACCAGACATCGTTGCCACTTCAACAATAAGTTCAAATGACATTTTTACACAGGGTTTCAATCCCGAACATAATTGAATTTCAACAATCAATTTAAATTTCCTTCATGACCCTTAACAAGGGATCCATTTCGTTTTCTGCAATACATCGTTGAGATTGTGGAGAGAACGAAAACTGACCAGGTGACAAACAAACATAACAAGGAGACAAGATCAGACATTCATTCCCATACCGGGTTTTCACAACAGTTTCGACATTGAACCCAAAACTAGGGAGAAGGTGGATTTTTCCAACAGGAGACGTCAGACACAACACCAAAACAAATGCCCTATCGGGGCTATAACTCAAGGACTTCCATTCTTCTATTCTTACATGCCAAAACTCATACGTGGTTTGTGCTAATAGGTAGGGGCCCATAACACCCTACCCTCTCTCCCTCTTCTCGTTCTGAGAAGAGACTCTACACTGTTGGAGTCCAACTGAAGACCTTTTCCTGAAAATGGCCACTTCTGCCCTATCTGATGGTGAGTAATGCCAAAACACCCATAAAAGAAAACTTCAAAATTCAAAACAAAACACAAAGGAAGACATTTAAGAAAAACTATTTTCAATCCCTCCCAACATACTCAATACACACACATACATACATAAACAAGGAAACTGAAACATGAAGCACAACATGAAACCAAAAAGAGGTAAAGTATTCCTACCTTAAAAAAAAATAGGTTATGTTAAATGAACAAGTTTGAGATGAGCTTGTTTTCTTTTCCTTCTCTTTCAATTATGAAAATCCCTCTAAAACTAGAGGTTGGGTGAACAACCCAAACCTCCTCAAAATTGCCTCTAAATAAGATCCTAAACTCAACCACCTCAAATAAGCAATAACTCTCCTCACTTGCCCAAAAGTTCTAGAGGCTTCTAACTCAACTAAACCTAAGGCTAACCTCAAGGTGGAGTTAAAGTTCCCAACCCATGATGAAATCAATCAATTTCCGCAACAAAGCAAAAATTGGATTTTTGAGTGACCATAAAAGTCAACAAGAAGGGCTAGGGGGGTGGAAAATGCCCCCAACCCATACCCATACCCCTTGGGTATTAAGATTTCATGTTTTTAGACCTTAGGGATTAATTTGGGACCTAACAAAAGCTAGGAATTTTTAGGACAATCTTTCAAAAAGCAGATTAAGCACTAATTTGGATTAGGGGTAATTAATCTCGATTAAAAGCTGATTAGCAAAAAGGTCATTAACTTAGCCTGACTTAGATTTTAAGGTTACTCGGTTAACCCTAAATATCATACTGGAATGCATATACAATTCACGAGTGTCAAGTGACACTAAAAAAAAAACACTGTTACGAAACATTAACATTTACTGATCACGGAATGACACATTCGTACATCTCACGATACAAATAAAATACATACAATGAGGTTTCCACAAATGGTACATAGGGTTCAATTTCGCTTCTCCGTTATGGTAAAACTTCCTACACACTCATTGCACACGTCAATAGTTCAAGAAAATCACATGCATATATGTATATAACGTATTAAGGAAATCACATAAATTAAAACATTCATCCTTCACATAATCAGTTGTTTATCTCGTTCTTCTCATATTTTCAATTATTAAAATTGCATAATCAAAGTGTCAATTATGCATTCACTTACTTCATCAATATACATGTTCATAAAGCTTTAAATGATGAAAACAAATATCTGAAAGTACAACATCACACAACATGAAATAACATAATATGTTCAGGGTGTCTGATAGTGCCTCGACATACTGAGACATGAGTATCAAAATAATAATGTATCAACTATACTACGAAGGGTCGGGACGAGGCCTCACATCCTCCCCCACTAGGCATGAACTTCCTCTTGGAGTTCATAAAAAAGATATGGGTACTGAGATCGCATCTGTGCTGCATCCTCCCATGAAGCCGTGACCTCATTGTAACAATCCCACTGGACCTTAACTTGGTCCAGCTCTCGACCTCGAAGAGCTAGGGTCTGTCGGGCAACAATACGAATAGGCTCCAGCGCTAGCTGCCCGTTCGACTCCACCTATAAAGCATCCCAATCTATAATATGAGACTCATTATAAATGTATCCTCTAAGTATTGAAATGTGAAAGACATCGTGGATGCGTGACACGCTAGGTGGCAGAGCTAAACGTTATGCAACTGATCCTATCCTTTCTGGGATCTCGAATGGTACAATGAACCGAGATGCTAACTTAGAGCCCTTTCCGAAATGAATCGGACTTTTGTGCGGTTGCACCCTCAAGAAAACTCTATCTCCAACTTGATACTCTCGATCTATCCTCTTTGCATCAGCATACTTGTTCTGCCTATCCTGTGCCTCTCTTAGGCATTGTCTAATCAGAGTCACCTGCTACTCCATCTCCTTAACTAACTGAGGCCCAATAGATACTCAATCCTCGATCCTATCCCAACTCAAGGGCATTCTGCACGGTCTTCCATACAAGGCTTCATAAGGCGGCATACCTATGGAGGAATGGTGCTCATTGTTATAGGCAAACTCGACAAGATGTAGGTATTCCTCCCATTTGACCTGATGATCCATCACGTACATACGTAACATGTCCTCCAAAACCTAATTCACTCGCTCGGTCTGACCATCGGTCTGAAGATGGTACGCTGTATTGAAATTGAGCCTAGTGCCCAAAGCTGCCTGCAACTCTTTCCAAAAGGATGAAGCTAACAAAGAATCTCTATCAGAGATGATCTTACGGGGAACGCCATGAAGTCTGACAATGTCCCACAAGAACACTTGAGCTATGTCTCGTGTTGTGTATGTCATATGCACAGTTGAGAAATGGGCAACCTTGGTCAACGTGTCAATTGTCACCAAAATAGCATCATGACGACGAGATGACATGAGAAGACCAACAATAAAATCCATAGATATAGCATCCCACTTCCACTCTGCAATCTCATGAGGCTGAAGGAGCCCACCGGGATGACAGTGCTCTGCCTTCACCCTCTGACACTCGAGGCATCTCGCAACTATGCTAGCAATCTGCACTCTCATGCTTGGCCAGTGATACAACTGTCTCAGACCTGCATGTAACTTCTTAACATTGGGGTGCGTTGCATAAGGTGCTCTATGAGCCTCAAGTACAATGAGCTCGCACAAACCCCCAATGGAAGGTACATACATACATCCTCTATGACGCAAAAGTCCATCAAACTCCAAAGAATACTCTGAAAACTTCCCTTCCAAGGGTTTCTGAGAATGCACTATCTGAGTAACTTCTGCATAAAGCTCATCTGCTGGCAAGTGCTGAAGGATCCACTCTTTCAAATTGGTGCAAGTAGTCACAAATGATAGCTCATGGTGCCTTCTACTTAAGGCATCTGCAACCACATTCTTCTTTCCTTTGATGTAATGAACATCAAAATCGTACTCACAAAGGAACTCCATCCACCTTCTTTTCCTAGCATTAAGGTTCGACTGAGTGAATATGTACTGCAAGCTCTAGTGGTCAGAATGAAGTTCAAATCTATGACCTAGAAGGAAGTGTCGCCACCTCACTAAAGCATGAACCATTGCCGCAAGCTCTAGGTCGTGAGTCGGGTAATTGAGTTCATGAGTCTTCAACTTCCTAGACTCAAAGGAAATAGGTCGTCTCTCCTACATAAGGACTGCCCCTATACCATCCAAAGATGCATCAATGCACACCACAAAATCCACAAAAGGATCTGGTACTGCAAGAATCAGTGCACTTGTGAGGGCTCTCTTGAGCTCTTGAAAAGCTCTATCACACTTCTCTGTCCACTCATACTTCTTCCCCTTTTTCTAAAGAGATGTGATAGGGTATGCCAATTTAGAGAATCTCGCAATGAAGCATCGGTAATAACCTTCTAGCCCGATAAAGCTCCTCACTTTAGTGACACTGGTGGGTGCTGGCCAATCCATGATGACCCTAATCTTTGATGGGTCTACTGAGACACCATCGCCTGATATGACATGCCCCAAATAATGTATCTCAGGTTTATAGAACGCACACTTCGACAAGCTGCCAAACAACTGATTCTCTCTCAACTTTTGCAATACTTGTCCTAGGTGTTCCTCATGCTCTTTCTCATCACGAGAATAAATCAAAATGTCATCAAGGAAAACAACCACAAACTTATCCAAAAAGGTACGGAATACTCCATTCATGAGGCTCATGAATACAGCTAGAGCATTTGTGAGGCCAAATGGTACCACGGTGAACTCGTAGTGACCATATCTTGTACGGAAAACAGTTTTGGGGATATCACTATTTACAATCCTCAACTGATGATAACTTAACTTCAGATCAATCTTTAAAAAAACTCGGGCACCTTGCAACTGATCGAAGAGATCATCGATTCTAGGAAGAGGATATCGGTTCTTGATGGTCACTTTGTTCAATTGTCGATAATCAATACACAACCTAAGTGACTCGTCCTTCTTTATGAAGATCCCTGGTGCACCCCAAGGTGACACACTAGGTCGAATAAGCCCCTTCTCTAAGAGTTCCTCCAACTGAGTCTTTTGTTCACTGAGCTCATAAGTAGTCATCCTGTATGGTGCTCTCGAAACTGGCTCGGCTCCTGGCACAAGATCTATATGAAAGTCCACTGTTGTAGGTGGAGGCATACCAGGGAGCTCAGAAGGAAACACATCTGCAAACTCCTGCAGGATTGGAAAATCATCGAGGGATGGCTCCCCCTCTGAATCTTCCTCTTTGTCACTAATGGTGATAGCGAACAACTGACAACCCTTTTGCATGCACCGTCCAAGCTGCATAGCGGAAATCATACGAAGGGATACTGGTCTCTTCACTTTGAAGATCTCTCTAGAGATACCATCTTCATCCACACATTCCACCTTCTTCTGTCGACAATCCATCTTGGCGCTGTGGGCATAAAGCCAATCCATGCCAAGAGCAACATCGTAAGAACCTAGAGGGGTAATGCGTAGATCAGACATTGTGGACATGTCTCCAATTTGAATCGGGCAATTATGTAAGATTTTAAGAGTAATTAACAATGTTAATGTGTCAGGTCTGAAATGTCCCTTTTCTGATTTTGTATGATATTTCCAACCTTTAATCAGATCTTTAAGATCAAATTACTAATATCACAAAGATCCTCCAAATTTCTCAAGAAACTCCAAATCGGGTATGCCAGAAATGGTGCCAAAAGCTTCACAGCTTCACCTATCATTAATAAATCTGAAAATGGACATTTTTACAGAAATTTCAGCAGCATAACAGCCTACAAAATGACATTTCTAGATCTATATAGCCTTTACACAACAGCTCACAAATGTAGAACAAAAACTATGCTCATCGGGCTCCCGAAATTAACACAAAAATGCCCGGAAACACCACAAAAACACTAATAAACTATCTCAGAAGTTTAATCACGTCCCAATACATATATTCAGCTCTATTTTAATAGCTTAAGTCTGAAATACAGCAGCAACCAAAACTGATATGAAATGCTCAACTGAAAACACCAAACTCATGCAAAAAACACACCCAAAAACTCACAAATCTACACTGTTCAGCACAAGGCAAACTCTGTATGAGCATGCACATGGAATGGCTTCAAACTCCCATCCTTAGCCTTCTTGGAAACCTTCAAACTCCCGTTCTTGGGTCTCCCTGGAAACCTGCAAACTCCCGTTCTTGGGTCTCTTTCTCCACAGGTTTGGCAGCCTCTGAAGAATAACAAAGAATGAGCAAAAATCAAGTTCTGGAATCCCCCCAAAATGCCTTCAAACCCCTTAAAAGAGGGCATAACTGTAACTCACGTCCAAGAGAGGTTAATGAAACATATTTTAATAATAATTTTCATTTATTAGTCCAACGGTTTCCAAAGATTAACCCCCCTTTTTCCGAAACTTCACTTTCTTGGGCCTGCCTGCCTTAGCAAAGATTATTATTTTTTAATTATTTGAAAAGGGGACATGACAAGTCCTCCCCTCCCAAACATTGCTTGTCCTCAAGCAATGGCTGAACAATAAACCAATCAATCCACCTGGATCCCAAATGTAGTCATGAACTATACTACTACCAATTAACACAGGGTCCTGCAATATCCTCTGCAATATGACCAAGAGGAATCCATAATCAAACTGACAATTATAGCTCAACCAAACTCCAAAATCACCACTACCATAGTCAAAAACCCATGAGACATAAACTCTTAGAACATCAGAACCCAAGTAAAGTGGACAAATCAAACTACCAACACAGTAAATACCATCAACGCATCCCACTGGCCTATACAAAATGTACAATCTAACTTTGCAACAATGGTGAACGCTCTCGAATGAAACTATACCAAGTATGGAGAATCCACACACTGTACAACTCCTGCAGTCAACACAACTCTGCAAATCACTGGCCACTATCTCATAACCATAACTCCCATGCACTGCTGATGGTGAAAAGACATTACAAGATAAAGAGTAAGAAATGGAATCCAAACCAAATTTGCCTGCCATCAACTCCTCAAAACAAGGATCAAATGCTAACTGATGTACATACCCTGCAATATAATGTTGATTAAAAAAACCAACCTCAGTCAACAGCTCACCATGAACAAGTGATACAACCCACTGTGACTGATCACTAGCTAAGTCAGGAGATGTCATAGTCAAAGGAGTAGAATCAATAACAAAACCCACTGAAGCATCACTCCCAAACTCCTGCTCTAAGTCACATATTATCAAACTGTCAACTGCAGAACCTATCACCATGTCATGCCCATCACAACTCTCATCTTGAGGCATCAAACTGTCCCATAACTGATGATAAACACTAGGAACCAAAGTACATCTCTGTATCATCATCTCATCAACATGGTCATCAAAGGTAAATTGATGAGCGTACCTCACAGTGTAATGCCAATAGAATTCGCCAATCTTAGTTAGTGGCTCAGACTGTAATTTAGATGAAACTAACTGCAATTGATCATTAACCATGTTGGAACTTACTACTACCTCCGAAGATATCACCAAGGGGGTAGTATTACTAGTAGGAACCATGCCAACTGTCGACTCACCAACATCACACATGATCTTTGATACATCTCTAGTCTCTGTGCCATCAGTACTAGAGGCCACCACCATGTCAGGCATACAACAATCTGTTACAACACCCAACTCAACTGAACCTGACTCTAGTGGGAATGAACTTGATATGCCAATGTTAGTATCAAGGATGGATGCATCCCCATCTCCACTGTCTCTGACAATCTCGGCCATGGACATCCTCGGATCACCAAACACCACAGCTTGTGACTGTATAGAATCAGGTAAAGACTGTAGCTGCTCTAACTCCATGGTCACCTTAGCCAAATGAAACTGTGACTTCTTGAAAGCCAACTGTGTACTCTCAAGAATTTTAGAAGTCACCTCAAGCTGCTCAGTAAGCTCACTCACCTTATCTTCCTTGGCCAACAATGCATCATATGTTGTACTGCCCCACTCCATAAGATAATCTCTGTCAGCTACCAACTGCATATAATTCTGTCTCAAAATCTGAATAGCCTCCCATAAAGAGTGGATCTCTGTCAAGGAAAGATAACTGCCTTCTTGCTCATCACTAGTAGGAGAACCCCATCCATAAACTGCTAACAATTGACGAGCAACATCAAAATGCTGGCAAGTGATAGCAATGTCTCGGTCATTAACTCTTAACTGATTAGACACATGATGGCACTGGCTTGACTGTCTCATACAAACCTCCTCTGATGTACTGTCTAAAGGAGTATCCTCAAAGTCACTAGTCTCTAGAGTATTACAATCCATACCCTGTGAATCAAATCTAAAGCTCATATCAACATACGGAGTATCAAAAACATTAGCACTGCTGTCCAACTCCTCTGTACCCAAGGAAACTAAGTCTTCAAAACTGCCCACTACATCCTCCTGGATGTCATCAATGCCAATATGATCCTGGGACTCATCTGTACACACTGCCAAATATAAAATATCATCAACACATTCCAGCAAGTATGGTCGACTGGATATATGAACAAAGCCCAACACCGGTGTATAAAAACTAATACCAACACCAGATAAGATACTGGCACAAGAAAAGACAACACCGTGTAATCTGCTAATCAAATCCATGATAGCACCCAAACAAACACTGCTACCAAAAAGTGTTAAAGATCTCCAGTCACCTGAATCCCAAACGCCAATATAACAATCTCTAGTCCATATCCATAAACTAGAATCAACTGGTAACTCAAGAAAACTCCTCACCTGAGTAATATGACCAATACCAGCTAACTCCACATACCTGTCATGATGAGATAATGAAGTCACAATACTATCTTTGTTCACCTTTAGCTGGCTGGACAAATCATGTGAAGTACTACCAGCCTCAACCTCATGTGATGAAGCATCTAACTGTGCCTGGTACTCTTTCTCAGCAAAGTCATGAATGCTCAATGTCTGCTCATCTCTACCAGGTATCTCACCATCTTGCACAAAAACATCCTCATAATCATCATCTGAACCCACTACACTATAGTCACTGCCTGTTGTAACTATACCATCCTGAATACCTATGGCATCACCCTTTGACGACCTGTAAACAATAGTCTCAATTTGAGTATCAAGTTGACCGTTACTATCAATCTGTGTAATATCCTTTCCCACCACCTCCTGTGGCAGAGTAGAATCTGAGACCTCTACCTGGCTATCAGCTAGTTTCTCAAACTCCTCATGCAAGTTCTTGGGAATTGTGTCATCTGTCCTATGAGAAAATCTGCCAAATAGAAATTCAGTCAACTTATCCACCTTAGCTGGGTCGGACAACATGTCATTCATTATACGATGGTGCTCAACCAACTATTCAGACATGTCATGGCTTATTTTCATAAGTTTATCTCGAATGTCTAAATAACCATCCTTTCTACTGTTTTGACTCTGGATATCAATTGTCCAAGATCGTGTCCTCTGAGACTCTATACTATACCTGTCCATTTTGGATAAAGTAGAGTGTAACCCCAATAGGATATAACTTCTTCAAACACCAAGAACTAACATGCAAATGATTAGAAGTAGCATGCAACCATAGATTTTGACATGCAACTGATTAGAAGCAACATGCAACCACCAAATTTACCAAGAACTAACATGCAAATGATTATAAGTAGCATGCAACCATAAATTTTGTCATGCAACTGATTAGAAGCAACATGCAATCATAAATTATGACGTGCAAGATCTGGGTAGTTGTCAAAAATGCAAGATCTGAGTAGTTGTCAAAACTGACATGCAAGATTTGGGTAGTTGTCAAAACTGACATGCAAACTTCTACAACCACCAAATTCACCAAGAACTAACATGAAAATGATTAGAAGTAGCATGCAACCATAAATTTTTACATGCAGCTGATTAGAAGCAACATGCAACTATAAATTATGACATGCAAGATTTGGGTAGTTCTAAAAATTGAAATGCAAGATCTGGGTAGTTGTCAAAACTGACATGCAACTTCTACATACCCTCAGGCTGGCAAGATCATGGCTCTGATACCACTGAAATGTCCATTTTTTGATTTTGTATGATATTTCCAACCTTTAATCAGATCTTTAAGATCAAACAACTAATATCACAAAGATCCTCCAAATTTCTCAAGAAACCCCAAATCGGGTATGCCAGAAATGGTGCCAAAAGCTTCACAGCTTCACCTATTATTAATAAATCTGAAAATGGACATTTTTACAGAAATTTCAGCAGCATAACAGCCTACAAAATGACATTTCCAGATCTATATAGCCTTTACACAACAACTCACAAATGTAGGACAAACACTATGCTCATCGGGCTCCCGAAATTAACACAAAAATGTCCGGAAACACCACAAAAACACTAATAAACTATCTCAGAAGTTTAATCACGTCCCAATACATATATTCAGCTCTATTTTAACAGCTTAAAGTCTGAAATACAGCAGCAACCAAAATTGATATGAAATGCTCAACTGAAAACACCAAACTCATGCAAAAAACACACCAAAAAACTCACAAATCTACACTGTTCAGCACAAGGCAAACTCTGTATGAGCATGCACATGGAATGGCTTCAAACTCCCGTCCTTAGCCTTCTTGGAAACCTTCAAACTCCCGTTCTTGGGTCTCCCTGGAAACCTGCAAACTCCCGTTCTTGGGTCTCCTTCTCCACAGGTTTGGTAGCCTCTGAAGAATAACAAAGAATGAGCAAAAATCAAGTTCTGGAATCCCCCCAAAATGCCTTCAAACCCCTTAAAAGAGGGCATAACTGTAACTCACGTCCAAGAGAGGTTAATAAAACATATTTTAATAATAATTTTCATTTATTAGTCCAACGGTTTCCAAAGATTAACCCCCCTTTTTCCGAAACTTCACTTTCTTGGGCCTGCCTGCCTTAGCAAAGATTATTATTTTTTAATTATTTGAAAAGGGGACATGACAAGGTCTTTTAATTAATTGAAATTAGTTGATTTAATTTAATTAATTAATTTATCAACGAACGTTTAAAGATAACAATTTATCACTTTATGATGTTTCAATTTGAGTCGTAGTCTTAAGAGTTTGATAGGCGATCTTTTATCCGCCTTGCAATGCACCCATACTTTATCTTGTGAAAACGAACTTATCAAACCTAGTAAATTTAATTATTATTTAATTTAAAAAAAATAAAAATAAAAATTTTACGTGTGTTTTTGCCCTTGCATTTTGGGCATGACAATTTTTTTAATACATATCGTTACATTACAGTCTCAGCACATTGTCTTGAGTTGTGGTGAGGGAAATCTACCCAGCCTTTGGAGCACTTCCAGTTATCAGCACACCACAACCACGTAGATAAATATTAACAGTAAATTATATAGTAAATACTTTCAGATTTTAGTCTCTCAATAATAATTAGTTAAACAGTCAGATTTGAGCAATGATTCTGGCATAGATACTACAAAACCAGGGAGATGCCAACAGCCTGTAAACCATTGATTGACAAAAACATTTTCTTATAACCAACCCATAACCAACATAGAAACAGTGAACATGAGCCTGATTGTCTCAATCTTGTTTCTGTAACTTATTGTAATAACCTGAATTGGATTTTTTGATTTTCTCGTAGTTTAATATACCATTATGATATGCCTGATTTGTAGTTTTGCTTTTCTAATTTTCTGAATTTTGGGTCAAACAAACTTGCTACTTCCTCCAAAGGTATCCAGCTAAAATTCATGTGATTTCTCTTCAAAAGCTCATAGCACCAATAAAGCATGCCACATATCTTTTAGCACTTCCTAGCATATGGGAAATGCCTTACAGTATGTTTTTATTGCGATCACCTGGTTAAATGCTGCAACTACCTTTATAACTTACTGCAATAACTTTTTGCACTGTGCAGCAAGGTTGTACTCAGTTATTCAATAATGCAGTAGGCTGAAGCAAGTTTCTGTATCACTCAGCACTGTACTTTTTATAATGTGTCTTTTCTCCTTAGTATATTTATATACTGATTGCTCCAAACTGGTCATGAACGTTAAATCAACCCAAGGAAATGTGGGTTTTCATCCTCAGGTTGACAGAACAAAGTTCTATGCTCTACAGGGAGTAGAAATCTGATAATAAAATTGTTTCTCAAATGCCGCCTCCTGATGCAGTTTGAAGATGAAGACCCCAAATCGAAGTGTTGATTTTGCAGCCACCACTCAAAGATTGAATGACAATGTTTGTAAAAAAAAGAATGAATACTTACGGATAAATATGCAAATCCCAAAAGTTGTGAAATTCAATTCGTGTAGACTTATTCAAGCATGCACATAAATCTGTTGAGAGATCACATTTCAAAAACAATCTTTTTTTGTGAACATCTGCCCTTTATTCTGAATCCTCTTGCAACAGACGCTTCCACATTCATCCCTAGGAGATGAAGTTAAGAAATTTCTTTCCTAACAGCAACGATATGATATTGATAAGCTAAAATCTCCAGAAATACCTATTGAATCTTGTACAATAAAATTTGCTTAGAAGCAACTTTTGATTCACAATTTGAACTGGCAAATCAGGGATTCAACCTCTCAAATTTGTGCAATGGAAATAATGATACTCATCTACCAAAACAATAAAACCCAAATGATTTATTAGCTAGAAAAATTTAGATTTAAATGATGCCCAAATATACTAAAAAACCCCTTGGCATTGGGAATACTACGTTACTCTGTTACACAACTTAAATCTCCATCGTTTCATTTTGAGATCTTCAACTCCACCACTTTCAGCTCTCTTGAATTCCCTCTTGCCCAAGGGCCAAAATCCTTCCTAAAACTGCATTTTATTTTATCTTCTAGACGATTGAAACTTCCAGGCAATCCCCCGTTCCAATGTGTCAACCAAGAATTTGTAAGTCCTCGCTTGCTTTCAGTTTTGTAATTCTTTTTCAATCTTCGAAACGCCAGTTGCCTGGAATATAGTATAGCCCAAAATAAGGGAAATTGATTCTTAAATTGTACCACAAGCTGGCCCACAAACATGCTGGGGCATTGGATTTTTTCCTCCTCTAAAATGGTGAAGAAATAAACGATAGATGAGTCTTTAAAATCAATGTCTTGATATTCAAACCATTACACTTCCTAACATTTCAATTTAGTCTTCAATGAGCTGGAAGTTTATGATGAGTGCTGGAAAATCACTCTTGCAAGACAAAAGAAAATTATAACTAAGAGAATTACAAGGAAGCATTTCTTGTTGGTTGTGCAGTGTTGCCCATGTGCCTGGATACTGCTGCATCACCATTTTCCTGGCTTGGCATCTCTTAAATAGCTTTTGTCCAAATGTTATAACTCTCTAAATGCCCACATGATTAATTGTTCTAAAATAAGCTTTAATTAAAATAATATTACCAAATATTTCATTTTCTACCCTTGTTGCTTATGCCATATTTTTGGCCTACTCTTTGAGCTTTTAAAAGATTATGCTATCCTTTCAAGTTTCTTTATGCTATGCCATCCTTTGGCATGACTGCTTTTTTCCTGAATGTTGCCCAATGCTTTTAGGAGTATCTTAAAATGCATGACATGCCATGTATATATGCTCTGTTGGAATTTCAGATGTTATCATATTTGTGCTAATCCTTCATGGTGTTATGAGGAGGTTTCTAAGAGGGACATTGGATCTATAGCTTTTTCAATAGGTGATTCCTTGGCTTTTTCTGTGAGTTTCTTGAGCTCCTCAAGGATTATTAGTTGAGCTTGTAACTTTTCACAGGACTGGAGAAGGTGTAATTTGCAGTCATGATATGGTTCAAGTTTTTCGTCAAAATTTGAATAAGAAAGGAGGAAGTGCTTATAGTCACTAGCAATATAGCAATGTAAATCTTAACTAGGTAATGGACATTATGCTGTGTGAGGTTGTTACTTGTATCAGAGTGAATTTAATCAACTTTAGTGGTTGGATATGTCTTTTCCTCCTTGCCCAACTTAAGGCCTGCACAAGCAGTTTCTGCAGTTCATTTCCTGACTGTCAGGTTGTGAAATGTCTTACATAATTTTTTTGAGAACTCCCTTTTCTAAGTTTTCAGCTGATTGAACTGATAATTGTGCCCTTTTAATTACTCTGTTTTCACAGCTTTAATTTCACCCTTTTTTCAGTTAAGTTCCTGTATCACCAGAAGAGGAACTAAGGCACATTCCTCTTTTCTCCAGGCTCTAGCAGCGTAACTTACATCTAATGCCGGCCACAAAGCCTATTTCTTTATTGCCAGCTTAAGTACCACTTGTATTATTCTGCATCTCGTCTAATATTCATGGAAGCTTCTAAATTCTGAAGTTTCTTTATTTTCCTTTTTTACTATTGACATTCTATATCATATTTTCGGAAAAGATTATATCAGCTGAGGAATACAGTCTTTCCCTACTAGAATACCACATTACAGTCAGGTCTAAACCCTTACATTCATCCTTACATATTTTATTGATACTGAAAATGGCACAAATCCTTCAAAACACTTATAGCTCCTCCCACCAGTGCATATGCAATATTTGAGGATAGAATATTATGAAATTTAGACACCATAAGCCCCTAAACAACAATTAAAGACAACAACCCTTACAGGAAAAAGCCGACAAGATAAAAAATAGTAGTAAAAATCCATAGAAACATGGAGGAGAGTACTGTGAAGAGTCACTTGGCCCCTGGTTGCTTCTTTCCCATCCGAGGTTGAACTTGTCCATTGGCCCAGTAATCTTGAAGTTCAAACTTTGGCCCGTTATGCTTTCCTACCTCTTTCTCCACACTGCTCGTAGCCTCCGTTTCCCACAGGAAATCTTTCAGTGCAGTCCCACCCATAGAAGCTTCAGTCCGGTGTTCATTAATATTGTCTTTGCACTCCATGTAATGAATGGATGGATGTCACCTACATTGCCTCTGCATTCACGTCAATCTCTATGCTCAGAACTGAAGCCCTTGCCAGGAATTGTAGTGGCTGCCAGGCAGCCCATCTGAAAAAACAATCATTCTCCACACTGGCTTTCATAACTCACACAGAATCTTGAACAGTCCCCAGCTCCAAAGCCCATGAAAAAACATGGAGACAATATTTGCATTGACACAATATCAATGCTCTGTGTGCATAAATTCTTCACCTAAAATTATATCAACGTTGATCTGCTAAAATAGAGGTTCATGTATTTTGAACACTTCTTTGACCCTTTTCTCTATAATACTCCCCAAGAAAGACAATTGTTGTTTGTCCATTGACAATTACAAAATTCATCCTCATTTGAAATTATCAGCTCAGCTCCCAATTGCTACAGTAGCAACTACCTCTCCTACACTTGGGTTATGTGCCAGTATAAATGGATAAGCAATGCCTACATGCTTCCTTATTTACTCTATATAGCATCATCACCCATCCCATCACCTCAGTACCGTACTCAATAATTTCATCTTGATGCTGGTGGTGTTTGGTGACTCATTCCCCTTAAGCTTAAATTTGTGAAATAACCCCAAATATCTCCCATTGAGTCCTCAATTAGACCCATTGCATGTTTTGATGATGCGTTTGCCAACCTGTTGCCCACTTTAAGAATTTGTGAAAATTTTGAACTCTCTAAATGAGTTTAGATTGTCACATGTAGGTTTGATAAATTTATTCAAGGTCCAGGCCAATGTTTCACACTTTTTTTAGAGCATTAACAACAGTCTACGAATCTCCTTTCAAATGAGCCTTCTTAGCTGATAGGCACTTGCCGTATTAACTGCATACTGGGCTGTGTGGGCCTCTGCTGTGTTATTAGTTCCATTACACAGCCTTTTAGCTCCAATGGCCACAATGTTACAACTTGCCATCATTATTTCTCACTACAAGTCCTGCCCTAGGAGGGCCTGGGCTTCCCCTTGAAGCATAATCAAAATTCACCCTCAACCACCCAACCTCTGGTTTAGTCTATTCAGTCACTTTTTCTGCTTTGTAATCTGGATTAGCCCATTCCAGCTCAGTAACAGGCCCTATACTCTGAGTTTTCATTGAATTATTCAAAGGATCTTTTTTCTTCTTCTTTGGCTTTCTTCTTCAATGTATGATTGGAGCTATGAAGTGTCTTCAAAAGCCAAAGCGATGCTATTAGCATTGTGGTGAAAACTGAAAACAGCATCTTTAGTCAAAGTTTAGTTTCAATATTGAAGGTCTGCTGTTTCCTAGATCTTGGAATAATTCTTAACGAGAGAACCTTATGAGTTGGGGAGCTCGCCTATATCGTGTGGATGTTAACCTTGATGGTGGGCACTGAATTATTATTGCTAGATAGAAGATACATATTTAATAGCTATTTAGCTGATTTACCCTGTATATTTGAGCCATCCCGAGGACAAATAGCTAACAGTGAATGTTGACAAGAAGTTTTTAATGTGGTTGGACCTTGTTCGCTCTTGCTTTCTTGTTTTTATTGGACATGCATATAATTAATCTTAACCTAGGGAGATTCAGAGCTAAAATGCTGACTCCATATTTGTAAGGAGCTTGCGTTCAAAAATTTGAATTTGACACAAATAAATTCTTGGGCAAGGGGTGCACTGTGGTCATGGAAATCCCAGCAATGCCAGGGACTTGAGGATCACACATAATTGGAGGAGGAATCACTCCATGCCTTAGAAGAAAAAAATCAAAAATTTCAATTGTGTCACGCAGCAAAAGGGTTTGCCAAATAGCTGTGTGAACTTTGTATGATACCTTCACCAATAGAAGGACAACCTACATAAGACGTATGATATATCGGAGGTCATCTGCACTTCAAACTTATGGTAAATGTTTTTGTTGTTTTTTCAAGTTTGAAAAGCATTCCTTGTATCCATATCCTTTTGACTTCTAACCATAGTAATGAGAATCGCCTAGAAATCGTGTGAATCGCTGGTTTGGCGATTCGATTCAGGCTTCTCGATTTTTTTTGAATCGTTGAACTAGATTGGCGATTTCATCGCCATGAATCAAATGAATCACCGATTCAATGATTCATCCAAAAAATCACCAAAATCGTCTGCATGGATCAGATAGATTTTGGGTGCTGACTCCTCTCCGATCATTCTAGAGGAGATTGATCTAGAGTTAGAGTGGCTCACTGAGGTTGTGGATCCGGTTTCCACTGAGGAAGACCATGAGGGGTTTGACCAAGTAGATAGAGAGACTGAGGCTATGGCCATGGTGGAGGAGGCGGCTAGAGCATGTTCAGGCACTGGCAGACGCACATCAAACATAGACACAGGCCCTAGTGATGTTGTTTGTGAGCCCATCTTACATGAAAGGGCTATGGCTCAACAGTCCTTGAGGACCTACCTTAGACGCCTTTGTAGAAGGCAAACAGGATACTTAGAGGTTGAGGTTGTGGCCAAGCTTGAGGATGATGATGAGGCTTGAGCTTGAGCTTTGTTTTTTCATCTTGTTTACAAATACTGATAGACATACATCTTCATCTTACGTACATTTATGATTTGATGTCTTATGGATCTTCATTGTGCATACATTCCATGATTTGACTTATTAAAGGGTGCATGAAATAAGTTTTAAATAAAGGGTGCATGAAATAAGTTTTAAATAAAGGGTGCATCCAACAGAGGGTGCATGAAATAAGTTTTAAATTGTTAAAATCTCTAAAATTCAAGGGTTTTTTAAATTTGTCGATTCAATTCTGATTCATGGCCGATTTGCAATTCGATTTGGCCTTGCTGATTCTGATCCGATTCCGATTCTCATTACTTTGCTTCTAACGCATTCCAGACCTCTAGATGGAGCCTATGTTTTCTTATCCTCATCTTTGACATGCATATCTTACAATTTAGGAGCTCAAAAATTCTCAACTCTAGCAAGTCCAGGAAAAGTCAAAGCAAATGTTGATTGCTTATATATTCAAATCAAACAGAGTGATTTCACTGGAAGTAAATTTCATGGCCTCGGTTGATTTACACCAGAGCACTGCCGTATTATTGGACATCTTTCTGGAACAGATCTAGCTTGCATATTTTCTATTAGCATTAATAGTTCATACACCACACCAAATAAACATCATATGCACATGATATTTGGTACATTTGAACGGACTCTATTTTCCTTTCAGGAAATTAATTTGTTCTGATAACCATTTTTCTGTAATTTTAATTAGTATTAAAATATCCCTTGTATACATACTTTCTATCATGAGTTGATGTGTATGATATCTCTAACGACATTTTGAATGGATTGATGGTGCATGCTTTTGTTAGCATTTCCATAGTTGTGCTTTAGTTTATGGCCCACTTCAAGCTTGTGGCTGACTGTTTGTTCTTATGAAAATTGCAGATTGGGAAGGCTGCAGGATAGTAATGCAGTTCTCTCTCATTTCAATGTTTATTCAGAAAATTGTTTTGCAGATGTTGCAAGTGATTTTTCAAAGAACACACGCCTTCTAAAATCAATGAAAACAGACTTGGACTATATATTTCGGAAAATAAGGTTGTAATACTTATCAATCCTCATAACATTATTCTGATATCTTAGTTACAAATGGAATTTTGTATTTTTCAGTATTTATCTGTATATGTTGATTTTGGAGTATTAGCTGCAGTAATGAATTTGGGATGTTTAAATTTTAATTTGCACATGCTAAATTACCTGAAGTCCGATTCTTTGGTGAAGGTGTCTTGAGTACATTTGTGACTATGGTAGTATTACTTTCATTATTTAACTTGAAAGGAAAGGAGGGATCCCTCTTGAACTTTACAATGCTTGGAATTCCGTGCATCTATCCATGCTCACATAGTAGACTGGTGTTAAGGTTATGAGACCAACCTGTGTTAAGTTTAGAGCCCAAAAATCAATGATGATAAACAACAATAAGAAAGGAGCCCAAAGTGAAACAATAAATATCAGAAATATCCTGTGAAAACCCTTCTAGAATGAAGGGAAAAACCTAGCCATACAACAAAAAAAAAAATCGTTTTATTGATCATAAATGTTTTTAGTATATAATGCCTATCGCTTGATGTGATATATATAACTTAAGGAAAGACTCTTCACATTCCAACTGAAAGTCTCTCCAAATTCCCAAGATGTGACTCTTTATTATAATTACAACTCTACAATTTTGCATGCCTCAACGCATGTTGAATGACACATGTTATTACATTTAATATTAGAAATTAAATATAAGTGTTCTTTTCAGATGAAGGTATCAATAACAGTAATAACGTCCATATTTCCAGAGATAAAGATCTCGATTACAGCTGCATCTTCAACACTCCCTCTTAGCCAGAAAGAGATCTTTGGCTGAAGAATCAACAAGACTGCAACCAAAATGTCAATGATAAGGTCTCAGCACATAGATCCTATAAGATTTATGAAAACATGTAACAATTACTCATATTCATGGAATCACTCAACATGAACGGCTGTAACAATTATTACTCATATTCATGGAATCACTCAACATGAAAAGATTTGTAAGACTCACAGCTAAGCCTTTAATCACGGACTCTCTCAACATGGAATCTCTGAACATGACATACAATTCCCATCAGGGAATCTCTCAATGTGATGACATCATGGACTCTCAACATGATGTTCACTATCGCATAGTGAAAGAGTTATCATAGCTGATTCTTACAATCTTATTGTTGAAACAAGCATAGAAATGGGCATAACAAAATATGACTTGGTTCCATTTAAGTCTCAAATATTACAAATACCACAAGCATTATGAGAAAGATGGGATTCCATAAGCACTCCCTCTTAATTATGAAAAAAGATAGTTGATGAAGCCTCCCTCTGAAGCTAAAACATCTCCCTCTCAATTAAGAATTATTTCGATCACGACAGTAAGAGGATGCAACCTTCCTCTGAGGCTGAGCATCTTGCTTTGACTCACAAGCTCCCTCTGAATTTCATATCTGAACAAATCTGTATCATCAATTAGTAAGCAACTTCTTTATGCAGTCTGCATAAACATCTCATTGCATCCTGCAATCTAATAACTCAAGAAAATAAAATACTTATCTCTGATTGTCTGAATGTTACGAGCATCACATGCAACAATTAGAACATCCAAAAATCGATCCTTTCTTGTTGATCCTTTATTATTGATGTCTACTCCCAGTCAATGAAAAGCCATACTGCAAAAAATCTCAGAGAATACCTCTATACAGAATTTACAGAACCATATCAACTCTTAGCTGAGAAGTTAATGTTATTCTGAGAAGATCAATCTCACTGCTTAGGGAGAGAAAATATTCTTCAAGGCTGAAATCTGTCTCTTATTCTCACCAAGCAACGACAGTTACAAAATATGCATAACACTTTTAAAATAAGAGCAATTGATAGCAAAGAACTGATGATATCAAATAATTATGAGCTCAAATAAAGAGGATGACTCCAATATAGAGCTGCCAGCAGATTATATAAACACATGGAGCCAATAAAAACACACACACACAAGGCACACACGAATAAACAGAGCTGATAACATCTGAAACTCTGGACCAACTGATCAAATAAAATATATCTTGACCCAGAATAATGTTTACTTCGAAGCTAAGGAAGACACGCAATTAACATGCTGATACAAAGCTGAAGACGAAGATACAAAGATGTCTCGAGAAAATGTATCCCAGAAAACAAAAGAAATCAATTACTTAAAATAAATTCGAATGTCAATGGAAGCATAAGAGGGGAAAAACAAGAAAGGTCTGAGATAAAAAAACATGAGGAAATCTTTTTACCAAAGGGAAAGGCCCATCACATGAGAATATCGAACCTTTATACACAAGCCAAAAGAATACGAAATGACAGAATAAATTGATGAAGATTACAAAGGACAAAACTGACGCTTGAGCCCATCCGCGTGAAAGAAAATGGAAATTGCTGAGAGTCTACTCCAATACAAGAAAGACAAAGATAACCGGCATCTCTAGCACTCCACTCAACAGAGCATGGAAGACAATGGTTATACAAATGAGATAAAACAATACTAACTGTATGCCCAAGACAAAAGAAGAAACACGCTAGCACTTGAGTTTGAGCACAAAAGCAAATGTCTCCAGACACACAAGAGATTTGAGAATACGGAAAGGAATCAATACACAAAAAGGGAACAAATGAAAGCACAGTAAAATCAAAGATGCTACATGAGATGAGATCTCCAGTGGCTTCATATCCACACAACTGGAATGTGAAGATTTATATTGGGTATGCAGATATCACTTATGGATAACTTCTTCGCCTGACACCACACAACTCCTCTGCAAGAGAAGGGGATACCAGAGTTTCAAGACGACTCAACAAGGCCAGATATAGACAAATTAAAAACACAAGGAGACTACAACATGAATACCAACAAGGAGCCAAGGCAGATAAACAAGTAAGACTCTATCGAAAGTCAAGGGATGAATATATGAAAAAAAATGACAGACTTCAAAATAAGTTACCTCCACATGGTAACATATCATAATCATGCAAAGATATTTATCACAGTAAGATTTAATTAAACACTCTAAATCAGATAGAATTAATGACCTACCTTGAGCACGGGAGGAAGAAATGACTATAAAGTGCAGAATCAAATTGACCATTGAACTATAAGAGAATGCATAATATAAAGAAACAAGACCAGAAATTCCTTTATTGCTGATATCTAAACCTGGCTCTGATACTATGTTAAGTTTAGAGCCTAGAAATCAATGATATAAACAACAATAAGAAAGGAGCCAAAAGTGAAACAATAAATACCAGAAATATCCTGAGAAAACCCATCTAGAATGAAGGGGAAAACCCAGCCACACAAAAAAAATATCATTTTATTGATCATAAAGGTTTTTAGCATATAATGCCTATCACTTGATTTGATATATATAACTCAAGGAGAGACTCTTCACATTCCAACCAAATGTCTTTCCCAATTCCCAAAACATGACTCTTTATTATAATTACAAGTACAACTCTACAATTTTCCATGCCGCAACGCATGTCAAATGCCACATGTTATTACATTTAATATTACAAATTAAATATAAGTGTCCTTTTCAGATGAAGTCAACAATTACGGTAATAATGTCCATATTTTCAGAGATAAAGATATCTATCGCAGCTACCATCTTCAACACCCTATACACCTTATTCTTCTTAGACTGGAGCATATTTATATCCTAATTCCCCCCACGATTGTTAACTGTTCCTTTTCCACACAAGGACATGATCTTCACCATCAGGCATGCTGTGGCACCAGGCATACTATTGATGTAGAAATCAAACTATGAAGTTGTAAAAAGAAGCTTAAGTTAATAACCTGAATTTATCCATGTACTGGATATAGAAATCTCATCTGCATAGAACACTGTCACAAGGTATGGAAGACAATGGCAGTACAGGAGAATTTCTAATATTACCTGATTTGTAAGGATGCTCAGTTTGGAGTTTTCTTATAATATCTACACGCCTAGCAATAAGAGAGTTGACATGTTGAAGCAAAATAAAATGACTTATTCTGTATGCTTCACAAGAAGCAGATACCCAAAAGTATAATGAGGGTGAAGTGAAGCATTGAAGAATGACGGTCCTTTCCTCAATATGACGGGCTCATGCTAAGTCATATTTGTTTAGATTATGTTTTCTGATCATCTTCCTAGAGTTGCTTCTATCTTTTTGCAAAACTATCCTAGTTTTGAATTTGGCCTTGTTGTGTTTTTCATCTTGGGAAATGATCTTAACTTCGGATTCAGATTTGTTGATCTTTATTCTAAACTGCCTTGTTTGTATTGTAGAAGTATGAAGGCACGGATTTCTAGCCAATATCCAAATGCTTTTGAAGATATTCCAAGTGCTAGCATTGTAGACCAAAGGCCTAATTTAGAAGAACGCTCTTGAATCAAGTAAAGGTTATGTCATTTGACAAGTTATGAAAGCATATATAAACACTGTGAATAAGTTGGTTTAATGTGCTAATATTTTAGTTGGAGCTTAAAACAAACAATTATTTTACTGAAGGAATTTTCTTCTCTAACCCGGGTTTCAGCAAGTGGCAGCCAATAATTTTGTTATGAGGAATGTTTTTTCATCTTTACAGGTTTCATTGTATCTCATTGAATAAATATTTCCAATCTCAAGTAGAACATGTGACAATAGACATGATTATTGAAATATGTCAAAACAAAGGCATAGTTGCCAACAATTTGATTACAAGGGCATACGAGGATGCACAGGAAAGTTTGGTGCATGAACAATGTACATCGAGGGAATGACACACGATTAGTTTGGTATGTTGAACATGGAAATTAACAACAATTAAAAAAATGCAAACTGTATGTCATGGGAGCTACAGTAGGTGATAAATGCATTTTTTCTGCTACACTTCAGTTGTGAAAATGGGTAACATTGCATGAAAAGGATGGTTTCTGTGCATATAATTTGTGTGCGCCATCATGTACTTTATAGTTTACTGGAAGTCTACAAGTCAAAACTGTATGTCTTGGGGGTTACAATAGGTGATATTATGTTAATTATGAAAATGGTACATGAAAAAGATACTTTCTACGTTTATAATTTGTGTGCACTAGCATGTATTTTATAGTTTACTGAAAGTAAAAGGGTCAAGAGGACTAGTTTAAAGATGGCTATCATCAGTGGAAATTGTATATGTAATATTCAGTCCTTTGTCCATGTATTTGATATTTCCAAGAGGAGAAATTTTTGTCATGTTGGATATCAAACTTTTTTTTTGTGGTCCACCTACAGCTTGGCAGTAGTGTGTCCATGTTTACATCTTCAGCTGCTTTACTGAATGTTGGCAACAACTATTTGGCAGCTATTCTTTCCGGTCAGATGAAGGATTAACCTACAGTTGATGCAATAAAGAAATATCTCTGCCTTCTTACTTATATGCATGTCCATGTTGAAGTTTTTGTAATATTTATCAAAAACGTAATTTAAGGGCTTCCCTAAACAATATAGCAGGAGAGATGTATGGTAATGATAATGGTAGTTGTGCTAAAATGTTTTAAACTATGTTACACAGAGACGTGTCCCCTGCCTCTAAACCCTCAACATTTCCTGAATGTTGGGACGCAAAGGAGACATCCCCCTGTTCTTGATGAGCAGAAATCAGCCGAAATGGTAGGAAACTCCCCCTGCCGTTTAGGGACGGCTGGCCACCCTGAGAAATGGCATGGGGATGTTTTGGGGATAGGCAGTCTCCTCAAATGGCAGGGGACATTTCTTGCCTTGAGAAAGCATTCATTTTTTTTGTTTGCTTCAATAACTGCATACAAGAATCAAATTATAAATGTATACGAATCAAATATATGAGAGTCAAGACAACCACCGAAATTTCAAATGAATAGGAATCAACTATATGGTAAATGAAATACATATTAAAAGTTACAGTTTAATTTTCTAAATGCATGCCAGGTCCGTATCTTAATGGTATACTTCAAAAGTTTCATTCTTGAGTTCTGAAATTAAAAGATGCACTGTTTTATTTCTTTTTATGATTGTATTTTATTTGCTATGAAAATTTTTATCATCTGACACTGACCATGGTGGTTACCATTGGATGATCCACTTTTACAAGAGGGTGATTGTGTGTCAGATGTTTATGAGTCTTTAAATATTGATAACCTGAATCGAACTTAGTTTCATAAACTATTGTATTTTGATTTTTGAGAATGTTTTAATAATGTTTTATTGAAAATTATTATGTTGTTATACTAACACACTCTTGATTTTTTTATATTGATATTCATTGATAAATAATTTCTACAATCCATAATATTAACATGCAATCGCTTGTGGATTAAATTGTGTTGAATATTATATTTTTGCACCAACATTTATGGATTGCAGTGTGTGATCCAAAATGTTGATAAAAAGAATTCAACACAATCTAATCCAAAAGTGGAACTACTTTGAAAATTGATTAGGGGGGTTATGGGGAAGATACAAATTTTGGCAAGGGCAAGAAAGTTGGCACGTCTAGTGATAAGACATGTGATAATAGCTTGGGGGAGAGGAGGTCCATGAGACTTGAAACAAAAAAGATAATACAAAAAGTACTAAAGGGAAATGGTGTTGGAAACGAACAAGGAATATGCAGTTGAGGGTAGTGAAGGTACAAACAATGTTGAGGATGAAGGCTGAGAAAAGAGGAGGCTGAAGCCACAAAGGAGGAAAAATCAGTTGAGATAATGGTTAACCTAGGAAGTGTACTAGAAATGAGAATCTCATAATGCACCTCTTTTGCTCCTAAGAAAGATACGATGGAGAATTACAATTGTAAAGCCCCCAAAGATAGGTTGATGTTGAGGAATGAAACATAATGTGCTATATTTTTTTCTTGAGAATATGATTTCTACATTGGAAAAGGCTATCCCTAACACAATTATGACGGATGAGTTCAACTTGACTGTTACCTATCTTTGCAATGTGCAAGATGGGTTGATGAACAAGATGACACTAGGTGTGGTCATGAGGAAGAGCAAGATGAATAAAAAACCAAGAAAGCAGTGTCATGAAGGCTAGGACGAGGAGAATTGTGAGGCATAAGATGTGGATGAGTGGAGGAAGGATCTCAGTCGCCTCACCAAGAGTGCTATAAATAGCCTCAAATGATTTTATGTTATGTTGTTGTGGACAACATCTCTATTGCTTTTTGGTTCTACTTTTACTTTTTGTTTATCGTTGGCTATGATAAGACTTTTGAAGACTTTATTCCTACTAATAAGAGATTAAGGGCTCAAGGTTTTAATTTTAAAAGTAAGTGAAAGAACAATAGTATGGTTCATCTTAGATAATAGTATTATAATTACTTCTCTTAGCATTAAAACTTTTGCAATTTTTTTGATCATTTTGCTAAGTGATGGTTGCATCTGTATCTAGTTGTAATGTTCTGATGTTTTGTGGGTTGATGTTCTAATGCAATCTTTTGTTTCTGGGTTAAGGGCTCTCTCCCTGCCACCTTAATAAAATAATAATAATAAAAACTATAGAGGTGTAATTTGATATTAAAAAAGGAATGTAATTTGTATAAAAAAAGGGATGTAATTAACAAGATGAAGGGACATAGTGAGAGGGGACATAACCCTTCTTTCTCAAGTAGAGGATAAAAATATAAAAAACAATAGACATGAGGAAATAATCGATAGTAAAAGAAAAATACAAATTCAACAAGGAAAATTAAACATAAGAAATTTGGAAAAAATTTGTCATGGAAGACCAAATTACAATCAACAAGCTAAAAATGAGTTCATTCAAAGAAGATCAGACATCCAATATGATTTATTAATCTAAGACCGACCCTTAGAAGTCTATTAACAAATGAATGAAAATTTATGTTTGGATCAAGATCTAGTTATCAAACATAATTAGTAATCTATTTCATTTGCAAATAGAATTATCAATAAATATAGAATCAATCCAACACAAGTGCTTAAAGGATAAGAGAAATAAAACCATGTAAGGGGGCCAAGTGGGAACTTACATTGTGCAAGGATGCCAAGGGGGTACTTACATCATGTAAGGAGGCCAAGAGAGCATTTACATCCAAAAAGGATGCCAATAGGGTACTTACATAGGATGAGACAAGGTGACATATGACTTTTGTAAGATGAGACATTGATAGGGAAAGAAAGTAGAAGCTAAATACTCAACGATAAAAAAATAGGGCTCTGGTATACCTCCACTTTGGCCTTAGTGTAGAAATGCCTTCCAACGCAAATATCACATTTCTTCCTTCAATTTTTAATATGTTTGCATAATGATAATAATAGTAAATGATTATGATACAATGTAAGCTTAATCATTACATAGATAAATAAATGTACATTTTTGATGAATAAGAAGCTAAAAAGGGGACTTACCCAAACAACAGGGAATTAACAACATAAAAACAAGTGAAAATCCATTGGAAGTCACCATGAAATAGGCACAAACATAATCAACAATTTCTTGTGCTCTTTGTTTTTTTTGTTTATCTTGTTTTTCCTGTTTCTTTCTTTCTTTGGCACTATTTGGTGCTCTTTTCACTAGCAATCTTTTATCTTGTATGCTTTTAAGTCCCATAGACCTTTGTGGTCTCTTGCTGGCCATTAATAAATTTATCTTATCATATCTTATCCAAAACAAATTCATGAGCCATAGAGGAAAAAACATGCAAAATCCCCTAACTCTATACACAAAATTAAAAATTGATGTGACACAATTATAGTTAATAAGTGAAATGTTTAAGCTGAAATTAACGATAGAAGTTTAAGTCTTAACCTTCAGCATATTATGAAGTCTTAAACTTAAAACTAAAGAAACCAAAATATTCATATTTTATGCTACCTCGCAGGGCACATCAAAATAAAAGCATAGAGATTTTTAGAAGTTCTATTAAAAAACCTATAACTACGCTCTTCCCTAGTAATGGAGAAGGCTCACCAGACATAACAAAAATTGAAAAAGAGAACCCACATAATCAAATTTTCTATTCCTTGGGTGTAGACAACACCATGGTCATCTAATCTTTCTATAAAGAACTTGAAGATCTTTGTAGCCAAACATTCCTAGTTGTGGTTAGCATCTTTCTCCTGCTATAGGAGGTAAGAGTGTCATAGTTTAAGAGTGCATCACTTTGGCTAGCCTATTGAATCTTGTTTCCATCCCTTGCAACTCTTATCTAAGCACCTCTAGGTCCTTCACATTGTCTATATAACACTCACAACAATCAACCTTCTTGTCTTTGGCCTCCACCATGATCTTTGTACATGCAATATCATTTTTATCTTTACATTTAGGAGAGGGGTAAAGGGGAGGGACCTTAGGGAAGAGGAGAATATCCTTACTCTCAGTTTCACAAATATCTAGAGTTTCAACTATTTTGTCCATTTTAATACTAACAGAGGCATGGGTTTTACTAAGGTTGTCATGTGTTCCTATTTTAGACCTAGCTTTACTCTCGTCAACATAGTTTCCTCTCATTGCTTTTTCTTCCATCCTAGGTTTGTTAGCTATCCTAGAGGATATGTGCGGTGTTTCCTCTTTAACCTATAAGTCAACTAGGTAGACCTGTAGTACACACTTGGTTTTTTTTGTCCATTTTGGATTGTTCTCCTTTTTGTAACTTCACCTTCTTACCCACCTCCATTTGGGAACTAGAGACAACACAATCTATAAGGGAATTATTTTTGAGTCTCTTCTAGCCATTCTTCCCCTATGTGGTAAATAATGGGAAGGTTAGGAAAGGGGGAGAAATTTGTATAGTAATAATACGGGGAGGGCACATGGCTAAAGTATGAACGATAAATCCTAGTGTAAAATTACCTCCTTTCCAAGTCTCCTACACTCTCTAACATCTTTAACCCATAGCTTCTAATGAATGTACTAGGTAAAACACAATTGAAATGAAGTCATGGTGATTGAAGTGATTCAAAAAAGGGAAGTGATAAGAATTATAAACTCCATATCTACCCTCAAGTGTAAAATGTTTCATGATGAATGAATGCACTTGGTCACAAGGTTTAGACAACTCTTCTCTATTAAAACCACCTTGCAGCTTCACTAGTTCCTCATCTTTGCAGAAGAACCTTCTTATGCTATCTTCATCCATAACCCTACTAGTTTGTTGCTATTTCCTCCCATCTATGGATAAATCAATAGCTTGGGCTATCACCTCTTCATTGATTTTGAAAGTCATCACTCTTCATTCCTTCCAATTGTTGAAAAATTGTAAGAAAAGCTAGGGTCAAAGTCAATCATGGCTTTCATGTTTTCCTTTGTTGTGCACCATTCATAATCTAAGGTTGTTATGGGTAGAGTCTTCAATTTTATTAGGTTCCACTCTTGCAAGATCCCCACCTATTTTCTCTCTTTTACAATTTTTCCCTGGGTTTTTCTTTCTAGCAGTATTGAAATTACTTACTATTTGCACTACAACCTCTCTATCTTTTGTAAAGAACACCATTTAACTTAACACTTACATTAATGACAAGTAAAGCCTTTCCTAAGACATGAGAGAGCCAACCAAAATGGTCATGATTATTGTCCTTTCCCCACCAAGTGTCCTTAAAATTATTCCATTGTAGAGTGAAAAGACAAGAGTTTGTATGATCCAAAGACACACCACAATATCCCAAGATCATAGAATTCCCATTTTTAAATTGATGTATTCAAGCCATTCAAAATCACAATTTTCACCAATGTGACTCTTCTCAAAACATGATTTATGGATGCTACCCACTTGGACCTTATCAGCCTTGTAATAATCCTTGTGAACTTTTCAAGTTTCCTTTTTAATCATTTTTTGTCATTATTAACCTCTTATCTTTGTTCCTTAGCTACAAGAGCTATTATATTTTCAGGAAGGCTTGATATATTTCTCCAACAACAAAAGACCTCACATCCAAGCCCTATTTCCACCATAGCATCTTCCACCGCATTAATTTCCCAATAGATGTGTTGTTTGTGCTAACCCTCAACCCCCTTCAAGATCACTTTGGAGTCATTGATGATATCGATCAAATTCCAGCCTCCCTTTATCTTTCCCTTCATAAAATCTGCTATCAATTTGGAATCCCCTTATATACTTATCATGTAACTACCTACGAAGATAGAAATATTAGGCCCCATAAAAGATTCAGTGTTGCTTCTTGATTATTGGTGGCCATCTCTAATTTACCCGCATGGACAAGAAGCAAAGAGTGCTTATGATCCCTAATAATCCCTCCTCCTACAACACTTTCTCTCTTGGTTGCCCCATCAAAATTGAGCTTGACCCACCAAAATTCAGGTCCTTTCCACAAAGTTTGTCTTCTTACTTCCATTGTGGTATTGCCAAAATTATGAAAGGTGTTAGGTAACCCTAAAGCCTTAGCAATTTGACAATCCCTCATAGGTTTTCCATTTGCAACATCTCAAATTTTCTTGCAATAACTTCAGCAATCCAATAATAAAAGAAAACATATACCCTTCTTCCTAACTAAAAATTCTAGCATTTTTCTCTTTCTACAAACTCCAACTTATGTGTGTGTGTGTGTTGGGGGGATTAAATTCCACAACTTATTAATCATCAAGTGGTGAGATTGTCAATCCTAGTTAGTGATAACTTGTTGTATGTCTTCCCTGAAGACCCAAGTAGTATTCAACTTTCTCATGACTTTATACCATATCTCTATTGTGAAAGGGAAAGGAAGTAAGATGTGGTTAATGTCTTCTGCCTCCTTACATAACACAAACCTATTAAGCATCTAGAACCCCCTTGTGGTCAAATTATTTATAGTCATAATTTTACCATGTAGGGTTGTCCACCAGAAAAAAGTAATTTTTGGATAAGCTAGGGGTTCCACACCCTTTTCTAGCTAGAAGTATCCTTATTATTCCTTATTATCTGCAAATATGTTGACTTTATTATGAAGACCCTTGAAGTATTGTTCAACCAACATAAGTTGTCCTTCACCATGTATATAGGTATTATGTGTTTCTATTCAAAATTATTTGGAAGTCCTCATCCCTAGGGATAAAACCTAATACTCCTCAACATATTCCTTCAAATTTATCGAGTTCCTCTAAGGGGGCCTATAATCCACCACCTTCTCTTTAACCCTTCTCTTCAGAACTTCTATCAACATGCTAAATTATCCCAAACCAAGTGGTTTATCCTTGAGTCATAGATCCTCCCAGGATCTGACTTTTTCCCATTACCAATTTTCCATTTGAAACCTTTTTTTTTAACACCCCTCTACATTTTAACACATTGGCCCAAAGTTTAGAAACCATTTGAAGGTTATGGGTCATAAGGAGGTTATAGAAATACAAATTATGGAAGTGCTCTGCTCTCATAATCCTACACTAGTTTGAGGAACCACAAGAGGGCCTCTAACCAATCTTGGTTATCAGTGCTTTATTGAGACTAGTCACTATTCTTGAACCAAGACTACCCATAGCCTTGTAATTGTAAACAATATCCTAGCTAATAAGGCTTAATCTATTTTTCTCTTCCATCTCTGTCCAAAGAAAGTTACGTTGGGTTCCCTCTAGTTTCTCCGCTACCTTGACAGAAAAACAAAATATAATCTTGAAATAGATAGGAAGTAAAATGCTTGGGCGATAGCACTAAGTAGTTAGAGTTTCCTTGAATTACTTAGAATTTTACCTTTCCATCTTGAAATTTTCTTATGACCTACTCAAAAATTGTGTTCCACAATTCGAAAGATACCTCTTGAATAGTTAGTGAAAGACCAAGATAGGCAACCAAAAGGCTAGTTGGTTGGGAATCTAGAATCTTAGTAATTTTTCCATGTAGATCTTCTTTAGTTTGAGAAAGACAAGCTCATAATTCAAAAGGATTTTTTTCCACTCCCCCTTGTCTCAATTACTGATTAAACCCCAAAGAAAAAAGTATCATCGACAAATTGTTACAACACCTGAGGAGGTAGATAGGTAGCCACTCTAGTTCCCTTAATGTTTCCATTAGCTATAAGTTTCAACATATTTCCACTAGGAACCTCTGCCACATTAGGAAGAGATAAGGTGATAGGGGGTCACCTTGGCATACACCTCTAATTTGAGAAATCCCCAAGGAGTTACATTGACTAGTATAAAGAAATGTATGGTATGTCCCACAACCTCCTATAGTATTCTTATGAAATTAGGATGAAATCCTAGTTTACTGAGGATTTCAAAGAGGAATTACCAACTCACTTTATCATATCCTTTATAAATATCTAGTTTAAGTGTCATTTAAGGGGTCTTATTTCTATCCATAGGGTACAACATCTCTTGAGTGGCAATAGAAGCATCGAAAATTTGGTAGTCTCGAACAAACCCCTTTTGGGATCGAGTAATGAAATTATCCAGAAGTGGCTACAACCTATTAACCACCACCTTGTTAGGAATTTTATAGATTGTGTTACATAGACATATCGATCTAAAGTCCTACATCATTTTGGGCTCTGACATCTTAGGTGCAAAGGAAATGTAGGTAGTGTTTAGAATTCTCAACAATTTTCTACTTCTCAAAAAGTCATGAGCTGTCATAACCATATCATATTTGATCACCTCCCAAAATCCATGTTCTCACAAAGCCACAAGTTTCCATAACCACATAATATTTGATCACATCCCAAAATCCTAGAAGAAAGAAAGGGGAAACCCATATGGTCTAGGAGACTTATAGACATTCATTGAGAAATCTACCTCCTTAGCTTCTACTTCTATCACCATTTCCATTAATTGCATATTCTCTGCCTCATCTATAACAATGGAAATTTGTGAGAGAAGGTTCTCCCTAGCATTACTATTATCACCTCTACCATTTTCCATATAAGACCGAGTGAAATAGTTAGCCACCCATTCCCCCTTTTTATCTTCCTAAGTAATTGACTCATTATTCTTGTTGGAAAGTAGTATTCCTTTTCTTATGTTTGGAGATTGATTTATGGAAGAATGAAGTCTATCTCTCTTAGTCAACCAAATGATTCTTGAATTTTTTTTCTAGAACATTTCCTCATTTTGAGTACTTACTATCCATTTCTTCTTCCATTCCTCCTCATGGGAAAAAATGGACATGCCACTTTTGGCCATGTTTTGTTGAAGCGGTTCTAGTTTCTCTTCAACATTTGATTTCTTTTCTAAGAATCCCCAAAAGAAAACTTACTCCAGTGCCTCACTTCCCTTATGACATTTTCCAATTTCTTAGTGACCCTAAACATTGCCAAACCCCATGTAGGTATATTCCACCATCTAGTTAAACAATCTCTAAACTTAGGGTGAGCTTTCCACATAATATTGTATTGAAAAGACAACATACTAGAAAAAGGTTTAACCAACTAGTTGAAGAGGATTGGGGTCTGATCCAAGGGTTTAACCAACCAATAAGTGAGTTGTTCACTATAATATTCAATTTAGTAGAGTCCAAGCATTTTTCCAACCTAACCTAAATAAGGCATTGTCCCTTTTCTATCTTAGACTAGGTGAAATGGTTAGCACTACACTCCATATCAATCATTTCATTCTTCCTTGTGAACTTAAAAAGATCATTCATACTATTGTTGTAGTGAATCAGACCTCTCAACTTCTTTGAGGGATATAATGGGTGTTGAAATACTCCATTATCATATGTAGATCTTTCCTTTTATTCTCTATTAGCTGCAAGATGTTCTCTAAGTCTCACTATAAATACCTAAAAGTATTTTTTTGGGTTCCACATAGTAGCGATCCCCCCAAAGAACCATTTTCTTCTTTATTAGAAAACTCTACACCCAATTATAGTCTTTCTACCAAATTCAATTTTTTTGTGTCATTTTAACTTCTTGTATTTGTTGATATGTGGTGACTAATCAAGCAATTATTGTACTCTTCATAAGTCGTGGGATTTAGGACATTACCCAATTTTTTTGGTTAACTAATCAAGCATTTTTAGTTGACTCATCGACCATTTCCCAAGGTTGAATTGTCATGTATATTTAGGGTTATCTATTTAAAATGACATAAGTCATGTAAAATTGGCTTGGGGTTAGGGTTTCTAAAGTAAGTATATATCTTTTTGCAATGACATTGAGCAATAATGAAGATTGAAGATTGTAACAAGTTGAAGTCATTGGATAATAATATTGGACTCTCTGTTTGGTGGATGTAGCCCAAGGATTGGGTAAACCATGTTAAACCTTTGTGTCTTTGATTCGTTTATGTGTGCTTTATTCTTTTGTGATATTGGTTATATTCGCATGTGAGTATTATTTTATATCTAAGTAATCCTAACAAGTGGAATTAGAGCCAAGTTATTTTAGTTATCCTTTGCAGGAAGGTCTCATGGTTGAATAGGAGTAATGGAAGAAGATAGTAAGATGAAGGTTGAGAAATATGCAAAATTTTTGGTTATGGAAAATGAAAATGTAGTAATATCTTTATCAGAAGGATTTATGATAACTATTGGGAGGAAAACTTAAGAAAGAGCCAAATATGTTAGATGAGGATTGTGATATTTTGGACAAAAATGCACTTGGAAGTATTTGTTTACGCCTAACACAATTGATGGTTTTTAATAGTACAAAAGTGAAGATAACTAAAGAGTTAATAGAAACCCTAGCAAAGTTTTATGAAAATCCTTCCACTTCAAATAAGGTATTTCTCATGAAACATTTATTTAAATATTAAGATGGTAAAAGGTGGGTTTGTTCTTGATTATTTGAATGAGCTTATTATGTTACTAGTCAATTATCTTTTGTAAATGTCAATTTTGGTAAAGAAATTAGGGCTATGTTAATTTTTGTGTTCTTTTCCTAAAAGCTAGAATGACTATAAGTAACTTTGTTTCTAGTTCAAATATCCTAAAATTTTATTATGTTGTTTGCGTACTTCTAAGTGAGGAAATTAGTAGGAAAAGCTTAGGTGGATCTACATCATGCAATTTTTTGAATGCAAAAATTAGGGGAAAAATAAAAAAGAGGAAATAATTCTAGAAATTATGGAAAATGAAAATGAAAATAAAAAGGAAATAGGTCTCAATGCAAAGGACAAAGAGATTGTTGGTACTTTGGGAAACTAAGTGAAAAAAAGAAAGATTGTTGGTCTTGAAAGAATAACGAAGGAGAAAAAAAAGAAGGAAATAGAGAAGCAAATGTGGTAAGTAATAATTTTGAAGAAGATACTTTTCTTCTTTCCTCATAAAATGCATATGATTCATGTGTTTTAGATTTAGGGGCTTCATTTCAAGCTATGCCACATAAAAGTTAGTTTATTAATTATGTCCATTGGGATTTTGGGCTAGTCTATTTGGAACATAATGAACCTCGTTAGATCATTGGAAAGGGAAGAATTAAGATTAAGTTATAGAAAAAAAATCATTGGTTACTGCAAAAGGTAATGAGTGCTCCAAGATTGAGTGGCAATTTAATGTTAGTAGAGAAACTAGGTGATGAGGATTGTACAATTAGTTTTAATGATACAAATTAAAATATTTCAAAATGTTCCTTATTATTAGAAGAAAGTATGAAAGTAGGCATCTTATATCTTTGAACAAGTAAAATTGCTCCTACTACTTTAATTGTTTTAGAGAAAATTAAATATTCAAGAATAGTTGCTGTAGTTGAGCATGAAGAACATCAAACAATTCTTGTAGATTTTGAAATAAAACTATGACACAACATACTTGACACATGAGTAAAAAAAGTATGAAATTCTTTCATTAAAGGAAAGTTTTACTTAGTGTAAAAAGTGTCAATATAGATCTCTATGAAACTTGTGAGTATAGAAAGCAATTTAGAGAGTTAGTTTTTTGAAGAGTGGGAAGGAAAATAAAAAGAGAAATTAGAGCTTGTGTATATATACATGTATGGGGATCAACTCAAGTATCTTTTCTTGTAGCCTCTCTATATTACATTACATTAATTGATGATGCAACTAAATAGTATATTTTTATTTCCTTATACATAAACATGATGTATTTGCAACTTTTAAAAAATGGAAAGCTTGGTTGAGAATGAGACTGGTAAAAGACTAAAATGTCTTAAATTTGATAATGGTGGTAAGTATTACTATACATATTTCAAAAAATATTGTTTCACTAATGGTATTCATTGGCAAAAAATTATTCCAAGGATCCCACAAAAAAATAGAGTGATTGAACACATGAACATGACAATAATGAAGTGTCAAGGAGTATGCAGTTGCATGTTGAGATGCCCTTAAACATGTGAGAAGAGATTGTAGACACCTTTTGTTTATTTAATTAATAGAGGTCTCTCTACTCCATTGAGTTGTGGTATTATAGATGAAGCAGGTATAAGAAAGAAGACAAGTTATTTTTTTTTCTAGAACCTTCAGTTGTGAAGTTTTTGTACATGTAGATTCTGAAAAAAGGACCAAGCTAGAGTCTAAATCAAAGAAATGTATACTTTTTAGATATGGCATTGATAAATTTGGATACAAACTTTTAAAATTTGATTATCATTAATATTTTAAGAAATAGGGATGTCATATTTAATGAAATAGTGTTGTACAAAGGTTTGCTACAACAACATGGGAAGAAATAAAATGATTATGTAGTACTGGATGATACCAATAAATATGATGTTCTAGTGGTCCTTCATGATTTAAAACAAAAATAATAAATAGCACAATCTCTAGTGAATGTTAGACTATCAACAAGGCTAAGTAGACATCCTCGAATATTCTCTCCCTCTTTATATCATATTTTATTAACAAATAGTGACGAGTCAGAAGGATATGATGAAGCTATGTAAGTCACCTATAGGTAAAAGGGCTTTACAAAATATATGAGTTTATAGGCTGAAAGAGGAGGACGATGGTAATTAAAGGTTTAAAGACAAGTTAGTTGTAAAATGATTCGCATAGAAAAAGACAATTGGTCTTGATGAGAACTTTCCTCTAGTTGTTAAATGATTTCTATTTGTACTATTTTAAGTATTGTGGCCACTAAAGATTTACATTTGAGATAACTTGATATTGAAACAATTTTTCTTTATAGTCATTTAGGGTATGTGCAGGATCATGGTGTACCAAACTATGGCCTTAAGTGGCAGTGAAAAATCAACAAATTAGGGTTATGTTAATTTGACACATAATTTTGAAGTGGTTATGGACTTTATATCAAAAAGTTGTAAGAAAATACTTTGTAGGAAATTGAATGTAGTTTCTAAACTACTAGGCCTTATTAGGAGAAAAAAACAATTAATTGGTCAAAAGTTTGAATTTTAATGCAGTACTAAGAAAATTTCAGGGTGAAAATAAAAAGTAGGTGTATGTCTGACCACCTTAATCAAAATCAAATCATAATATTTTTTTAATATAATTATAGATATGAAAAGTAGACTCATGCCCGGATGTGACACATATTTTTCGGTATTTTTATTCCAAATAAATAATTAAATATGAATTTTCTACCAAAACTTTTTCGAAAAAAAAAGTCCCGTGTCTGACCACCTTAACTAATAGAAAATTTTAACAAATTAATTTTTTTTTTCTTATACTAGGCGAAGTATAGAATGTGACACAACTTTTAGATTTAAAAAATGTTATACCATTTGAAAGTTATAGCTATTTTTCAATTAGTATGTCAATCAACACTTTACAATAATCTTTATTGATAATTAACTAATAAATACTTATCGAACTCAGAATTTGACACAAATTATATTGATGGAATCTAGAGAGCGATATTAAAAAACCTTTTTTGTTTCATTCAATTTCGATCAAAATAACATTGTCAGATGGCTACCCGAAGTCTGAGTATCACTAAAACCCTCTTCAAACACTTCTTTTGGGTTGACTGAGTAGGCTTGGTAAATACCAAGCCTAATCGAATATCCGATTTTCGATATGCTTCGGGTGAAAAATTTCAAATCTCAACCCATTTTGGAGGAAAAATTGAGTTTAAACATTATAACTTATGATTTATAAATTATTTCACTTATATTACTATGTAAAGACGTGTATATATATATATATATATATATATATATATATATATATATATATATATATATATATATATATATATATATATATATATATATATATATAATAACGTAATGTAAAGATATAAGATATAATCTAGTAATATATAATAATATATTATGTTAATCTTATTACAATCTATAAATATAATTTATATTATTATTATTTTTACTAAATATAATAGTGTAATATATATATATATATAACGTAATACATATATATATGTTATTAATACATATAATAACGTAATATTTTTATTAAATATAATAATGTTATATATATTATTATATTAATATGTATGTTATTAATATATATGTATATTATTAATATATATGAATCAAAGGGGGTCATAGGTCAACCATTGACCCTCTTTGACGCATTAAATGACGACATATGTCCCTAGGGGTCCTAGCACCCCTAGGGACATATTACAATGGTTAATATGGGTCAAAGGGGGTCATAGGGTGACCTATGACCCCTTTTGACCCATTAAATGAGAACATATGTTCTTACGGGTCCTAGGACCCCAAGGGACATATTTGAATCGTTCATATGGGTCAAAGGGAGTCATAGGGTGACCTATGACCCCTTTTGACCCATTAAATGACGATATATGTCTCTAGGGGTCTTAGGACCCCTAGGGACATATTCAAATGGGTAATATGGGTAAAAGGGGCTCATAGGTCCCTTTAACCCATTAAATGATGGCATGTGTCCCTAAGGGTCCTAGGACCCCTAGGGACATATTCAAATGGGTAATATGGGTCAAAGGGGGTCATAGGGTGACCTATGACCCCCTTTGACCCATATGAACGATTTAATGGGTCAAAGGGGGTCATAGGTCACCCTATGACCCCCTTTGACCCATATGAACCATTCAAATATGTCCCTAAGGGTCCTAGGACCCCTAAGGACATATTTGAATCGTTCATATGGGTCAAAGGGTGACTCATGACCCCCTTTGACCTATTAAACGATGACATATGTCCCTTGGGGTCTTAGGACCCCTAGGAACATATTCGAATTGTTCATATGGTCAAAGGGGGTCATAAGAGTGACCTATGACCCCCTTTGACCCATTAAATGACGACATATGTCTCTAGGGGTCCTAGGACCCCTAAAGACATATTTGAATAGGTAATATGGGTCAAAGGCCGTCATAGGTCATTTTATGACCCCCTTTGACCCATTAAATGATGACATATGTCCCTAGGGGTCCTAAGACCCCTAGGGACATATTCGAATCATTCATATGGCTCAAAAGAGGTCATAGGGTGACTTATGACACCCTTTGACCCATTAAACGACAACATATGTCTCTAGGGACATATTTGAATGGGTAATATGGGTCAAATGGGGTCACAGGTCACCCTATGACCCCTTTGACTTATTAAATGATGACATATGTCCCTAGGGACCCCTAGGAACATTTTTGAATCGTTCATATGGGTCAAAGGGGGTCATAGGGTGACCTATGACCTCTTTTGACCCATTAAACGACGACATATGTCCCTAGGGGTCCTAGAAGCCCTACGAACATATTCGAATGGGTCATATGGGTCAAACGGTGTCATAGGGTGACTTATGATCCCCTTTGACCCATTAAACGATGACATGTCTCTAGGGGTCCTAAGACCCCTAAAGACATATTCAAATCGTTCATATGGGTCAAAGGGGGTCATAGGGTGACCTATGACCCTCTTTGACCCATTAAATGATGACATATATCTCTAGGGGTCCTTGGACCCCTAGGAACATATTTGAATGGGTAATATGGGTCAACGGGGGTCATAGGGTGACCTATGACCCCCTTTGACCCATTAAACGATGACATATGTCCCTAGGGGTCCTAGGACCCCTAGGGACATTAAAATCATTCATATGGGTCAAAGGGGGTCATAGGGTTACTTATGACCCCATTCAATCCATTTAATGAATACATATGTCCTTAGGGGTCCTAAGGCCCCTAGAGACATATTCAAATCATTCTTATGGGTAAAAGGGGGTCATAGTTTGACCTATGACCTCCTTCGACCCATTTAAGGATGACATATGTCCCTAGGGGTCCTACGGCCCCTAAGGACATATCAGAATCATTCTTATGGGTCAAAGGGTGTCATAGGTTGACCTATGACCCCCTTCGACCCATTTAAGGACGACATATGTCCCTAGGGGTTCTAGGACCCCTAGGGACATATTTGAATCATCCTTATTGGTCAAAAGGGGTCAAAGGTTGACCTATAAGCCCCTTTGACCTATTACATGACGAAATATGTCCCTAGGGGTCCTAGGACCCCTAGGGACATATTCAAATCATTTTTATGGGTCAAAGGGGGTCATAGGTTGACCTATGACCCCCTTCAACCCATTTAAAGATGACATATGTCGCTAGAGGTCCTAGGGCCCTAGGGACATATCATAATCATTCTTATGGGTCAAAAGGGGTCATAGGTTGACCTATGAACTCTTTCAACCCATTTAAGGATGACATATGTCCCTAGGGGTCCTAAGACCCCTAGGAACGTATTTGAATCATCCTTATGGGTCAAAGGGGGTCATAGGTTGACTTATGACCCCCTTTGACCCATTTAAGGAAAACATATGTCCCTAGGGGCCCTAGGGCCCCTAAGGACATATAAGAATTATTCTTATGGGTCAAAGGGGGTCATAGGTTGACCTATGACCCCCTTCGACCCATTACACAACGACATATGTTTCTAGGGGTCGGACCCCTAGGGACATATTTGAATCATCTTTATGGGTCAAACGCGGTCCTATGACCCCCTTTGACCCATTACACAATGACATATGTCCTTAGGGGTCCCAGAGCCCCTAGGGACATATTCAAATCATTCTTATAGGTCAAAGGGGGTCATAGGTTGACCTATGACCTCTTTCGACCCATTACACTATGACATATGTCCCTAGGGGTCCTAGGACCCCTAGGGACGTATTCGAATATTTAATATGAGTCAAAGGGGGTCATAGGTTGACTTATGACCCCCTTCAACTCATTTAAGGACAACATATGTCCCTAGGGGTCCTAGGGCCGTTAGGGATGTATTCGAATCTTTCATATGGATCAAAGGGGGTCATAGGCTTTCGACCCATTTAAGGATGTCATATGTCCCTAGAGATCCTAGGGCCCATAGGGACGTAATCAAATCTTTCATATGGGTCAAAGGGGGTCATAGGTTGACTTGTGACCCCCTTCGACCTATTTAAAGATGATGAGATGTATTTGAATCGTTCATATGGGTCAAAGGGGGTCATAGGTTGACCTATGACCCCCTTCGACACATATAAGGATGACATATGTCCCTAAGGGTCCTAGGACCCCTAAGGACGTATTCAAATCGTCTTTATGGGTCAAAGGGGGTCATAGGTTGACCTATGACCCTTTTTGACCCATTACATGACGACATATGTCCCTAGGGGTCCTAGGGCCCCTAGGGACATATTCATATCATTCTTATGGGTCAAAGGGGGTCATAGGTTGTCCTGTGACCCCCTTCGACCCATTTAAGGATGACATATATCTCTAAGGCTCCTAGGGACATATCAGAATCATTCTTCTGAGTCAAAGGGGGTCATAGATTGACCTATGACCACATTTGACCCATTTAATGATGACATATGTCCCTAGGGGTCCTAGGGCCCCTAAGGACATATCAGAATTGTTTTTATAGGTCAAAGGGGGTCATAGGTTGACCTATGACCCCCTTCGACCCATTTAAGGGTGACATATGTCCTTAGGGTTCTTAGGACCCCTAGAGACGTATTTGAATCGTTCATATGGGTCAAAGGGGGTCATAGGTTGACCTATGACCCCCTTCGACCCATTTAAGGATGACATATGTCCTAGGGACGTATTCAAATTGTTCTTATGGGTCAAAGGAGGTCATAGGTTGACCTATGACCCGCTTTGACCCATTACGTGACGACCTATGTCCCTAAGGGTCCTAGGGCCCCTAGGGACATTTTCGAATCATTCACATGGGTCAAAGGGGGTTATAGGTTGACCTATGACTCCCTTCAACCCATTACATGATGACATATGTCCCTAGCGGTCTTAGGACCCCTATGGACGTATTCGAATCATTCACATGGGTCAAAGGGGGTCATAGGTTGACTTATGACCCCCTTCGACCCATTACATAATGACATATGTCCTTAGGGGTCCTAGGGCCCCTAGGGACGTATTCGAATCTTTCATATGGGTCAAAGGGGGTCATAGGTTGACTTATGACCCCCTTCGACCCATTTAAGGATGACATATGTCCCTAGGGCTCCTAGGGCCCCTAGGGACATATTCAAATTGTTCTTATGGGTCGAAGGGGGTCATAGGTTGACTTATGACCCCCTTTGACCCATTTAAGAATGACATGTCCCTAGGGGTCCTAGGGCCCCTAGGGACGTATTTGAATCATTCACATGGGTTAAAGGGGGTCAAAGGTTGACCTATTATCGCCTTCGACCAATTACACGATGACATATGTCCCCAAGGGTCTTAGGACCCCTCGGGACATATTTGAATCGTTCATATGGGTCAAAGGGGGTCATAGGTTGACCTATGAACCCCTTTGACCCATTTAAGGATGACATATGTCCCTAAGGGTCCTAGGACCCCTAGGGACGTATTTGAATCGTCCTTATGGATCAAAGGGGGTCATAGGTTGACCTATGACCCCCTTTGACCAATTACACAATGACATATGTCCCTAGGGGTCCTAGGGCCCCTAGGGACATATTAGAATCGTTCTTATGGGTCAAAGGGGGTCAAAAGTTGACTTATGACCCCCTTCGACCCATTTGAGGATGACATGTCCGTAGGGGTCTTAGGACGCCTAGGGACGTATTCGAATCATCCTTTTGAGTCAAAGGGGGTCATAGGTCTCCTTTGACCCATTTAAGGATGACATATGTCCCTAGGGGTCCTAGGGCCCCTAGGGACATATCAGAATTGTTCTTATGGGTCAAAGGGGGTAATAGGTTGACCTATGACCCCTTTTGACCCATTTATAGATTATAATACTAATAAGATAATATATTATTATATATTATTAACATAGCTCATAATAATAATAATATATTATAGATTATAATAATAATATATAGTAATAACACACACACACACATATATGTATGTGTGTGTGTGTGTGTGTGTATTACGTTATTATATTTAAGATTATATATTAATAACATTTATTAATAATAGAGCTCATAATAATAATAATATATATTACGTTATTACATTTAATAAAAATATAGAAAAAATAATAATAATATAAATTATATTTATAGATTATAATAAGAATAACATAATTTATTATTATATATTAATAGATAATATGTTATATCTTTAATTTTAAACGTCATTATATATATGTTATATCTTATTATATATCGCTATATACTAAATAATATACTATTAACATAGTATATATATATATATATATATATATATATATATATATATATATATATATATATATATATATATATATATATATATATAAAGCAATTATATACTATATAAATATAAGAACAAATATATTACCCACTTAAATATATATATATATTGCCCACTTGATGCACAAAAACATCCTATAATATACTACTATATACTAAAGCAAAAAGAGCATATAAAAATTATAAACAATGTCAAAAGTGTGCATATATATATATATATATATATATATATATATATATATATATACACACCCACAAATATATAAATATAAAAAATAAATATATTCATATATTTATATATAAATATATATTCATATATTTCTTAATATAAATATAAATTTAAAAATAAATACATATATGTATTTATATAAAGTAAATATAAATACATATATGTATTTATATTAATAAATATATATAAACAAATATTTAATTACTATCACAAACTGTTTTTCCCTCCAAAATTTCGTGGGGGACATATCAGATATCCGATTTTACTGGCATCAAATTTTAACTTATTCACTGTCCCTTCAAACCTGACATCACTTTTTGACTTTTTTTTCACAGGTTTTAAAAAAAGTTGCGTTTTGGGGCCCAACCAATAAAAAATAATTTGAAAATACAACCTTAGGTGTTCGATATTGTCATCTGAATGGGGAGCAGCAGTCGTCGAAAGGCTAAATGCAAAAGGAAGTTATCCAATGAAGACATTGCGACATATAGGGAAAGGGACAAAATGGGACACCGAAGAAAAAGACAAGGTATGATAAATATCAGTCAAGTTGACGATGAATTAGTCGAAGGTGAAATCAGAGTCAGATAATGAATATGTATAGTTGGAGAATGAAAATGTACCTATTGAAAACAATAATGCCGAAATTGACAATTTAGAGAATGAAAATTTTGAGGACAAAATGCTACCAAGTCATAATCCAAATTGCATAATTGACCATGTCGAACATGACAATGCACAAGAACCTTACATATCTCCTAATTATAATCGAAATGAAAGTTCTAGAACACCAAAATGGATAATTGAAATTGATGAAACGATTATTACTAGTTTGGAAGGGAAAAAATTAGAAAGAACCATTCGGTTATGGGCTACAAGACTATATAACATGTTCTTCGGCAACAAGACAGTGGTGGAGCAATGTCAGCTTTTCATGCACTTATTAAAGATGCAAAAGATGAGACCTATGCTTTCCAAATGGAAGATTCGTGTCAATAATAAGTTGGAAATAAATACCATTATTGTGAAGAATCTTTTTAGTGCTCTCAATAGCATTGAGAAAAATAGCAGGGAGAAGGATAACGGAGCTGCTCGAAGGGTTATTACAACCTCTTTGGTAAGTCATCATTTGAGAAAGGGTAGATATATGAGACAAACTTGTATTGATTTGAATCTAAATCATACTACTTTGAGAAGAGCACTTAGTCAACGAGAGAAAATTGATGATCATCTTCAAAATGAAACATGGGCATTTGATAAGAAGCTATCCGATGATATGAAGGAAGAAATTACACAGTTTTGGCACTCTAACTCATGGGTATCACCCAATGCTAAAGACATGTTAAAGTTGAGAATTGACATCAGAGACCGCACACCACATCCTAAACAGTATTTGGAGGTAAGTCAAACTATGTTGTTCAAACAATTTAGAGAGAGTCATCCAAGTCTTCATATATCACAAAGGGCTTTTGAATCTTTGAAGCCATTTCATTGTGTGCCACTCAAATTTTGAAATACATGATGTTGTAAATATCATGTTGAGTTTTCTATGCACCATGAACTATTACGCTCCATCCGTTCTACTTTGCATACTAAAGAAATGTTGGAGGATTGTAGAGCTAGTGGGCTTCCAAAATCATCAAGAGACTTGCTAGATCAACTTTAATGTCATAGAGTTGATGGTTGTTTCTTTTATAGAAATACTTGCTGAAATGAGAAGTGTTCAGAATGTGGTGGCTTATCCAAGTTTGACACATGTTTTCATGAGGGGTGCAAACAAGATCTTGGAAAGACAATAGTGGAAAAAAAGGTATATGAAATGGTGAAATACAAATTGAAGAGTGGGGGTGAGAGCTCTAGATATGAATTGGTTGGAAAAGATATCAGTGTGGCTAGTTTTATTTCAGATTTCAAGGAAAATCTTTTCTACAAGTATGCAAGACATAGTCACAGGTCTCAGTGGTTGGATCAACAATTTAGAATGTGTAAGGATACTTTTTCCATTAGCACTATTGTATCAGTTGTTGATTTTGCTGAGAACTACACATTGCAACCTCAAAATGAGACACAATATCAGTATTACAACTCCATTTAGATTGCTATTTTCATTCACATAACATATAGACATGCCCCTGATAGTGCGAAAGATAATAGGAAGATTATTAGAGAGTATCATTTTTATATGAGTGATGATAGATCTCACTCTCACGAGTTTGTGCAACATTGTTTCGAGAATTATTTTGATTTCTTACATGAGCATACAATTGCTATGGATAGACACATCATTTGGTCAAATAATTGTACAGGTCAATTCAAGAATGCTCACATGTTTTATTGGTTGTGTAGGATGCACGTAGAGAGAGGCGTGCCTCATATTTGGAATTTTTTTGAGTCCGGCCATGGAAAAGGGGAACATGATGGAGCATTGGCATGTGTGAAGAGAGCTCTAGTTAAGGAGCAACTGAAGGTTTCAACATCAGAGCTTCTTGATGCTCGTAGCATTGTTGATTGGTGTAGTTTAGCATTATCATAGGGGGGGACTCTTGATTCAGTGGTACACAGGTTCTTTTGGTTGGTTGAGGAAGGGTCCATAGCTAATAGATTAGATTGTGCTACAGCGAGAGACTCATCAAAAATGCATTCATTTTGGAGCTCTGATTCTAGTACATGGACCATTTGGACACGATAGCTAGCTTGCTTTTGTCCTAGTTGTTTTCAGTGTGATTGGGATCACTGTGAGTCAAGTGAGTGGGTGGATACATGGGCTCCACATTATCTTACTCCATTGTCTATCATACCCTCTATCAGAAATGATGACATGGAAAGTTCACTTGAGCATAACCATCTATCAGATCTACTTTAGCCAAGACATGTCTTTGCATTGGTTGCACCACAGGGGAATGATGAGAAATCCGATTATTGGTTAGCATGTTGTGTAAGAGGTAAACAAAAACTTACACAACCGATCACAAATGATGATGGATTCACATATCCTACTGGTTCAGTGGTTGTCGCTAGAACATGGCTACAGACATACATGCTTAGAAAGAACGAAATTCCTACATTCGAAGACTATCAGAAGCACAAAATAATTCTCATATATTTGTATCTTATTATAGCAACAAATGTAAAGTTGTTGAAGCATCAAGGAAGACCAAAAGTAAAACAACTTTTTACTATTGCTAATGCTGATCATAAAGCCCTGTTGGAGACCCTAAAATAGAGAGAGGACCCTACTGGAACACTCGACTAGGTATATTTACTTCTTATGTTATTTTCTTCATAATGATTCAATGAACTAATGATTATCTTGTTTAATACAATAAGTTACTAATTTTTTTTTATGATATTGGAATGTAGGTACATCATGAAGAGTTGGGGAGGGGGAGGCAGGGGGTGGGTGGTGTTTGGGAGAATTCATAAGATTTATGATGTATTATGATGTAAAATGTGAACTTTTTTTTTGTATATGATTTTTTTAATAATGAAAAAGACAGGTTAAATTAGTTGCACATTGTAATTTGTATTTTGATAGGTTCTTTGTAAGGAATTATAAGAGGAAGATATTGAACAAGTTCTTGCAAATCATAGTTGCATGTGATACAAGTCTATAAGGACAATTTTAAGAGCATTTATAACTATATGAAAGATAATTGCTTGCGGATATCTTATTACAAGTTTGGCTTTTTTCTTATTTGACATAGAGGGTGACATTATGATTATTAAAACTATTTTTATCAAACTAATCAAATAAGAAAAATTTAGGAAACGGATGAACAATTAGAATACTTGATTTCTTAAAAAATAATTTGGGGAATGTGTCAATAAGTTTGAATACTCATTTGTAATGAGGCATTGAAAGAATAAGTGATTTTATGATTACAAGTACATGTAAGCCTTTTACTACAAGTTTTATCAATGCATTTCATTATTTTTTATGGTGTGAGGTTTCCATTGTATATTTTACTTATTATTTTTACTTTTGTAATAGATACAAGACCCCATGGTGCAACTATAAGCCTTGGGCATCAATTGGTCCAATAAAGTGGATTTTTTGTTATCTCTATGTTTTTTAGGCAGTCTAGGTGTTTATAACAATAGTAGGGTCCCTAGGCATTTGTGGAATCCATTTACAAGCAAATTTGCAATAAAAATTGTAACTCCTAACAACAAAATCCTCATTATGCCCATTTTAAGGGAGGTTGTCATATTTGCATTGAATTGGGTGCATGAGGTTTTGGGTCATACTTGTGGAAGGATTAAGTCATATTGCAAGTTTGAAGGGTACTTGCTTTATAAAAGTGGTCTAATTAGGCCTAATTCTGAGACAAATTGCTTTGTTCCATACAATCTTTCCAAAGGAGTGATATCTGATTTTTAGATATGTTATAAAACTCAAAAAAGTGTATCTGAAAAGCTAGTTTATTTTCTTGGTGTTTTGGAAAGTTTGGGAGAAAAATCAAGAAAACAGGGTCTACTGATCCAAAGAAGAGAATAGCCTAGTAAAGGGCAAAACTGGTATCTTTTGTATCTACTGAAGATTCGTGGGTTTGGAAACCTTAGAAACATGTTGGTTGAAGTTTTTTAAGGTGTGTAGAGGTGGAGGGAACACTTGGTGAATGTAAATCCAAGTTTGGAGTCTTTGGTGGCATTGTGTGCATTTGGGAACACCATTGAAACATAGGGGTTGGGTCCATATTGTGTTTGAATTTGCAAGTTTGTGGTTAGATCCTCCATCCTTTGCATCAAATGGTATTAGAGCATCAACAAGGTCTTTTGGGAGTAGATAAGTTGTAGGTTTCGTCATCATAGGAGTCTTTGTCATCCTTAGGGTGCTGGTCCCTTTTTTGAAGCCTTGGAGTGTCTAATTCCTCCTTGTGTGTCCCAGAGTTGAAAGGTACATAAGTGGAGTCCAAAGATTTCTTGGTGAGGAAAGACAAAAAATTAGTGATTTGGCCCTTGGGAAGGAAGAAAACTTGTTGTGAAAATGCCTCCTAAAAATCAAATGGCTAGAGAACTTGAAGAATTGAGAGAAGAGTTGGAAAGAGAGAAAAGAGAGAGGAGAGAACATGAAGCATCTAGAGTGAGGGAAGAAAGATAGATGAGAAGAGGGAGGCTGTAGCTTATTGCAAGGATAGAAGCCTTAGAAAAGGAAAGGCAAGAACCTAGAGGAGAAGAGGTTAGAGGAAGAAATCATGGAGAGAACCATGAAGAAGAAGAGGTTGGTAATACAAGGCAAGAGCATGAGACAACAGATGATCCTGAAGAAAGGAGATTTATGAGAATCATTAAGGCAGTACAAGGTAATGGTGGGAAGAACCATATTGATTTGCCAATATACCAGGGTAAAATGGATAGTGAAGAAGTGCTAGGGTGGATAGAGGCCCTTGAGAACTACTTTGATCTTGAAGACATAGAGGCAAATAAGAAGTTAAAAGTAGCAAAAGAAAAACTGAGAGGAACAACACTCAGTTGGTGGACTAATGTTCAGAATGAGAGAGAGGAAAGGTGGTGCAGGGCACCTAACCTATGTGGGAGGGGGGAACAAGTATCTATGTTGCTGGACACCTTGCCACTCCATGAAAGCGAGGATTCAAGTAGATTAGGAAGTTGGAATAAAGGTTTGGTCCATATTTTACAAGTTGGTCTATGTTTTGTAATAAAGGCACATGTAAGGCCCACGAGAATTTTGGTGTGGTTATAAACCAAGTGACTCCATGGGACCAAAAGGCCTTAGAATAGGGTATTTAGAGTCTAAACAGTATTAGTAAAAAGTGGTTATTTGTTTATTTTATGGTTGGGAATGCCTATATGGTTGTTCCAACAGTCATGTAGACCTTTATATATGTCATATGTGATCTCAGTTGAAAGGGGGAGATCAGAGTGTACGGTGGTTTGGAGAAAAAAACAATAAAAACTTCAATTTTTTGGAAATTTACTAGTAATCACTCGGCTGTTACGCTGGTACAGATCCGTACAAATTTTTTATGATTTCTAAGTGTATGAAATAGTTGTAGGGGTGAGTTAGGAAACTTTTGGTTTTGGTTTGACTCAAAAAGGAGTTGGGGTTTAAAAGTTATTTACATTTTAGTAGAAGGTGGTCTGAAAAGCCTTGTTTCCTAGACCCTTCCACAAATGCATCCCTAACTTGCATTCCCATCGGTGGCACCCTCTGTAACTGAGGGATATGCAAGTTAGGAGACTAGGAAACATAATGCCAGAGGTTGGAGGCCTGGAGAGAAGGGAAACTATTTTTCCAAGTCGGCCCTAGGTCAAGCAAGCCCATGTGCTTGACCAATTTTTGTAAGGTAATTGGTGACAGTCATGGTTGTAGGCACTTCTGATCAGTTTGAGTGCTGGAGTTGGATGCATTGAGTGTGTTGGAGATTGCCTTAAGTTTTTTGGGTCTTGCGAACCCACCGTGCCCATTCTTCCTTGAAGCCCTAGCCTAACTTAATCAACTAGGCCTAGGTACCAAGAAGCAGTTTGGAGGGTGCTGGAGCAAGATCAGCCCAAAAGCTTTTGGATTCTTAGTAGGTGCCAAGAAGGGTGTTTGGACCTATGGAGAAGTCCCTATGCTGTTAAGGGATACTGGGAGAAAAGTGCAAAGAAGCTAATTGGAAGTCTACAAGGTTTATAGGCCTAGAAGTGCAAAGGTGTGTTGAGAGTTTGGTGGAACCAAAAAAATTGATGATTTTGGGTTGGAATAGTACGTCCATGATTGTCTCCATTTTTGGTGACAATTGGTGAGGCTTTTGAAGTGGTATTGCCTTGTTTGGCTTGGAGGTTGAGTATACCCGAAGTGGGTAAGAGGACTTGTGAGAAGTCCTAGAATCCTAAGTTGGATTGTAACAACCATTATTGGCTTGTGGAAGGTATTTGCTATAGAATCTGCATCAAAAGGGGATTGAATAAGATTTCAGAATGGGAGAGAATGAAGACCATGGTGAGAAATCAATTCTTGCCATCTGATTTAGCAATCCAAATAAAGATAAGAAGGAACAATTTGAAATAGAGGGATATGGATGTCATGTCCTATACTGAGCAATTCCATACCCTGAGTATTAGGGGAGGACTGGAAGATGAAGATGAGAAGGTGGCTAGATACATTAATGGCCTCAAGTACAATATTCAAGATGAAATAGGATTAAATGTACCAAGGACACTTGGAGAATGTTTTTAGTTGGCAATCTGGGCAAAGGAGAAGTTGAAAAGAAAGAATGAGAGGCAAGCAAATTAGAGAGGAGGTGGAACAATGAGAGGCAAGAAAATAAGAGAGGAGGTGGAACAATGAGAGGAAGAGGTGTAAGAAGTCTGTTTGACACTTCAAACGATCAAGACAAAGATAAAGGAAAATAGATTACATTTGAGACAAGAGGAAGTTTCGGGGGAGGAAGATTTGGAAGTGGAAGAGGTAATAGTGTTTTCACAGGTAAATGCTTCACATGTGGAGGAGTAGGCAATCAATCCTACAAGTTCCTTGAGAAAGATGTGGATTTCAGGAAGGAGGAGAGGAGAGTCACTTTGAGCCAAGGAGAAGAGGAAGAAATGAAGTATGATAATGCAGACCTTGAACTTGAAGTAGAATATTTGATGGTGAGAAGAGGACCACAAATACAATAACAAAAGGAGACCAGACCATCCATTTTCAGGACAAATTGCATGAGCCATGGTAAGATTTGTAAGATGATAATAGACTCTGGTTCCTTTGATAATTTAGTGTCTTATGAAATGGTAAATAAACTAGGATTGAAGAAGTATCCTATTGATAGACCATATAGGGCATCTTGGGTCAGTGATGCACAAAATATTGTTGTAAGGGAGCAAGAAATAGTGGATTTCTCTATAGGAGAATATAAAGATCAAGTTATATGTGATGTCATTCTAATGACATGCTGCCATGTAATCCTTGGAAGGTGCCTCAAGGAACACTATTCATTTTCGATCATCAAATGTTTATATAGTACACAAAGATGGTGTGAAGTTTAAGCTAAATCCTTTGACTGGTCATGATGAGGAAAGAGTTATTTGTTTTGGCAAGAAAGATTTTGTGGACTTGCAGGAGCAGAGGGAGAGTAAACATGATATGATAGATCTGCCATTGAAGCCATCTCTTTTGGTTATGAAGGATGAGATTGTTCAAGACAAAACTCAGAATTCTACTTACAAGCATATAATGATAGCAAAAGGAGTGATGATAGGAATAGTATGGTGTCCTTTGGTGATGAGAGTGAACAAAGAAGTGAACATATCCATGGTGGATAAGAGACAGGGTCAGCATGACCTCAGACAACAAGTTATTCAGCCTTTGTCAAGGATAAAACATGACTGTTCACAATCAGCAGGTAGTAAGGTTACCATGCTTGGTAACAAGGATCCAATGCTTTTTGTTTCTAATGATTTGTATGCAGGTGTGCAGGGTAATACATTGCAGGTGCAAAGTTGCAAACATCCCTCTAGAAGGTTAGAAGGAAAGAAGATAGTACCCCTTAAGTCTTGGGACAAGAGTTGCTTTGAAGGTGGGTTGTTTGGTGCAGGGGCACCTATTAAATCATCTAAGAGAGCCTTGGTACCAGATGAAGATAGAGGATCAAAGACATCATTGATTGTTAATTGGGATATATTAAAACCAATAATGGAATTATGTAATAAACAATGTACTTTGAAAGACAAAAGTCATAAAAGTCCTAGTAAGGACCTAAGGGCAACATGATGTAAAATGGCCAAAAGAGCCATATGGGGTAGTCTTAGGATAGTTTCATACTTAGTTGCATTTAATAAATCCATATGACCAATTTTGAGTCAATGGAATACTTTAGAAAGTTAGGGAATGCATAAAAACTATAGTTTGAAATTTGAATTTCAAATTCAAATGATCATATTAGTTTTGGAGGGAAAGTAGTAATTTTGTATTTGTTTGATTAAATAAACCTTTGTAACCAACTTGGTCGGTTGGACAGGTGCATATAAGCCTATTTAAGTTGTAATGAACATATGCAAGACATGAATCATTATTGGTATGGAAAATATCACAGAAATTGTACGAAACAACAATCATACTTTCCTCTGCATCAATAAGAAAAATAAAAAATAAATGATACTTATACATACAATGGGGTTCTCTGTGCGAATGGAAATCCCTAATGATCTAGGACGTCGAATCTGTATAGGCTCATCGCCAGTAGCCACACCCTATATACAATAAAGAATGTAATTAAATGGGATTACCATAAACATTTTACAAGAATGCATCAATATTTAATAAAATAGAAAACATCTAATTACCTTTCCTTTTTTAGTGCATGCTGGCTCACCCCCCACACTTTGTCCCCCTGGGGCAGGTGGTATCTGCAAGATAAAAGAAAGATTAGCAACCATATATGCTACAATATCAAATAGAAAAAAAAAATGCGAACACAACATAATGTGCCATAGATGTCTCAAGGCCAAATGAAATGGCCGAAGTGTAGCATCGTCTATCTGTTTGAGCTCCTCCTCGGTCATCAACTAAACATGAATGAAGATCACATACATGTAAAAGTCAGTATGGCTTAAAAATTAAAATTACTCTATTATAAAAATTAACTTTAAATCGCATATGTCATAACAAAAAAATGTATACACGTACCAACACCGAAGGAGTCCATGCCTCTGCATTCCCCTCCTCTCTCGCATCAGGGTCTGTAGCCTCTGCACGTGTGTTTGGTGTATCCTCATCTAATACAAAATGATACTCAGGAAGATCACCTATGGGACCCAGGCAAATATTCTTGCATGTAATACAAGTGTGAGGCACACAAACATGTGATGAGCTAGCCGATGATGAACTGGCACCAACATCATCAACATGAGGAGGCAGGACTGACCTAGCCTGAGATATCATTAGGCTACTTAGCCTATGAATGGCTATAATGGTCTGAGAGCTAGCCTCTGCCATAATATCTAGATGCTGCACTCGAGGAGGGGGGGAGATATCAGTGGGGGGGACAAAAGTGCCAATTTTCTTCCACTGGAAGAGGGTCTATCGTGAGGAGCTCCTAGTCCTAAGCCCATGTTGGGCTTCATGCTCCAATAGTTCACTTTAAGTTTCAACACAAATTCTGCATATAATTTTCTAAGAAAATAAAATGGTATGTCTAAATTGCCATGTGGAGGGATATCAAAGACCATCCACCAACGATCCCAAAAATTTGCACGTATGGCGTCATTTGTGCACCATTTAATCGATAGTTTGGATTTTTTTAGGTCAACTGGTATACCTATTTTTGGGTTAGCAAAAAGGCTAGCCAAATCATCTTTGGTTATGTTGAGGGCCACGACCTCATCATAATCCAAACCATCATCAAACATTTGGTGCATTTCATCACGCCAATGAAGAGTGGCATTTTGTTGGTTCGTAAGGGTTTCAATGTTATCCACTATGGTGTTTAACGTGGATAACATAGGAGCCAGTGCAGGTACATTATTATATGTTCTATGCAAACCTCTCAACTCGATGAGATTTTCATTTATCAAATCCTCGATTCGAGGAGGGTTTTGAGGAGGTAGAGGATCATTTGGTGGACGGTTTTGTGGGGGTACTGGATCGTTTGGTGGTGGGTTATGAGGAATGTTATTCCATGCCTCAGTGTCATCATTCTGATCAACCATTCCTATTGAATTGCAAAACGTAATATATATTAAAAAAATCTAAATTTTAACCATTTTTGTCAAAAAAACCCTAGATTCAACTAAAATAAACAAAATCATCCTAAAATCTATTGAATTTAGGTTAAAAATGAGTTGGGAAAAAAAAAACCTGAATATCTGATATTCGATCTTGTATCTGATATCCAATGGATAATGGTAATACTGGCCCCAAATTAACGTGAAATGAGGGCCCGCGGGTCTGTGATTTTATTTTATCCTATGCATAGGTATCGGATATCCGATATGGCTGCAATAACATATAATGACATATAATATATAACATATAATATATATTACATTTTATATATTTTTATATTATATTATATAAATATTATATTATTTACTATATATTATAATATAAAATATTATATTATATAATAACATTATTATTATATTATATTATTATAGTGTATTATATTATATTATTATAATTTATAATATATTATACTTTTTTATTATATATTATATTATATCTTATATATATTATATTACATTACTATATATTATAATATATTAAATATTATATTATATTATTATAATATAATATATTATTATAATATAATACATTATAATATTATTATTATAGTATAATATTATACGATTATAATATTATTATTTAAAAATATTATATTATAGTATAATAATAATTATAATAATAATATTAAATAATAATAATAATAATAATATTTAATATTATTATTATAATATAATAGTATGATATATTATTTAATAATATTATTATTTAATATGATATATTATTTAATATTAATATTAAATAATAATATCATGTATTAAATAATAATATTAAATAATATATCATACTATTATAATAGTATGATATATTATTTAATATTATTATTATTTAATATGATATATTATTTAATATAATAATAATAATGATAATAATATATCATAATAATAATAATAATATTAAATAATATATCATATTAAATAATAATAATAATATTGGTATAATATTATTACTCTAATTATCGGATATCCGATCACATATCGAATATTCGATTTTAAATCAGATATCTGATAAGGCTTGGTCGTACCTTCCAGGTTTGGTTCCTGGATAGGTGAAAAAAAGTTAGAGCAGATTTTGAAGCGCTTTTAGGCGTCTTCAAACTCTATTTTTTTCACATCACCACTTTTTGGCACACCATGATCCTGCACATACCCTTTAGAAGAAGATATATATATATATATATATATATATATATATATATATATATATATATATATATATATATATAGAACAACCACAAGGATTTGAGTTCAAAGGTAGGGAGAACTTAGTATGCATATTGAAGAAAAGTTTATATGGCTTAAAACGACAATGGTATATAAAAATTTGATAGTTTTATGATTGAGCACAAATATAGTCGGCATCATTAGATGATTTTGTTTATTTTAAGATGTTGGATGATGATAACTACATTGTTTTATATTTATATGTTGATGATATGCTTGTGGTGAGATCTAACATGGATCACATTAAGAGTTTGAAACAATAGTTAGCAAATTCCTTTGTGATGAAGGATTTGGGGGAAGAAAAACAAGTCATTGATTATTTTTTTTTATAGAGAAAGGAAGAATAGGAAATTGACTCTATCTTAAGATGATTATGTTGAAAAGGTTTTGCATATATATGGTGGTCACACAATACTAACTCCCACTTTTTGGCCAACTTTGACACTGAAACAAATATTTTTTTTAAAAAAAATCACTTTTAGACATGTATTGTGACACCCCACTTAGGAGCCCATGAGAAAGAAAACTAGCTAGACATAAAGTTGATTCAATTTTTTTTTGAAAGCATTACACAACAACATGAATGTGGAAGCAAGGTAATTTATAACTTTATTAAGATATGCTTAAACATTTAATAATATTACTTTAATCCTTCTAACTTTTTCAAAGGTTCCCAAGACAATCTTACTTTAAACAACACTAATTACACTAGTAAGTTAGATCATATTTCACATATAGTATAGAATAAATAATGTATTGTTATAATCACATATAACCTATATCATATAACTTGTTAAATTAAGAGATTGCACTACTAGATATGCTCAAGTAAAAATGACATTCATTACATATTTGAATAGCAACAATCACTACTTCTTAAACACCACCACATCCAACAACTGCAACTATACACAAGTCTCAACAACTATGTCTGAAATTAGATAAATGATCATAAATCAGAACTTTATTAATATCTTAGCTATATGAATCATTATTAAGAAAATTTTCTTCTACAATAGTATGACAATAACAGTTGAAATGATCTATTAGGTTTAACACTACCTTGCTTGTTCAGATCTCTATTTTTCTTAGTTTCTCTCTTCTTTGATCTCTTACTAGCTGATTCACACCTTCTCGCTTTTAATTTTCACCTAACTCTACTTTGACCTTCTCTCCGCTCTTCTCAGTTCTCCTTACTTCTTTTAGCTTCTTCTTCTTCAAAAATAGTTCATAACCATCCAACATTCAATCAACACCCAAAAATTTTCTCCAACTTCTCCTTAAATAGTAGTCTCTCTACTTCCAGATTCTTCCAGGTTTTGCTGCTTAAACATAATGATCTATCTCATATGTACTATACTTAGTCACTTAGAAAATATAACTTTGATAGAACTTTGTGCTCATCATTATCCTTTTACAATACCCATCATCATATCTTCATTGTATTTTTCTAGTCGTAGATCTTGTAATAAACTTTTACATTAGCCTTCAAACTTCTCAAACATTCTTTATTTTCACTAAAATTGGCCTCATATTCCATCTTTATAAACTTTTTCTTCTGGTTGTTACTCAATGAACATAACATTTCACTTGAACAATACATCACCCAATCAATACATGATTACTCGACTAAAAATTATCTTTTAACTTACTTTGCCAACTGCTTGGCGATAACTATAGTCACTCGATGAACATTGTCTTCCTTCTTTCACCTTGTCACTTAGTGTAGCTTCTATAGCTCATTACATTAAAGAATTACATAATTGTAAAACAATCAAACTAACACTACATTATAGTTGTCCAACTAACTCAAGTACCCATTGAATTCCATACTTATCAACTTTGTCATCAACATAATTTTTTCAAATCCTCTTCATGAATCAATTGATATGGAACTCTATTGAATTAGCATAATTTCTAATAAAATAAGACCTTACATCAATGAAAAAATAAAAACTGATATGACTCTTTTACATACATTTGCAACATTCTTAGTTATATCATCAATTAGGGCTAACATCAACACTCCCTCTTAGCTAGGAAGGATAAACATAAGACATATATTACACCATTGATAATGATAGGAATGAAACATAAAGGAAATCTTTGATTAGAAGATTTCCATTATTCTGATATCACATTTGATATCATGAGTATTGGTCTTCTAGAATATCAACACAATATATTCAGTACATAATAAAAAATATTGATATCATGAGTATTGGTCTCCTAGAATACTAACATGTGATATTCACCAAGTACTAAAAAAGATTTGATACCACATCTCATATCATGATTATTGGTCTCCTAGAATATCAATTATATTCACCAAATATTCAAGTAAGGTTTGATATCACATCTGATATCTTGAGTGTTGATCTCCTATAATATCAATGATATTCACCAAATACTCTTTGAGTAATGGCCTTCTAGAATGTTGAGATGCAAGATATTTTAGAATATATAATCCACCAATATAACTAAGTTGGGGGGAGGGGGGTGTCTTAATGAGTTATCCAACTATTGTCACAATTATCAACCTTATTACATCTTAACCATATGAGAAATATAATAAAAAACAATAACAAGATACTCATACACAATATCTCCAAATATGTTAACTAGGGAAACCCTTGATCAAAGGGAAAACCCCAGCGGGGATGGTACCCACAAGATTATGTAGTAATATAAATATTTCTTGTTAGAAGATGGACCCTATTAGGATTCTATGAAATATATTTAGCACATATTAGTCCCTATTAGAAGACTTTGGATCCCTATTAGTAGATCCCAACCTTGTTAGGAGTTGTTCCAACTTTGTTAGGAATTGTAGAGGGAAGATGGACCCACTATCCAAATGATCTCTTTATTATTCCTTGTAGAATGATAGAATTGAACTATACTTCTCATTTCTCTTTCCTCTTTCTTATCAATCAAACTTCTTCTTCTTCTGATCTTGATACCAGATCACTAACTTTGCATCCAATAATCTCTTGGATCTCTTACTCACATTTACCAAACACTTTGCTCTTGTTCGCACATTTCAAACTTGATACCTATTTACTCAATCAAGGAAAATACTTTCCTTTATACCAAGCCCTCAAAAAAATTCCATGAGTCAGCCTTGAGACTTTCCTAATTAATTATAATAGGATCTCAATAAGATAATTAATTATTTTGTGCTCACACAACATTGTCGGCTCATAATCTTTGCAAATTCTCACACGTGCGACTCCAAACTTTGTGCACTTGCTGACATGATCTTCAAACTGTCCTCTATTACTGTATAACTTTAAATATCCTAATTCTATCTCTCTTAGGAGATACAATCCAATCATGAAAAATTGATCATTAGGTACTCTATTTCTATATTGCTCTCTATAAATCAAATATATCTTCTTCATGTCTTCAACTTACTTCATGCGCACTTAATCTCATCATCAAGACACAATGTAGAACATGTCCTTAACCATGCTTCACCTAAACATTAATCCTCTATCTATATGACCACATCTCCATTTTCTACTCTATCAATCTTCATAAAAACCATACTATGTTGTCATCAATGACAAACACAGTCATGAATGCAACATGTCAATTATTCTACATGCTCTCCAATGCTTAGGATACTCCCCCAAAGGAATAACCTCAACATTCATGCTAAAATTCTCTCCCTTTAGCATTGATAGCAACATAGATGAAAAACATCTAAGTTCTAGGAATACCAAACAATACTCTGGTTCAACTACTATTGTAGTCATCTTTTCAAATCCTCTTCATCAATCAAATATGAAATCCTTTGGAAAACTTCTCTATTCTACAACTTTTAGGATTAGCATCAGTTGCTCATACTCTAAAAAATTCTCAGCTTCTCTCCATACAATGTCACTCTTTATTGACATCAATCTATATTTATCTTCCCCTTTGGCATTAATAACTCTTCATGTTGTGTATCTCCCCCATAGGGATATTCCTTCTTTTTGTTTACATGAATCTTTCCAAATCTCCCTAATAAAGATATGCTCATCTTTCCCATTAGGAACTCTTTTATACACCCCCCCCATTGGTTTCCATACAGATGCTTTTCATGTACACATCTCCCCCATTGACATGTTGATATGAGATTGTTTTGAGGTAAAGAACTTGTAATGGAACAATCATTATTTTGTCAATGATGTCAAACCTATTACCTGCTGATGAGACAATTTTTTTTCATCTAAAATCTATCATTTAGTTGATTGATGAAGAGTATTTGAAAAGAGGAGATATAACCTAGAGAAAGGTTGAGTTATTTGGTATGCAAAAGAAGCACTAAGACCAAGTAAGAAATTGATACTATAGTGTATTGTTTATCTACTCAAAGTTTGAAATGAAAGGTTACTCAAGTCAAGATTGGAAGAAGATCAAGTAAGAAAAGTGTCTACCAAGCCTTGCCAAGAAGATAGTACAAGCCAAGAAGAAATCAGTAGAAGCTAAGCGAAAAACAAGAGGTGCCAAGCAAAGATAAAAAATAGTGCAAGCTGAGTTATCGTTAGTATATTTCAAGTAAAGTTTAGTTGGTATCGAGCATCAGTAAACTTTAGTGATTTTTCGAGTGAACTAGTGTTGGCTAAGTGACAAAGTAGTATAGATGACGAGTGACAACAAACAATGTTAAATTGAAGATTCGATGAATGTAAGCTGACTATTTTGTTTTCTTTAATTATGTTAAGCACGTGGAATATAACTATGATGAGTTGGTGGCACAAAATTCAGGGTAAACCATTTTGTGATGAATACAAGGAAGATTGTAGAGGAAGTTTCTAGAGGAACCAAATGGAAAAGTGGGTAGATTCATTGAATCCTTCCTAATCCTACCTAACCCTAAAATGGATGATTGTGGTTAAGTGAAAAAAGATCTAAATTTTCTATTTATAGAGATAGCTGGTTAGAAGGCAAGGTTGTCATGTGCAAGAACCTAAGGAAGACAAGAAGACTAGGGTATTGCTTCATTCAGTGGCCAAATAGAGGTGACTACAATTGGCATGCAAAGTAAGAAGGCTTAAGAGTATGGATGCTTGAAGGGTGAAAAAGGTATTAAAGTTGAAGAGTATGAATGCCGAGTAGAATGGAGGACTGAAACAAAGATTTGTAATCTGCAAGTCAGTTGTGATTTTTATCAAATCAAGCATTACTGTTACTTTCTAATCATTGTATTATTCTAGGGAAAATCTTTTAGATTAAGGTTGACCTAATAGTCATTTTTAAATCCTTTAACCTGGTGACATTCTAATAGAATGGTCTAATATTCTCTAATAATGCTCACTCCTAATAGGGTGATTGAAATCCTTTAACTAGGTCACATTTAACAATGTTTATTATAACCTTTAACTGGGTTGACCTTTCACATGGCATCACTTTAGAAGAGTGAGAATTGGTAGCACGTTTTTGGTGTTTTTTCCCAAATTGAGTTTCTACATAAAATCCTTGTGTCAAATTGTGTGAATTTTCTTATGTTATTTTCATGTTTATATTTCTGCAAAGTTGTTTTGACCTAGGATAGTATCCTACAAAGTTTAATTATTGTATGATCTAATGGATGTATGCATATTGAAGTTTAATGGATATGGGCCTACTAAGCATTGAAAGGTTTTATTTTTACATCTAGACCTTGGATAACTAATTCACCCCGCTCTCAATTATTCTAAAGAATTCTAATAATTGGTATTAGAGCCATAGTGCTTGAGAGGATTAGTTTGAAAGTACTAAAAGAAAAAGATCAGAGATGTCTAAAAGAGAGGTGCCCAAGCTTAACAAGGAAAAATATCCTGCATGGAAAATTTTGATGAAGCTACAGCTAGGAGGTCTTAGAGACCATGCATAGTCTGCCATCACCACTGAGCATGTTGATCTTGCTAGAGCCCCAACTGCTGATTATTTGAGAAAGAAGAAAGGACATAATCAAGCAATGTTGGAGATTGCCTCTGCCTTAAGTTACTTTGATTTGGATGACATCAAGGATTGTGATGGTGCAAAGAAGATGTGGAAGGGTTTACACACAATAAATGGAGGAGATAAAAATGTTTTGAGAGCCAAATCTAAAAGTTTAAGAGGTAAGTTCGATGACATGAGAATGCAAGAAGGTGAGAACATTGTTCAATATTTCTCTAGAATAAAAGATGTTATTAATACTATTAGAGGAGCTAATTGTATCATCGATGATGATACTATAGTAAGAAAAGTACTAAGAACACTTCTGCCCATCTATGCTATTAGAACTTCTACCATACAAGAACTAAGATGTATACCTAGTACTAATCTATCCCTTGAAGGTTTGGTAGGTAGGCTCATTGCCTTTGAACTCTCTAATTTTGATAATTTTAAATTTGAGAATGTTGAATCTTCTTTCAAAGCTAAACTATCACTAAAAGAACCTAAAGAGAAAAGGAAAAAAGTAAAATGTGTTTCTAGTGATAGTGATCCAGATGAGAAGGATGTAGAACAATTTGAAGAATTGTTGGTTGTTAGGATTAAACCAAAAATATAAATAACAATTACATGAAAATATAACCAATAACAAAAAATAATAGATCACACAAAAAGAACAAAATACACCAAGATTTTACGTGGTTCACTCAATCCTTGGGCTACATCCACCAAACAACAAGTCTGATATTATTATGATCTAGTGATTATAACCTAATTACAATTCGTAACCCCTTATAGCTCAATACCACCACAAGAACCAATTTTGCATCACAACTATATAAAAATCCCTAACTCTAAGCTCTTTTATACAAGTATTTTTACCACTTTAGGGTTATAATTAATAATTATATATCGGCCCAAAATCTCGACAAAATAGGGCCCAATTTTTTTTTTTCTGGGGTGATGGCCCAAGCCCCAAAGAATTTACGAAGTATGTACAATACTTTCCTGATTAGTCACCACAATCTAACACTGGCAAGGAGATTTCACAGAGGCAAAGGAAAATTCAAAGGTAAGCTACCTATCATGTTCTTTAATTGTAATGATGTTGGTCATGTTGCTACTAGATGTCTAGAGAAGAAGAACAATAGAAGTAGAGACATATACAGAAGAAAAAGAGATGAGGACAACAAAGATTACAAAGATAAAGGAAAGAAGTCTTGCTATATTGCTAAGAAGGAAACCAATGATGGATTTGACACCCATGATGATGAATTGGTGGATGTTGCAATGAAGGATGATTCATACGAGGATGAGGCAACTGCGCTAGTATCTTATGTGAACAAGAGTGATACATGGATCATTGACAGTGGGTGTTCACATCACATGACTGGAGATAAAAGTAAGTTCATTACACTTGATTATTATGATGGAAATAGTGTAAGGTTTTGTAATGATGCACCCTACCTGATAAAAGGAAAAGGATCAATCAAACTCATATACCTAATCATGTGTGACAATGCTTATTATGTAAAAGGACTTAACTATAACTTGTTGAGTGTGTCACAACTAAATAGTATAGGTTGCAAAGTTGAGTTTGAGAACAAGATAGCAAAGATCTATGACACTAGTGGGAAATTAATTGGGAAAGGTGATCAGACTAAAGATAATCTATTTCATCTTGATATGAATGATGCTACTTGTCTTATTATAGAATTTGATGATGTGTGGCTATCGAACAAGAGGTTGTGTCATCTTGACTTTCATAATTTAGTGAGTATCAGTAACATGAAAAGAGTCAAAGGTTTGCCTAAATTGAAGAAACCTAACATTATGATTTGCAAACAATGTCAGTTAGGCAAGGTGACAATATCTAGTTTTAAAAGTAAGACTTACACCTCTAAAGAAATTTTGGAGTTAGTTCATACTGATTTGTGTGGACCAATTGATGTGCAAAGCTACAAAGGTAACAAGTTCTTTATCCTATTTGTTGATGATTATTCCAAGATGATGATAGTTATGTTTTTGAAACAAAAATTTGATGCTTTCCAAATGTTTAAGTTGTACTTAGCTAGAGTTGGAAAGGAGACATGCAAAAGCTTGAAATGTTTGAGATCTGTCAGAGGTGATGAATTTACATCCAATGAGTTTGAGATGTTTTGTAATGATAGAGGAATGAAGAGAAAAACTTATGTACCTAGAACCCCTCCACAAAATGGGATTGCTGAAAGGAGGAACATATCTATAATGGACTGTGTTAGAACACTCATGATGGAGAAGAATGTTGCTTTGAAATACTAGAGAGAAGCTATAAGTACAGATGCCTATACCTTGAAATGTGTACAAGTCAAGAAAGATACTCATTCAACACCTTTTCAACTATGGTATGGATACTCACCCAATGTAGAATATTTTAAGGTATTCAGAAGCAAGTGCTACATTCTTAAGGATTTTAGGAATGGTAAATTAGATGTTAAAAGTGAAGAAGGTATATTCCTTGGCTTTTCCACAAGAAGTAAAGCAAATAAGTGTTTGAAAACTAACACAAAAAAGTTGTGGAAAGTGAAAATGTGAAGTTTGATGAATATACAGAGGTACATGAAGCTGAACCAATGAAGGAACCTAAAGAGTACAAATATTTTATATAATTTTACAAAGGTATGCATGCTTATGAAGATGTTGTAAACCAAGTTTTCAATTAACAACCAATTTTCATGATTTCCAAGTCACATACAATGAATGTTGAGTTGCATTCAGGAACTAAGTTATAGTTAGGAACTGAGTTGCAGACAGAAGCTATGACACATTTTGATTTTGTGATAAGTTTCCATGAAAGGGATTCCAATCTACCTATAGAGAAGTACATAGTGATTCTAAAGTTGACAGACTTATTGAAGAAAGAAGAGAAAAACCAAGATTGTCAAAGTATGTCAAAAGACATCATCCTATTGCACAAATTATTAGAGATAAAGAAGCTAGATGAATGACAAGGAATATGATGAGAAATGATACATGTTTTTTGAGTATTCATGAGCCTAAGATAGTGAAAGATGCCTTAGAGAATGAAGACTAGAGTAAAGCCATGAAAGAAGAGATTGATTAGATTCAGAAGAACAAGACATGGACTCTAGTTCCCATGCTAAAGGATAAGAATGTGATTGGAACTAAGTGTGTGTACAAAAACAAATTGTATGAAAATGGTGAAGTCACAAGAAATAAGGCAAGATTAGTTTACAAGGGGTATGTACAAGAAGTTGTCTTGGTCAATATTGATGCCTTTTGACTAGGTATTTTCTCTACAACTCGGTCTCTTCCATATCACTCGGTCTCTACCATTTCACCTCTAGATTTCTCGGTCTATGTTACATGCTCAATCAACATAAACAATTTTTACTGATGCTCAACAACCTTCATAAATATGTTCTTATGCATCTTCATATATGCAAATATGAACTTTGGCATATTTCATGTAAGGAACTAATGTATGATATATCAATTAAATATTTAGTTGCATACATACCTTTCTTGCTTAGTTTGAGATGATATGATCCCCTTCTCCATTAGATTGGGTGAGCTTAGCTCCATTTGCTCCACTATTTCTATCTTCTACTTTCTTTTTCCATTTTTGATTCATTTTATTCTTGATTTGATCAATTTCTACTTTACCTTTTCCTTTGTCATTTGTTTCATTTTCTAAATGTACCCGAGTCTTTCAATTATTGCTTAGACGTCCAAACTTGTGACATTTGGAACATGCATTTTTAGGTACATAATTCATCCTCTAATTTGTACAAAAAGGTTTTTCTGTGATCTACATTCATATGCTATATGCCCATCCTTCTTACAGTTATAACAATATCCTTCAAATCTAGATGTAGTAGATGAATTCCTCATTCTTGATCTGCACTCATATATTTGATGTCCTTGTTTCCTATACTAAAAATAGTAACCAATAAAATTAGGTTTAGGGTTTTGCATACTATGTTTTCTTTGACAAATATTTGTAGTATGACCAAGTGATAGCATGTTAGTTTTTCCTTTGACTTTGCATTCCTCAACTCTCCATTCCTAGATGATTCTCCTTGTTCAGTACATACATGTCATGATCCATCAGAACATCTAGATGAATTCATAAGTTCTTCAAAGTACTTCATTGCCTCTTTATGTTTGTTGAATCTCTCCATAGACTCTTCTCTCATTTTTTATTTAATTCTTCAGTATTTCCCTTTGTGATTTGAGATTGACACTTTTTACATCCTTGTGATTCAATTCTTGATTTGCAAGCATAAGCTGATTCATCATGTCCAGTTGAGTGTTAGTGAGATTCTACACATATGATATACTTTCTTCAAGTCTTGTAGCCATTACTCTTTTGTCTTCTCCAACTTTCTTCTTTTGTTTTGTATCCATTACTCTTTTGTCTTCTCCAAATTTCTTCTTTTGTTCAATCACTTCACATAATCTTGCTGATTGAATTTCATGTTCTCTTTTTAGTCTTCTTATTTCTTCATTAAGGAGTTCATTCTTTTCAAGTAGATCTACAGATTCTTTATCATTTAGATTGATTGATTCAAACAACCCTTTAATCTCAACTTATTTATAGGAATTTTTTTTTTAATATGGATAGAATTTTTCTTTCTCCTTTTTAGGAAATCCTTGAGATCTTGCCTTGCTTTCTCAAGTTTATGCAGTATGAGTTGGATGTCAATCACCTAATTTTTAATAACCTTGTCCAATTTGAAAGCCTCCATCTCCAATATCTAATCTCCAAGCAATTAAACTTTTCTCAGAGAACCAATGCTTTGATACCAATTGTTGACTGATGGAGGTATAGACAATATAACCAAGATACCGGGGGGGGGGTTGAATAGGAATCTTAAGTACTTTCTTGTTTTACCAATTTATTCATACATTCATCAGTTATCCTATGCATGTAAAATTTGTAATGATAAACTTACTGTAACATGTAAATATGATATATCAGATACATGAAAATAAACACATAACACAATATTTGTTACCCATAAACCCTCCAAGGTGAAGGTAAAACTATGGTGGGGAGGACACCCATAAATCTTGACTACTGCAATGGTTACAATGTTTGATCATAAAATATGATCTACCCTGTGAGGTGTCTTCCCTGTTAAAATCTTAAGAGACTGTTAGGTCTTACCCTGTTAAAGGATTTAACACTTACAAAAAAGTAAGGACTCTGTTAGGAGATTTACAAATATATGTTAAGACCACTCTGTTAAGAGATTTACCCTAATTCAAGTTCACTAGAACTGATTTAGTACCTAACTCTTGGTATGCTCTATAAGCTGATTTTGAGTCTTCTCCTTGCTAACTAATCCTCTCCTCTAATCTGATAATACTTGTCTTGCCCTTCACTACTATGATTAGGTCACTTGCTCTATTAAATGATAATATAACCCTTTCATTGACTTCTAATTTGATCTCGATCCTTCTTCACTATTCACATATTACTTCTTGTTTGCATGCATACACTTCTCTTCTTCATGCCATACTTCTCCTTCCTCTGATTTAGGTGTTATGATCTTCTCTATTTATAGAGTTCCATAAAAAAAATTCTAGATGCTTCCAAGATTAACCTCTCCATCTCAATCATTAATCACAACACAAAAATTTGTGATCCACATCATCAATGTGTAAAACTCTTTGTAACAACCTCTACATACATTAAATGTTCCTTCAATGTCAGCTTGAAATTTTTTTACCTCAAAACTTGTCCCATTCTCCACTTGTATGTAAAATTTGCATTTCTTGACCTTTACTATTTTCTGACACTCAACATTGTTGTTGCTAAGCTTATATTGTGCTTGACACATACTATGTAACTCGACACTTCTATGCTTGAAATTGCTCGGTTGTTGTTGAGCTCAACTCATATATAAAATACTTGGTGACCATACACTTACTTGTCTTGTATATATCTCAATACATACTTTCTTGCATACATGATTCAATCTATGTAGAGTAGCTTGGTCGCAGTGATGACCATCTAACTCTGCCTTGTAAATGACTAAGTGTTTGACACTAATAGAGAATGATAGTTAGAGATACCAACAATTTGAACCCACATAGTGTTAGAAATAGATAACACTAAGAGGGTGGGGAGGGGGGGGGGGGGGGTGAATTTGAATTCTACAAACTTTTGCCCATAGCTAAATATTATTAATTAATTAATAATAACCATATGAAAGTAAACCAATAATGACGAACACTAAATAAATACATACACAGAGAGAACTTATAACACCATAATTGGTTAACTAGGGAAACCCTATCCAAGAGAAAATCCTAGTAGGGATGGCACCCACAGAATGATCCACTAAACAAAAGAATCATGTTAAGGATATTGACCCTATTAGGAGTCTATGAATTACATTTAGTGTCATGGTCCTTGTTAGAGGATTAGGCCATGTTAAAAGCCTCATCCCTATTAGGAGTAGCTTCAAACTTGTTGGGAGTTGGTATTACAATTACATATCTATGAAAGAAGAGCCCACTGCCCTAACATGCAATTATACAATTTAGTGCCTTAAACAAAATGAGGTAGATACAATAATCTCTTAGTGTTGAGTATTATACTTCACATATATCTAATCTTACATCATAATTCACATCATAAAGGCTTCATATAAGCTCACATATCATAGACATATTTCACATACGTACCGTATACTTTGCATTCACACCACACCACTTTGCAAGTAATAATTTCTTATTTATACCTTTCACTTTTACAAAACTTTGTCGAGTCGGTTTGATGCTTCCACACATTTGGCTAAACACAAAATTAGCCCATTTTATCTTAGGTTTAACATCTAGGATGTCATCCCTAATAAGTTAAGCAATTATTTTGTTTACCAAATAATTCCTCAAAATGTAATTAACTCTTTCTTGTTATACTTCATTTTGTTCTATTCATTGCCCTTACTGGTATTTGATCTGTAACTATTTTGTACCACCCGTACTAATTTGTGCTCTTCACCACATCATTAGGACACTCTATAGTACCTATCCATAATTGCACACATGCCAAGTTTCACTATAGACTTCACAATATCAAAAACTATCTTTGTACTAGTATTAAAAATAGCTAACACTTAGACAATTTTCTATCTCTGAATGTAGAATCTTCAACTATATGATCTATCATCTATTCTGAGATATATGTTTCTATAAATGGCAACTCTTTGCGCAACCTACTTATCCATATTTCCAAAAATCTTCCCCTTTGGAATTGATGGCAACATATGGGAAAATTGGCTATGTCCCAAAATGTTACTTCAAAGCTTCATTAAAATTTGGCCTTTACAAAATTTCAAAATTACACAATTTGTGGATCATTACACATATAACCATTTATTTTTTGTATCTCCTAATAATACTACTCCCCCTTAGTATATAACTATTACTTCCTTTTACATATATTCTATATAATTTGTACAAAACAAATTTTCTGTCCTCTTCTCCCCCTTTGACATCAATGATAACAGTGTCACAGTTTTATGTACATATCAAAATTGAATTATCTCTTATGGTCTAACTTAACATTATAGGGATTCAATCTACAAAATCTATCTTTAATTGCTCTAGTTGTTTCTTCCGTGTGTCTCTCAATGCCCTTATAGTGCACTATTTAATAGTGAGGTTAATTCTTCAAAAACTTTCACTATATCCTTTTCCTTTTTCTACAAATCAGGTTTTGTCACCTTTGATATCATTACATTTTGCATTATGTCTAAGACGTCTCCCAAAGTTCTTTCTAGAGATTTCATTTTCTTGTTCTTTTCCATTGACTTGCTTAATGAGGATACAAGACCCTTATGGTCATTATCATCACCTAACACTACTATTGATTTACTTGTCATAGGTGTGACAAATAGTTCATCTAGCTCATGCTAAAAGATTACTTTGTCAACCTCTATGTTGACATGTTTAACTTGTAGTTGGAATGTAGTTTTTTGCATTACAAACCTTCCAAGTATGCTTCGATTTCTTCTTTGCTTCCTTTTCCTCTCTCTTTTTCTCTTCTTTGCTTCTTCCTTCTTCCTTCTTCCATCTTTCTCTTCTCCTCTTCTACTTCCTTTTTCTTCCTTTCATTTTCTTCCTCCTTTGTTTTCTTCTCTTCTTCTTCTTTCTTCTTCCTATTTTCTTCTCTTCTCTTTTTCTCATCCTCTTTCTTCTTTTCTTATTCTTTCCTCTTGATTTTTTTTCTTTCCTTCTTTTCCTTTCTTCTTTTTTCTACTTCTTTGCTTTAGCTACATTTTTCCTTTTTCTTCTTCTCTTCTACTTCACTCTTTCTTTTCTCCTCTTCTTCATCAAAGCGAGAGTAATCAATAATATTGCAAAAAAAAAAAAGCCCAAGATCCTTAAAAGGATCTTTTGCGATATTTATTATTACCTTAGTAGCGCCAAATTGCATGGTGTCAGTCCCAATAGAGATATGTGAAGAAAAATCTATCATCTAAGTGTCTTTAGCTTCTATTGCTAATGTTGTTGGTGTAATCTTCTCAATAGACATAGGCATTGCTCCCGTAACTTCATGCTCTTCTCTGTGACCTTAAACATAGAGGTCATGAATTTTATAATTGCTTCCTCTATCTCCTTATTAACTTCTTCATAGTTTTCCCCCATCAAAATAACAACTCTTATTTTGTTTCTCAACAAAGGCTCAATACTATTCCATTCATGTCACCATCAATGTTAACTTCACAAAGTTTTTTTATCAAGTTTTCTCTAATTTTCTTGTCCACCTCTATGAATCTTCTCCTTCTATTGAACAATATTCTACACAAATCCTATGGAGTACTCTTTTGTATATCTTAAAATATTTTGTTCCTAACAACTGCATTTTCTAATTGAATTCTATCCATGTTGTACATAATATAATATTTATTTAATAAAAATAAATTATCATCATTAATGATTTGCATATTTAGATTCTCTACCTTTAGCTTCCAAGGCTTATTTCCATCTAAGGTCCTTGCTTCTCCTACTACCTTCTATGTAGGTCTATCCACAATTTCTTCTTCATCCTCTGATTCAACAATTTTCAAAGATTTTCTTCTCTTTCCTAGTCCACTTGCTTGTTGCTTGACTCTGTTTCTGCTAGGGGACTCTATAGGTTTAGTTTTAACCTTTGTGAGTCTCTTAGACTTTCTTGTGCTTGAAGGAGTAACAAATTTCTCCTCAACTATCTAAACTTCTTCTTCATTTTTGTGCCTTTGAACTATGGTATGTTGCATTTGAGCAACTATAGCATAAGGTACATCAGGTATCTATGAAGATGACTCTGCTATAGTAACTCCTTCAGAAGGTCCTGCTAATACAAGGGGTGTGGATGACAATATCTTTTTTTTCCACTTGCCTTCATTTCTAAGGCAATCGCTTTGACCTCATTAAATTCTTCTTTGGTCATACCAGATTCATTTAAGATGGCTTCTATCTTTTTGTCTACATTCTTCTTAATATCCTTTCTATAGAGTTCACTATGAACTTCTCTCATCTTTTCTTCATGTGTTCCCCATCTAGGGGATTCCTTGTCCTTCTCTGATTTGAGTATGATATTCACATACCCTTCAATTAGGTCTTTACTCATTTCATAACCCATATGGTCTATGAATTTAACTCTTGGTTTAACTAATTCCATACATGTGACATCAGTTTCAACCATGAAACATATGTCATTTTTGTACTTCTCCACTAGTGATGGAGGGATCCTGAATCTTTTTTTCATTTCTACTTGGAAACTTTTCATCATTCTATGTATATCAGCTACCATAATCTCCTCTAATTGCTATCTGTAGTAGTGAGTCACCAAGTTCATAGTGCAATCATTATTATCCCATTCTCTATCAGGCATACTAGGGAACTGCCTAACTACTTGGAAGAATAGGAGTGTCGGTAGTGCTTCAAACCTGAACAACGTACTCCTTGTCTGCTTCAATCTCTCTATTTTATCCAAGAGTTGATTCCTTAATATCTCACATGTTAACTTTCTCTCTCTTTTCTATGATAAGGTATGCTTTATGGATAAATCTAGTAGGTAACAAGTTCAACCTAGAACTATGGTTCATTTTGTAGACAATGATCTTACTGATTACACTTACATTAGTTTCACTTATGAGATCAATCCTCATGTTCCTTCCATCTGATTTAGTCTTTAGAGTGGTTTCTACCATTTTCTTCACATTCTTCTCATTAACTAGATTAGTACCTTCATTTCTTAATCCTATTAGTTTATGTATCATGCCATTGTGAATCATGACAAGGATATTTCCAACCCAAAACATTCCTTCATGGATCTAGCTTAGACTGATTCTACTCCACTTGTGATTGTCAAAATCTATACAAAACACATAGTTCACTATGTTCAAATCCTTTAGGTGTGAGAGATCTTGTTTCAAGGATAAGTCACCATTGCAAACTAGGTCTAAGTCCTTGTTAATCTCATTGTCTCCAATACCCTCAAATTTATAATGTATATATGATTTGATATCATGTATGCGCAATACATTTTTTAGAACTTGTAAAAATGCTCCTAAGAAATCATCAACTTGAGATCTGAATGAGTGTTTCTTAAACATGTATCTCAGCCTCTCACTTACATCACATACAGTAGGATTCTCCATTTCAATCGATTCAAAAACTTCATAAAATACCTAAAATTTGTGTAACTAGGGTTTTTCTTTTCTTTGCATAGTGAACACTTCAAATTTTCCCTTACTTTAGTGTCAAATCACTCTCAATTTCTTCTTAATTCTTCACACGTTTGAATGATACTAAAAATATTATTCACATCCCTTAAATCTTTTCAAATTAAACTTTGCATTGATTTTACTATTGATATTATAGTCAAGTTTGTTTATTAGTGACACACACACACACACACACACTTAATCAAATGGTTAGCAACTATTGAGTTTATCTTGCAGTTTAGTGTTAGCCAAGTAATTCATGTTCTACCAAGTTCTATAGTTGCTACCAAGTTCCAAAAATAGTATTCAGTTCACACCAATCAATATCTAAAACTTGATGATTATCGGTGTAAATTGAGCTTCATAGTGTTTACCGAGTTTCACAGTGCAAACCAAGTTCTCCAATGTTTACCAAGTTCACAACATTAGTGATGTGAATCTAGTGTTGAGTGAGCTAGGATGTGTCAACCAAGTGATTCATTTTATATGCCGAGTTTTATAGTGTTCATTGAGTCACTAGTGTAGTCTGAGTTCAGACTACTTGGAAGTAATTAGTATGAACTGAGCTTCTACATCTATCGAGTGTATGATGATGCTAAGCATTGACAATGGTTTCTGAGTGTCAGAACCTCACCAAGTTTGTCTTCAGAACCCAAGTACCTATAGTTGGGCTGACTTTGTGTATTTTGGTGAAACTTGTATAGTAGTCAACTTCGATGAATTATAATTTGGATTGGTATATATGTAATGTATTGTATCACATCCAAAACAAGTAACATGAAAAAAGATATAAGTAAGAGCAGAAGTGTGAAGTAAGAAGGCTACAAGTAGTATAAGGAGCAATAAAGATTTATCTATCACAACAAGGTGATCATTACACTCCAAAGGAATCTCTACTAAAAAATCAAAGTTGCAGATCAAAGATTAGCCACTAGTTCATCCTAATAGGTGGAATAGTTAAATCCTTTCACAAGTTAGACTTAATAGTCTTTTATAAATCTCTTTACCAAGTGCATACTTCATTGCATATTTTGTAAATCCTTTTACAAGGTGGACCTAGCAATCCTTAATGCTCCTAACAGGGCAGATCATCAAAAGTGATCATTGTAAGCCTTAACAGACCAACTTTATACTATAGTACTAAAGCTTGTGGGTATCATACCCACCTCAATTTTAATTTCTATTTGGAAGGTTTCTGGGTTACCATATTGTGTGTCAAAGTGTTATGAATGTTTTAATGCTTTTAGTTTTTAATGCATGCAATTAGATCAAAATACACGTATATGAAGGATTAATTGGTGACATAAGAATAAGTTTTATTGGTTCTTGATTCACCCCTCCCCTCTCAGTAACCTACCCTATCTTATATTTCCAACAATTGGTATAAGAGCTTTATGGTTCTCAAAGAAGAAGTTTAACAACTTGATCAAAGATCAGAGGCAATGGGGGTATTCAAACTTGGTAAGGCTATTGACAATGAAAAGCTAGATTTGGAATTGGCTAGTGGGCAACTTAAGAAAGAAAAGGAGCAACTCTCTCAATCATTGAAAAGAAGAAAAGATCTTGCAACACAGATGAATGAAAAAATCTACACTGAAGAAAGAATTGAAGATATCTATTCAGAAAGTAATTCAGATGAAGCTAATAAGGCAATCAAAGAACTATTAGAAAAGAATTGAAATCTTTAAGAAGAAGTTAAAAATATGAAAAGAGAACAAGAAATGCAGTCCGTAAGATTGTGTGAAGTCGTGGAAGAAAAAGAAAAGGCCAAAGAAGAGATAGAAGGAAAGAAAAATGAAATTCAACAGCTATCCTTTCAATAGGTTGACTTCATTGATCAACTTACTAATGCAAATGAAGAAATCATGAATCTAAGATCATAGAATGAAAGATTGCAAAATGATCTAAACACTGAAAAGAAAACTAATGAAAGGATGATGAAATCTCAAGCATACATGAATCAATTGAATGAGAAAAATTAATATAGATAGAAAGAAAAAACATGAATTGGATATATAGAAGAAAGTGGATCATCCGAGGACAGAGCTCAAAAGAATCAAAGATCTACTTGAAATCACTATGGTAAGTTAGGTCATACATCAAACAAATGTTGGAGGAATGGTAAAGCTAAATTCAATGGAAAATATTACAATTTCAATAAGCATGGTCATAGAGCTAATGAATGCAAAGAGAAAACTAAATTTGAAGGCAAATGTCACAAATTCAAGAAGCACAGGCATAAATATTCTAAATGCAAAAGTGAGATATTGAACCCAATAGAATAGATTGTGAAAGCTATATTTGGTTGGGACTATAACACATGGTGTAGATACCACTACTATGGAGAATTTGGACAAGAGAAATCACTAAAAGATGTTTTATTTGTACAGAACATGGACACCTTGCCAAGAATTGTATGAACATTGGAAGAATTGAAGATGAAAAGAAAGCTAAGGCTAAAAACATAAGAAAGTAGATGAGACAACAATGGATTCCAAAATCTTATGAGAATGCAAGTCCAAGCCATGAAGCACATGTCACTCAAGAATTGGGTGACTTAAGCATTTATACTTGATCTTCCATAGGGATAACTAGAAATAAGACTTCAAAGTAGACACCTTACATCATTTCTAGTTAGCTAGAAGGAAAGATCCATATCAACATTTAACATGCAAAGGGATCATCAAGTGTCCAAGGAAAATCTAGACCTTACCAAGCTAGGTCAGGTTGCAAGACTCTGCCGAGCAAGGTCAGGAGTAACTAAACATTGTGTGGACATTGAGTTGTGGATAACTCTACTGAGCACTAAGATTGATCAAACTAAGTGGAAGAAAGTTTTTCACTGAGAAAATGATCATACCAAACATTTATGATGATTAGAAAGTGAAATTTTTTAAAAAGGAAGAAATCAAATTCATTTGTCACTGTGAATCTTTGAAGAGTGACTTATGTGCTCCCGAGAGATCTATGCAATTTTTTGTTGACATTTTTTGAACTTTCAAAAACCCTACCAAGCATACCATTCTCCAACAACAAGAACAATAAAGGATCTAAGATGTTGGTTCGAGGAGTCGATTGGAAGGCATCAGACTTCAGGTTAAGTCTAACAATTATAGAAATGCTTGATCCAAACGAAGCTCAATCAAAAATTCCATCAAAAGTACTATTGATTAATGATTTTCACTTGCATTTCTATTGTTTGATTCAAGAAATTGGAACCCTAGAGATGGATGAGGCTTTGGAAAGGTTATGTGAGAATGGTGTGTTGAAACCTGATCATCAACACTTGGAGACTAATGGTTTAATCCACATTCCACATATGTCCTGAGACTTCCAGATATAATCGATAAGGTTTATCCCTAGTCACATACACAAAAGGAAACTATGGTTGGAGCAACCTATTCTAATAATGAAGAAAATGATTCATCGAATCATAGGGCTCCCAATGTTGACCAAGGTAAAGTCTACCAAAACCCTAAGATAGAATTGGAAAGCAAAACTCTTGCCAAGTGGGACGGAAGAGGTATGAAGATCAACTATATAACTGACATGGAGTTGAAATTTTGAATCCATGTGATAGCACATAAAATCTATAGCTCCATTTGTCTCAACATTGTATCATGTGAGGCAATTGATTTGGCTCTCAAGGTGGTGAAGAATAACATGTCCTTCGACCTTGCTGAGCTTATGCTAAACCAAATCAACAAAAATATGGAGAGCATTATGAATTTGAAGAATAACCCATGTAAGTTTGGTTCACTCTTAACCTATTTATTCTTCTTTGTGCAAGAGTTTTTCCCTTCAAAAGGTGTAGTCATATGGAGAAAAGATGTACCAATACTATATTAAATCAATGAGTATATAACAGAGATGGGTGAGAACTTTGTCAGAATCATGGATAATTATTTTAATTCATTCAAAGAAAAGATGAATAATAGACTCAAAATTCTTATGAAACTTGGAAGATTACAAGGATGATGTTTGTTTTATGGTAGATTGTGATAAGTTATACATTCAAGCAGTCAAACCTAGAGTGGTATGGGTTAAACCTATAAACTATGAAGTTAACATTGATGACACCAAGGATATCATTGAGGCACTATTGAATGAACCTATGGATCCCAAGGCTACATATTTTGGTACATATGAGAAGCCAAATCCAGAATAGAACTTGAAATAAAACTTCCTCAAGCAGTCAACAGAGGAAAGAAGATGATAGCAAAACTGAGGCAAGCAAGTTTTACTCTCCTACTGATAGAAGTTAAAGGAGATGATGTGGAAGAAGATGATGCAGAAGATGAGGCAAAAGAATCTAAATCAAAAGAAGAAGAGCCAATAAAGAAGAAAGGTAAGGTTATCATAACTAGACCTACCAAGTCATCTACTGCAGTATTTACTAGAAGAACATCTAGAAAGAAATTGAAATTAGGTGAAGAAGCAGAGGATGTTATTTTCAAATGACCTCCACCTAAATTTCAAGAGAAACTAAAAGAGATTGATTTTGGAGCTAGCATGGTAAACTTTAAATCACTGAGATATGAGTCCAGGAATGTAGAAGAGAAGAAACAAGTTGAAGACATGATTATGTCCATGTTAGGTGAATGGAAATATTCACCTGATCAACTTGTGTAACAAATTCCCAATAAACTAATGGAAAGAATCAAGCCTAGATGGGAACATGCTAAGAATACTAGAAAGGATATATATGAATAGACTTTGAGGTAGCTCATGTTGAGTCTTAATGAAAAATAAGTAAAAGAGACCATGAAAAGGAATGAAGAGAAACTTACTCTCAAATTTAACACTTGCTTGATGTTGATTAATGACATTGAACATTGTGATGAAGACTGCCACTAATATATGGAAGAATATCTACAATCTTCATTAGAAGAGTGATTTTGTTGTTCATGTTAGTGATAAAGATGATGATGAAGATGCCAAGGAAGAAAAGGAAAATGATGATGAAGAAGAAACAAATGATGAGGAGCAAGAACAGGAAACTACCGAGGAGAATCTCCTTGAGATTTAGAGTATTGAGGAAACTGACCCTAAGAAGATTGCAGCAATGGTTATGGCCTCATTTCCTCACTCTTCAAGCAAAGCTTTAAAGCCATAAAGCTTAGAGAAAGCTTCTATCGAGTTGGTTGTGGCAATCAGTGCAGTTCCAAGCACTCGACCAATCCTTGCACTTGTTCAGCTAAGTACTACATTGACTGAAGTGACCAACACTTCATGTATCGAGCAACTAGTGCTTCCTCCTTCATTAGATTTGGCTACACAACAACTAGGTATTTCTACTATCACTGTAATAACTACTTTTGTTTCTATTCCTTCTATTTCTATTGTTTTTACAATTCCAAGAGTATAGATAATTAGTACAAAGACAATTGAGAGCAAGCCTCAACCAAGTACTAAAGTTTCTAACCAGAGGAAAGATAAAGAAGAAGACATTAATCTTGATTAGGATATAGTTATCCTAAATTGGGATATCTCTACTCTGAATCTTGATCAAATGCACATAGTAGGTGAACTATTGCAAAAGAAAGCTAAGCAATAGAGGCTTACAGAGGAGAAAACTAGAGAAAATCAAGTGCTAGAAGATGCAAAGAACATACTTACAGATGCACTCCATACCAAGGTTGATACTACTCAACGTATTTTGGTTCAGTTAGCAAAAGTTGTTCAAAAATTTAATCAAGGTCTGAATGAGCAAGAAAAGTTGCTGCAAAGAGTAGAGAAGAAATTTGAAAACAAAGTATTGGAGCTAGTTGCACAAAAAATTGCAATATATCAAGTAGACTTGTCTACTATCCTCAGCTCATTGGAAACATTTGCCAATAATGTTACTTAATTATTTAGTAAGTTACATGATACATCTATCTTTACTTATGAAATCAAAGATAAACTCTCCAAGATAGATGATGACTTGAAGGAAAGTGCACACCAGTTGTCACTTGACCTGAGCTACAGTTCTATTCATTACTCAAAGATCAAATTTCTAACTGGTATGCAAGCAAAATTATTAAGGGAAGAAGCCAGGATCAGGTCCACACTTGTAGGCATTCAAGGCATGATTCTTTCAAACATGGATGAATTGCAGAAACACATTGCACATGTTAAAACTCTTATCCATGACAAAAACTTCTCCATAGCTGATCACATGATGAAGTTATCAGCAAAAGTGCAAATTGCATTGCATGCAAGAAAGGTGTTACAAGAAAATTGGGACAAGACAATGTCAATGATTCTAAAGGTACACTCTGACTTCATGTCACATTTTGGCATCACCATGTAGCATACACCTTTGGCATTAATGTCAAAAAGGGGGATAATATGTGAAGATGCAATAAAGGGGGAGAAGATGAGAAGAGTAGATGTAATATAAGAGACATGAGATATATGTATGGGGGAGCATCATAATATTATACATATGCATATACAGATGTATAGATGATCACAAAACATCTCTTACAAAAGTAATTTTGAAAAATCTCAAACAACAGAGTATGTTACCGAGTTGAAGACATAAGATGGAGACAAAAGATTTTTTTGAATTAATTTTTTTTGAGAATTTAGTTTTGATTGATAAGTGTTTTTGTTACTAATGCCAAAGAGGGAGATTGTTGACATTACAATCAAGTTTGTTTATTAGTGACAACACACACACACACACACACACACACACACACACACACACACACACACACACACACACAATCAAATGGTTAGTAGCTAACCGACTTTATCTTACAGTTTAATGTGTTAACCAAGTAATTCAGGTTCTAATGAATTCTATAGTTGCTACCAAGTTCCAGAAATAGTATTTAGTTCGCGCCAATTAGTCTTTACCAAGTTGATGATTATCAGTGTAAACTGAGCTTCATATTGTGTACCAAGTTTCATAGTGCAACCTGAGTTCTCCAATGTTTTACTGAGTTCATAACATTAGTGATGTGAATCTAGTGTTGACCAGGCCAGGATGTGTCAACCAAGTGATTCAGTTTATATCGAGTTCGCAGTGATAGTGTTGATCGAGCTATGCAGTGTCAACCAAGTGATTCAATTTATATGTCAAGTTTCACAGTTTTCATCGAGTCACCAGTGCAGCCTAAGTTTAAAATACTTGGAAGTAATTAGTATGAACTAAGCTTCTACATCTACCGAGTTCATGATGATGCTAAGCATTGACAATGGTTTCTAAGTATCAGGACCTCACCAATTTTGTCCTCAGAACTTGAGTACCTATAGTTGGACTGACTTTGTGTATTTTGGTGAAAGTCAATTTTGATGAATTATAATTTGGATTGGTACATTATATATGTATTGTATCACATCCAAAATAAGTAACATGAAAAAAAAGATATAATTAAGAGCAGAAGTGTGAAGTAAGAAGGCTACAAGCAGTATAAGGAGCAATAAAGATTTATCTATCACAGAAAGGTGATCATTACACTCCAAAGGAATCTCAACCAGCAAATCAGAGTTGCAGATCAAAGATCAGCCACAGGTTCATCCTAATAGGTGGAACAGTTAAATCCTTTCACAAGGTACACAAACAGTCTTTTATAAATCTCTTTATGGAGTGCATACTTCATTGTATATTTTGTAAATCCTTCTACAAGGTGGACCTAGCAGTCCTTATTGCCTGTAACAGGGCAGATCATCATAAGTGATCATTCTAAGCCTTAACAAACCAAATTTATACTACATTACTAAAGCTTGTGGGCATCAACCCCACCCCAGTTTTTCTTTCAATTTGGAAGGTTTGTGGGTTACCATACTGTGTGTCAAAGTGTTATGAATGTTTTAATGCTTTCAATTTTTCATGCATGCAATTATATCAGAATACATATGAAGGATTAATTGGTGACATAAAAATAAGTTTTATTGGTTCTTGATTCACCCCTCCCCTCTTGATAACCTAGCCTATCTTATATTTCCAACATGCGCATCTACCAAATTTCGTAAAAGTTGTTCTGTAATATCAGTAACTTGTTTACTTTCATTCTCCTTCATGTGATCTCTAAATGATTTTCACTCTTAACAAGAGCTTTCATGCAATCTACTTAACCTTCTATTAACCTCACAACTTCTAACTTGACCTCTAACTTCTATTCCATCTTTTTGATACTCTGTCTTTAATGGAAAAGTGTCTAATTTAGATAAGATGAATCACACACTATGGTTGATTTTAATCTCTCATTAGCTGCATCAAAATATTGTTCCTCTAAGACCACATGTAAATTTGATGGATCATTTTCCTTCACAGACACTTCCTTGAGTTCTTCAACATGCTCTTTAGGTGCCCCTTTCTGATTGTTATTGTCACCATCATCTCTTTTGTCATTTTTTTTGTTGTTCCTTCTGTAGTTTGGGTTCCTATTGAAGTTCCTTCTATCCATTCTGCAAAATCGTGCTATGTGTCCAAAGTTATTGCATAACTGACATACTAGTGTACTCCTTCTCTGATTAGGTTCATTTTGATTGACTGGTGCTTTGAAATTCCTTGCAATGTGTCCAAAGTTGTTGCACTTATAACACACAATAGTCCTTCTTGTTGCATTAGCACCTTCTCCATTATTGGATCTACTTGTGGATCTCCTTCTTTCATTACCTACAGGGTTAGTATTCCTAATCATTATATTATTTCCATATTACTATCAAACTTAGGTTTCTTATAATCTACTACTTTATATCCAAAATCATGAAAATTATAACAATAGAAAATAGTTATAGGTTTGAAAGACTTACTTGTGCAATCTCTCTTCATATGACCAACTTTGTTGCATATTAAACATCCACCTCTGAATTTATGTCTTACTTCTTTAGGTGGTTCAACTTGCTCTGTTAGTTTGGGTTCATTACATTTCTTAGGTTGATTTACTTTCTCAACTTCTTTAGTAACTTCTATGGACTTTCTTGGCTCAATCCTATTCTAATTATTCTCCTTAGGTTTAGGGGTTTCAACAACTAGATATGGTTCTTTCCTAACTTCACTTTTCTTTGCTAATTTTTCTCTAATAAGAAATCCAAGACTTGTTCTATCATAAGAAGATCTTTGATAGAATAGTTGTTCATCAATTTTATCACTACTGGAATATAAATTTTCTAATTGTTGCTTAGCCTGGGTAAACTCTCCTTTTACAATGATATTGTACTTCTCTAATTCTGCATGCTCTATTTTGATATAATTTATTTCATACGTCTTTGCATTCTCAGACTTCAAATCTAGTTCAGTTTTGCTATCATCTTTCATCAAGCTTAATCTCATTTCAACAATCTTCAACTCATGCTTCAAAATCTCATTTTCTTTCTTAAGGGATGCTACCTCATCACTATGACTAGTCTTCTCTCTAGGATCTTTTCTAGATTTGAGATGAGTGATCTTATCTCTTAGTTTCCCATTGTAATCTTTGGCATCTTCATACCTTTCTTTCAAGTTGTCTCTTTCTTCTATAAGAAGATCAATTTGCTCAAGGGCTTCTTCAAGATTCCTCTTTAACTATTCCATATCCATAGGGATCTTACTCAAGTTGTTAAGCCTCTTCTGAGTAACTAAGCTCTGATACCAATTATTAGAAATATATAATACTGGGAGGGGGGGGGGGGGGGGGGAATAAGTAGTCTAAACACTATTTCCCACAACTGGATATTATTAATTACTGTATAACAAGCATATGAAAGTAAACCAATAATGCTGAATAATAAATAAATCTATACACTAAGAGAACCCATAACACCATGTTTTGTTAACCAGGGAAACCCTAGCCAAGAGAAAATTCTGGTAGGGATGACATCCACATAATGATCAACTAAACAAAATTATCATGTTAAGGATATTGACCCTATAGGAGTCTATAAATTACATATATTTCTTGGTCCTTGTTACAAGAATAGGCCCTGTTAAAAGCCTCAACCTTGTTAGGAGTTGGTAATATAATTACATATCTATGCAAGAAGAATCCATTTCCCTAACATGAAATTATGCAATTCAATGCATTAAAAACAAAATGAGATAGATACATTAACCTCTTTACTGTTGACTATTGTACTTCACATATCTATGATCTTACATCAGAATCCACATCATGAAGCCTTCATAAAAGCTCGCATATCATATACATAGTTCACATATGCACCATATACTTTGCATTCACACCACACTACTTCACAAGTAATGATTTCTTATTTATACCTTTCACTAAAACTATCTAGTCGACTTGATGCTTCCACACATTTGGATAAATACAAAATTAGCCCATGCTATCTTAGGGTTAACATCTAGGATTTTGTCCCCAATAAGTTAAGCAATTATTTTGTTCCCAAATTAATTCCTCAACCTATAATTAACTCTTTACTTTTATACTTTGTTCTATTATGTTCATTGCCCTTACTAGTATTTGACCTATAACTTGTTCCATACTACCAATACTAATTTGTGCTCTTGACCACATCATCAAGACACTCTGTAGTACTTGTCTGTAATTTTGCATGTGCCAGTTGTCACTATAGACTTTGCAATATCAAAAACTATCTTTGTATTGATATTAAAATTGTCTAACACTTAGACAATTTTCTGTCTCTGAGCATTGAATCTTCAACTATACAATTTGTCATCTCTTCAGAGATATATGTTTCCATAAGTGAAAACCCTTTTCCCAACCTACTTATCCATATTTACAACACATAGCGCATGCATGTTCCTCGAATCCACAAGCCATAGCATGTGCACACTACAAAAAATTTTGAAAAATAAAATGGGTGTCATCATTTTGGTACCACAACTTGGTACATTCACCCACCCAAAAGGAGAGATCCCCAAGCTAGCCTCTTTACACCTCACCAAAAGAAGAAGAGGAGCACTTGAAAAAAAAAATTTCCACTAGCTACAAGCCACCTCAAAAAGTTGAGCCTCCACAAAAAAGGGCTTATACCTAAATAAGAAGTGGGAAAGATAAACAAGAGAAAGAAATACCTCAACCCCCACTAAGAAATGAACATAAAACCCAACCTCAAAAGGGGTAGCAAGACCAAAAAAAATCCACACACCACTATTAGCAAGAGAGAAAAAACTAGAAAGAGAAAGGAGAAACACCCACCACTAAATTTGACTCCAAGAATCCTCACTTGCTGAAGACATGCAAGAAAGACCCACAACCTAGAAAGAGGCAGAGGAGCAGAGAACCACAACCCAAAAAGCTTTAGCTTGTAACAAACACCGCTAGAAGTGCTCCCACAACCAAGCCAAAGCACCAAATCAAGGGCACAAAAATTACGCACAAAGAAAAAGGGGAAGAGAAGCCCCAATCAACAACCCCAATAGAGCACCTCTATTCAGTAGAAAAAACCAAGCTGCACCTCCAAAATAGAGAGACAAGCCAAAAGTGCGCACATCCCAATGTCAGTAGAAACCAGTACCCTGAACCAACAAGCCATCTGGGTCACCTTCATCATCCTAAACCATTTCCTCCTCCTTGCTACTAGAAACCATAGTAGATTCGTTGTTGTTCGCGTTCATAACTCTAAAACATAGTTTTGTCAGTAAACATTAGAGATACACTTCAATTTAAACCATAAATAATTGATTGTTTTTTTAACAATAAATTATTGCAATCATTTGGCCAGATAGTTTCTATAGTATCAATTTTTGTCCCTTAAAATACAAGTTCTATAGAAATGCACAACTCTTATGAAAAGTAGGCCTTTGCTAGAATTCATAGATATGAAAACCAGAAAGTAGAATGTTCATATTGTTTGTTGGATTATATATACAATCTTTGTCATCTTATTGAAAGTTCTAGTGTCTCCTTAACGACTATTTCCTTCTCCATAGTGAGATAGATTATATTTTCCATATAATTACCTCCACTAAATTAGATTATAAGTGTAGGTTTCTTCTTCTACAATATCTCATTCACATTTGGCCGACTTTTCTTCCTATTAACATTGGCTCTTCTATATTTGGCTTGATGGATCAAGTTTTTTGCCCACTAAATATTTCCTCTTACAACATGCTATAATTTTGTCCCTATTGAGCTTGTTATTACAATTACTCAAGGTGTGCTTGGGAACACAATTTCTACTTGTTATATTAATATCATTTATTTTTGTATTGGTTAAATCAACATGCTATTTCTATGAAACATGGTTCAATGAATCAAATATTACACAGTCAAAATTTAATTTGTATTGAAAAAAAAAATCTATTTAAAAATAGTAAAACCATTGGAATAAAAAACTTGTTTCTATTAATGTAACAATCAATACTTTTTGAAAAATGTATACTTGGAGGATTTTATTCAAAAATTAGGAAAACTTATATACTATGAATAATCACGATGTAGCTATTGCACACTTTGATGTGATTGTTAGTTTATTTAACTATTTGACACCCATTCTTTGTCTTAAGAAACTTCTTTGTATTTAGAAGATATTTATTAGTTTTTGCCAAAAGTAGGATACCAAATGCATTCATTGAATTTATTTTCTCAATTAAATTGACCAATCACATTAAAGAATTAAACAATCCTCTAATGTTTAAATTTAATTTTTATTTTACATGATTATATAAATCTCAATTTCCTACAATCATTTTGAACTATACTAATTTTAGTAGGAAGTAAAATTAATTTTCATTAAAAAAAAAAAGATTTTTAACTTGAGTCTAATCAAAATTTGTGAGTCTTATATTTTTGTACCTTGTCCTTTGTACCATCATACATCTCTTTCAATTTATAAATATATAAATTAAAAGTGCATCATTCAAATAATGTAAATTGATTACCTAACATATTGATCTAAATTGATTTTAAAATAATATTACGTGTATTATCTATTATATGTCATCGGCATAAAAAATTAGAGTTTAGTTGTAATGGTAAATTATATATATATACTAATTTTTTCTTTTTCTTTTTTAATTCTAAGCATTTTTACCTTTTATGTGAAGATTAAACTCTCTTTTTTTTTTCAAATCTTCGTTTTAAAAACTTTGTAAACTTTTATAAATTCTTAATTTTAATTCTAAAGTAAAAGCTAAGAGTTCTTATATTTAGTCAAAGTCGAAGTTAAAAGTTTCATTATTTTATATACTATGATTATACTATTTGATCATTTTTCATTATATTTCATAATATTTTGATGATAGTTATATAAAATCTTCATGTAAAAAATAAAAGATTTCTACTCTCTTCCTATTTTTAATTTCAATTTTCATTAATTCCTTCATTTAACTATTTGGCAGGAATGTTACCTTTCTTGTTTATTCATGACACAAGAATCAAATAAAATTTCTCTCTCCTATTTCAAATTCTGAAACCTCCATTTGTTGGAGTCCAAAAAATATGATTATTAGGGATCTCCCATTAAGTAATGTTTGATGCTACCTTTTGCAAGAGCTTGGGACCTATTTTTTTGGGCTCGAAGCTTCTGATCTTCAGAACCAAAAGTTGTGGACAACTTTTGGGGGTTCAATGCACCGAATTTTTAACATTGGTTTGTGGTCTTTGCAATAACTGTTGCCCTACCTCTTCATGTTTCCACTTAGTTGCTACTCTACCATGGTTGTTTTTTATTACTTGTGCTTTCTAGTGCTTATAATAGATAGATATTGCATCTTCAAAGTGAAGAAGATTCAATATCTAAACCATAGGAAAGAGCTTATTATCATAAAGGCTAAACTGTTAAAGATTCAATATCTACAATATATTTTTTAGTATCTCTACTTCTCTTAATAGAATTTACACCACAAATGAAGGAATATGTACAATCCATAAAATTTCTCGTTATCTACAAAATTATTCAATGAGCTTATTAACCTCTAGCAATAAAAAACCTTTTTCAATGGATGTCTATTATGATTATAATAATTATTTGATAGAGCATGTTTATGGATTCAATTGTATAAAGTTTTTGGCATCAACATTTAGGAACACAGTCTATGATCTATCATCACAATGAACATGAAATAGAACATAAGGAGCAAGTAAGTAAAGTAGCAGACTTAACTATTAAAAAGATAGATCAAGAAGGAAGAGGAAAGAGAGGGAGTAGTGTGGAAACGATAAAGAAGTGACCTAAAATAATAAGTAAATATAGCTTAGGATCAACAAATTGAGTAAGGAATAACTCATGAACACTTAAAATAAAAATGATATTACTCCAATTAAATAGGTTATGCTAGCAAAACCAAAAAAAAATCACAAAGAGGAATATAAAAAGGAAATGAAGTAAGACAAAGATAACAAGATTAAATATAGCAAAGACATCAATTGAAGTGAAAAAATAAATAAATCAAAACAAAATAAAAAAATGTGAAATCAAAAGAATCAAGAAGAAGAAAGAATAGACAAAGAAACAAAACAATCCAAATATATCTAAACAAAAATTTGAAATTCTTGTTCTTATTATTACAATTGCAAAGAATACAAGAATACCCTAAACATGAATCTGAATCATATAGAATAGAATAAGAAATCTGAGATGGTTATCTTATAGAGTGTGATGAAATAATTGGAAAAAGAGGGGTAAAAATTTATTAAGACAGAAAGAAATACAACAAGGAGCTTGATCCTGAGCAACAAGATCATCAAATTCTTGCACCATCTCAAAGGAAAGTTTCCCCCTATCCATAATATTCCAACCTAGATCATGACTAGAAGCCCATTTGGCTAAACAATCAGTAGCTTTGTTCCATTCATGAGGAATATAAGTGAACCTAATGAACTAAAAATAGGTAGAGAGGAGAATAATCTTATTAGCAATAGTGGCCAGCTACCAACTAACATCCTCAAGCTCCTGCAAGGAAAGCAAGTTCACCACCACTTGGGAATTAGACTCACATATAATCTTACTCCATCCCTGAAAGAAACACTATTCCATAACATATAAAATAGCCAGAGCTTCCATGAGATTGTTAGTATAATCACCCTTATGAATTGAGAAAAAGAATTTAACATCACCAAAACTGCAATAAGCCACTCCCCCAATACCAGCAGGGCCTAGATTCCCTCGAGAAGAACCATTAATGTTAATTTTTAGAACTCCACAGGGAGGAGGAGTCTAATGCCCATCCCGATTCACCCAACCTTTCTTCTGATGCTGAAGCTAGCTGGACATAGAAGGAAACCTTTGAGAGAGGATGAAAATTAAGGTGATTGCATATAGCAAGATCAACCAGATCCATACCCCCATCTAGCTCACACTTCACTTGAATAGTTTCCTGAATAGAATGTGAGATCTTCAACCAAAGATGCAAAACACCAAGCCAAACATCTTGGAATATTCGACGATTCCTCTCTATCCAGATATGCCAAAGCATGAATGATGGGCCAGCAATCCAAGCAACATTGAGAGGAGAAGACTTGGAGGGAGCATTGTCCAAGCGGGCCCAAACCTAAGGCAAATAGGAATCATGCCTACAAGAGCAACTCCAAGCACTCCACCAAAGGTGCCATAGCTAAGTAGAATAGGAGCAATGGAAGAACATATGGAAGACAAACTACTCCCCATTACCACACAAAACACAATAAGAGGGGCCTTGAAATCCACATTTACAAAGATTATCCCACGTAAGATAGTGGTTGTGAGCCACTACCCACATGAAAATATTACACTTGGACCAAGAAACTTTATTCCAAACTTGCTTCCACCAAGGGACCTCAGCATCCCCAAATAATTGTCTAGTTATCTCTTGATACCCAGTACAGACATGATATTTACTAGACGAGGTACCTCCCCAAGCCAAAACATCTATACCTAGCAAAGAGGAACACTCTCTAGAGGCAAAAATTTGAGAAATCTCTTGACGATCCACGTTTGTGCCTCCAGGAGGCCAATTAGAAGAATGCTTCCATCTGTAACCAACAATAGGTCCCAATTGATAAGGAGTCTTGTAATGAGCCACTTTATCCCATCTAGCGACATGAAAAGAGTCACAAAGAGTCTGAAGATGAGGGTACATGGATAAAATGGATGGGAATCCATCCCAAGCATCAAACCAAAACAAAGCCTTAGAACCTCCTTTACATATTCGAAACAGACCCCTCTTGACTAACATCGCACCTATCTTCAAAGTATGCCAGACCATTGAACCACAACCTTCAAGAGGAAGTGCAAAAACAAAGCAAGGATCAACACCATGAAAATATTTATGAGTGATAATATGAGCCCAAAGTTGATGTTGTCCAGAGCACCATCACCAATAAAGTTTAGCAGCCAATGCTTGACTACTCAAGAGAGCTGATCGAAGACCAAGACCACCCTCCTTTTTAGGCCTACAAATAGTCTCCCAACTAATAAAGCTCCATTTAGTACTACAAAAATTACCACTCCAAAGGAATTTCTAAGAAAGAGCATCAAACTCCTTGAGAAAGTAAATAGGAGCAGCCTGAACCATGCTTCTATAAGTAGGAAGAGCTTGGATAATAGATTGAAGAAGAGTAACCTGAGCAACAATAGAAAGCCATCTATGAGTCCAATGATTTACCTTATCCTAAAGCTTGGTAATCAAATTTTTCCAGAAGAGATGTGGCTGCCTAGAAACAACAATAGGAATGTCAAGATAAGTCAAAGGAAGTGACCCAATCTAAAACCGTAGGATACCAACAATCCTATGCTGAATAGAATCAGGAGTGTTAAAAAAAAAATGGAAGATTTGTGCTCATTAACTTTCTGGCTTGAAGCTACCAAATAAATGTCCAAAGTACATCGAAAGGCTTTAGCTTCCTTGATCCTAGCAAGATCTGCAAGAGCAGAATCATCAACAAATTGAAGATGGGAAAGAGAAGGTAAACCATTACCTCATCGCCACCCCTGAATAGAATTATGGGACACTTGATACTTAATGAATCTTCCCAATCCCTTAGCCATGATGATGAATAGATATGGGGAGAGAGGGTCACCTTGGCAGAGGCCTCTAGAGGCACCAAATAGCTGAGAAGGTTGACCATTAAGAAGAACAAAAAAAGAGGTAGAAGTAACACAACTCATATTCCAACTCACCTAGTCAGAGCTAAATCCAAAAGAAAGAAGAATACTCCTTAGGAAAATCTATTTAACTCTATCGTAGGCCTTAGCCATATCTAGCTTAACAAACATTGCTCTCTCCCTTGAAGTAGCCATAGAGTGAATTGCCTCAATAACAATAACCACCCCATCCAAAATTTGTCTTCCAGCAACAAAACCACCTTGTTCTTCTGAGATAACAATGGGAAGCCACTTTTTAATTCTCTTAGCAATAAACTTAGTAATAACTTTGTAAACCACATTACATAAGGCAATTGGTCTAAAAAACTCCAATTGATTAGCACCCTTTCTCTTAGGAATAAGAGTCAAGAAAGTAGAATTCAAAGCTCGAAGCATCTGCTTTCTAGAATAGGATTCCTTAACCACGTCCAACAAATCATGATTAACGATGTCTTAGAATTCCTAAAAGAACTCAACTGGAAAACCATCAGGACTAGGAGCCTTCCCCTTAGGCATGCCAAAGACCACCTCCTCCATCTCTTCCAAAGATATTGGATGCATGAGATAATCATTCATTTCCTAAGTGAGTAGGGAAGGAATACAAGATAAAATCATATTTTCTTCATTATCAACAGGAGGAGAGTCCTCAAAGAAGAGGGTAGAAAAGTACCGAGTAGCCTCCTGGAACAAAGCTGGTAAGGAAGTTAGTTGGATACCTTGAGAATTAATCAAAGAAGAGATATTTCTTTGATTTTGACAAGATTGCATTGTTTTATGTAAAAAGGCAATGTTCTAATCACCTTCCTGGAGCCAATCAACTCTAGCCTTTTGCTTCCAAAAAATTTCCTCTCAAAGTTCCCATTCTTCTAGAGCTCTAGAAGCAAGGGATTCAACCCTTCCAAGATCCTCTAAGAAACCTTGATCTCTAATCTCCCTTGTGATGACATTAAGATCTTCTTGAGCAAGCCTCTTCATAGAGTGAAGGTTCCCAAAACATTGTTCATTCCATATCCTAAGCTGCCTTTTAACATATTGAAGCCTTTTAGAAAATGAGAACATAACAATACCATATGTAGGAGTGCCATCTTTCCACCAACATAAAACAAAATCACGAAGAGAGGAGTCACAGAGCCACATCAACTAGAGCTTAAAAGGAGGATGCTTTGGAATACAAGCCCCAATAGCAGAAAATTTGATTGGCTAATGATCAAAACTCCTCCAATCAAGGATTTTCAAAGAGAGAGTAAGGGTGCCACTAACCTAGGAGCAAGAAACAAGAAATCTATCTCAAGCATCAACCCTAGTCCTTTGATTATTCCAAGTACAGAGACCATTAGAAGGCTTAACGTCAGAAAGATGCAAAAGAGATATGTGTTGTTGAAGAAGAGTAAAAGAAGGCCCCAGTTTAGCCAAACCACCTTGCTTCTCCTCCATACCTAAAATTGAATTGAAGTCCCCTGCTAACACCCAAGGATGATAAGGGTGAAAATTTCTAACGTATTGAATATGCCTCCAAAGTTCCTCCTTTCCCACAAGATCAATAGGTACATACACATTAGTAACCATGATAACCTCTCCTAAGTCTAAAGCAAAAGCCACCATAGAGAGAGGTGAGCGAGAAGAAACCCAGCCAAGGGGAGAAGTTTTCTATGGATCCCAAAAGATAGCTAAACCACCAGCACTTCCCATAGCCCCAACAAATTGGCATTGGCCACGAGACCAAATACTAGAGGCATGTTGGACCATAGACTCCACAGAGAGCTTAGTCTCTTGGATACAAAAAACATCAGGACAATGATCAACCACCAAATTCTGAATAGGCTTTTGTCTAGGGATGCTATTCAACCCCCTAACATTCCATGAGAGAATAATCATCATTGAGTAGAAAGGGGAAAATGAGCATCCAAAGGTTTCATGGACCCAGAATCAATCAATATATCTCCTGCGAGTTTAATCTTCTCTTGGTCTGTTTTGCGCCCACTCCTTAGAGGGGGAGTAAAAGAAACCCACTTAAAGGGTCTATGTAGCAACCCCAATGGGAGAGGATATCCCTTGCCCTTACCTGATGGTAGCACATCCTTAACCAAGTTAGCCAGAGCAACATCATTATCCTCCAACAATGCAGGTGTCACTAGAGCCTCTGACACAAGAGCTACAAGGACCTCATAGTTCTGATATACCACTACTTAGGATGCCCCACAAGTGTCATTAGGAACAAATCCCTCATTTGGGCAAATTGGGTTAGAAGAGATAGGAGGAGGAATACCCTCCTCTAGAACCATACTATCCAGCACCTCAAAGTGATTAAAACCTGAATCAGATATTCTTTCTTTCAAAAGCCTCTTCTAACCATGCCCCTTAGCTCATGGGCGAGTAGGGGTAAATCCACCCTTATCCTACATTTGAGCCTTACCCTCACCTATAGCATCTTGCATATTCTTCCCCTTGGTAGTATTAGCCATCTAAGATTGTCCTTTCCTTGTAGTATCTACCAAACCACCAACATTGCCGGCCGTAGAACCATCCACTTGTTTGGAAGTCAAGTTACGGGGGCATTGACACTATAAATGACCATACTCATGACAAATCAGACAACGAAAAGGGAGGGATTCATAATCTAACTGCCACACCTAGGAAGAAGCCCCAAGACAAATTTCCAAAGAATCTGGTAATAGGTTATTCAAATTAATTTCAACACAAATTCTAGCATAATGAAATAATTTAATTTAATTTAACTATTTAACTTTTTTGTTGTTTTCTAAGAATCAATAATTAGTATGTAATGGTTAAATCCTTGTAATTCTTCTTAGTTCCTCTACCTACACATCATGCCACCCTTAAACATGATACATGAAATAAAGACAAGCATCTTGAAAATGTAACTGATGAAATGTTTGGAAAAGAGATTGTTCATAATGAATCAAGGGCTATAGATTGGTGAACAAATAATGATCATTAGGTTTGCATTTTTAGATCCAACTCTAGACTTTAAACTCCACAATCCATAACAAATTGCAAATTATCTCCATAGGAAAAGACCAACCAGAATGAAAAATGACCTTTTTAATTCAACTCGGAGAGAATTCAAATGGATGCCAACCTTCTAAATTTTCACTTTATATTTTATCCTAATCAGACATTTGTTGCAACAACTTTTGGATTTGTTTCCATCAAAACAAAAAAACATATTTTTAGGAAGACCAAGGATTGGAGTCATAGTATGAATTTCTACCAAGACTTGATTTTGATCTTTGTTCACTGGTCTTTCCAGTCAAAGACATATGATGAAGCTTGTCATGCGTGTTCCATTAGGATTGAATATTGAAAAAGATATGTTTTAATTTATCTTTCATATAAAGTGAAATTTGAAAGGTTGGTGCCTATTAGAATTCTCTTTTTGCTGGCTGTTGATAAGTTTCTCACTGGAGAATTCAAAGGATAACTAACAATTATATGGATTGTGCTTACACCAATTTTCCTGATGTTTTTGTTCTTTCAATTCTAGTGTTAATTCTGTTTTAAGAAGTAGAGATAACCAAAAACATTTGACATTGAATTTTGTATAGTACAGTTTTGATGGCTATTTTCATTTCAACATTTACTTTAACATAGTTGGGAAGTTTTATCATCGTGTATACAAACCGTTGATGATTCACATGCCTCATGATTAATCGAGGACAAAGGTTCTTCTTCAAACGGGAACAAACACAAAATTATTAATGAATCCATCTGAGAATTTTTTTATTTTTATTCTTTACTTCTTCTTAGGGAATAATTTTCCAATTCCTTGGAAATAACATCTATTCGAAGAGAAATATTAATTGTAATTCTGATCCATGTACTTAAAACGTTGGAGTCTATGTCTTTTTACATCAAAACACTCCTGACATGACTATCAATGATGTTACTTTTCCACAGTTGGTCCAATTCATTAAAGAAATCAATAGTGACCTTTGTACTGAGAAATAGACCAGAAAGAAAAAGAAGGAAGGCTCATTGTTTTTCACAACTACTTGAAGTTCTATCAACTTACAGATTGTTTTTGACTTGTAGGCTAACAAACCTAAATCACTATAAATCTCATTCCACTTCTTTACAGGCAATTTAAAATGTTCATTAGGCATGGAATAAGCTTTAGACTTTCCAACATCTTCTTCAACATTTATATCCTGAATGGAGTCAAAGACGAAGCTCAAACTTACTAATTTCGATGTTTGATCTGCAGACTGTCGATTAGTTGGATCGGCCATCTCGATCTCTATTCTGTATGTTGGTCGAAAGTGCGCTACCTTCCCTACCTCTTAACGCCTTCACACAGCTACAACACGAGGACTTACTTCACGCTGAAGACCAGACAAAATCACGAGAGACACTAAACAATTACAAAGATATTCAAAATCTAGTTAAGCAAGCAAAGAAAAAGAATGGATATAAGTACTTGCATATAGGTAGCATAGTGGCTGGTATTGAACCCTTGTATCGGAAAGGTATTCCAACAACTGTCATGATGACATTGCTCGATGTTAGACATAACCAATACTATGATATGTTAATGGGAGGTATCTCTGCTCCCATGGCTGTAGGTGCAATTGCCTTTGATGTCGTCCCTAATTTTGTTGTGAGTCTTCTGGGTGACCATCTAGATAAAGTGTTAATGTTCCAATTTGGAACCCAGTACTTAAATATGAAGCTTGGATCTAGAATGCATGCCCTTTGGTTTGCTTTGTATGGCTGTTTGTTTAACACAACAGTCCCTATAGTAAAGGACCCTCGTGTAGACAAATCCCAGAATAGATATCCTCTGTTATGGCAGACAGATGCAAAAGGTGCTCAGATCACTGCACCTAGAATGTTGCAATTATCAGATATCCAAGTGCCAAGAGAATGGATAGTTGATATGAAGGCATTAAGACAACTTGAAGGTCCTCAAACTATGACCAATATTGCCAATGTACAAGAAGATTATAATCAAGCTAGGATCTCGTTTGCTCCTTCGCAAACCTCATCCTCTGTGTCAACTCCTGCACGTTAGTCCTTGACTAGGAGTATGTCTAATATATCTAGTTCATCTTCTGTACCCAGCATGTCTTGACAACCGTCAATGCCTCCTTTGAGAACACCTTCTGGTCCTCCTCTTGTTACGTCTACACCTCCATAGCATTCACCTGTTAGCTTAGTGTCAAACCCATTATCAGCTCCTTGTAAACATCCTTAGTTTATGGAACTCGACAATGGTGAAATGCAATGTACAAATTGCTCTTTTGTTCATCCTAGATTTTTTAGAATGTTACTTTTTGATCAACAGACCACATTTGATAGGGACAAATTACAAAACCTAGAAGTCCCTACCTTTCATGACTTCTTGTTGCAATCTGCTGATGATAAATATAGTATTCCCTGTTGGCCTCAGCATGTGATTTCCTCTGGTCAACCCGATGCTCCCACACAAATCAAGATGCTTAACTATGCTAATCTCTGTATTCAAAAAGCCTTGTTAGTATAGCAGAACCAAATGCAAAAGTTAGTTCAAATGGAATTAGCTACTCAACAAGCCACTGCCAGCACCAATGCTAATTTTCATACTATTATTGCTTCACTACAAGCTCTTGAGTCCCATTTATCTCAGTAATTTGCCACCCAAATGCAATCTGACATTACCAGTTTGCGTCAAAATTATTAGAGTTTCCATCAAACTAGCAAAGCGTGGTGGACGGATAGTGTCAATCGTTTGTCCTCTTTGTCTGCAACCACTCACCAGATCTCTGGTACAACCCAAACGCTTACAACCACAATTCAAACTATTGCAAAGAAAATCTCAACCATAGAACAGACTACTACTCAGGTCCGCTCTCGGCAACTAGCAGATACAAAAAATATCCATCAAACCCTGATGTCTGTAAAGGATCAAGTTGAGAATGTGATAACAAATAAACTAAGCTCTTTACCATCAAGTGGTTCAACCCTTGCTCGACCACCTAGCAATTTCCCTAGCTCACAGGCTGACCATCAGTGTTTACGCTCTTTTCATACTGGTAAAGCTTTAGTTTTGCATGTACCTCCTCCAAAGCTACAAGAGTTTGATCCTGCAACTGGTACATGGAAACATGTCAATATGGTATCACAAGATCCATATGATCAGTTATATGATTTCAATGAAAATGTACCCCCATACATTAACTTGGATACTTATGATCCAGTAAAAAATAAAGCCACCTTAGATGCACTCAGAACATGGATGGACAACGCCATCTATGCTGCAAACATGACTCCAAATTAGGCAATAAGAAAAGGTTTGAATGCCTTAATCGGCATTGCAAGAAGTGCCTGGGATAGTCTGCCTACAGACTATAAAGATGATTTGATCAATGCTGGTGTTACTACAGTCAGTAGTGCACTGTACCACATGTTTTTTGGTTAGCATGACAATGAACAGCGTGCAACCCTCAAAAAGTTCAAGGAAAATAGAATCTGTGACATGAGCAAGCTAGATGAGTACTATAGTGATCAATACACAAATTTCTACAGATCAGGCCAGACTAATAACAATGTCTGGATGTATAACACTTTTCTTGATGGCTTCCCTTTGCAATTTTCGAGATAATGGGTGTTGCACACATTGCATAATATTGTTATTTTATTATTTTATTTTATTATGTAATGTTGTACCTAGATGGACGTGCAACATGTAAATATTGCCAAGGAATATTCTTGATGAGTTGTATTGTAACATTGTGAAAATATTTGATGTAATTATTTAATATTGGAGAAAAGAATTAAAAGCCCAATATTAAATGTGGGGTCAGTGGGTTAGGTAGCACATGGTTTTAGCACATGGTTTATGTAATACCACTTAGTGTTTTTGTGGGACTTTGTACTATATAAGCAGCCACAAGGGTAGTTGTTGTAGAGAGAGAGTGACAAGGAGAAGACAAAAGGCAAGAGTCGAGCGGGACAAGGCTTGACAGGTTAGCCAAGGGAGCATTTGTGAAGGTTGGAAGCATGGCATGGGATGTGTGGATTCATGCTTGTTCACATAGTTTGCTCGGTTGTGGCTATGGCCATGAAGGCTTCCATGGTTGTATGGCAACGGTATTTGTTGCTGAATAATACATGGTGATGGATGCTTTTGGAGGCTGGGTTTTTCCCTCAATGAGGGTTTTCCAGGGTATATCTTGTGTCACATTTTGTGGGTATGTTGTCTATTCTCTTGCATGTGGATTTTAATTCCGTATTTATTTTAGATTTATTATGGGTTATGTGGAAACGGTTATATTCTTTATTGCCAAGTTTCCTTACAAGTGGTATCAGAGCTATGGTTTTATTATTGTAACCCTAGATTGAATCCATGGGAATGCATGAGAGGATAAAAAAAAAAAGGGCAAGATATATGAATGATTTATTGCAGATCTGAGGGTTTTGGGTTTGCTGTTATGATGGGATGCTAAAAGATTTGGGCATGTGAAATTGTTGGAGAAAAAGATTTTTTTGGATGTTTCATTTAAATGAGGGTTTTGGGGGGTAGCTTGCAAAAATGACCTCCTGGGTAAAAACAGACCTCACCATTGGATCCGGGTCGACATTTCCATAAAATTTGATATATAATATGCCTTAGTTTGGCCATGTTCAGAGGAAATGAAAGAGTTTTTTGGTTTCAGCTCATGATGGCCGTCAAATTTAATCCCGTCGGAATTTTTGTCACCGAAAAAAATAAAAAATGAAAAATCGTACTGAAAATGGTAAAAAGACTGTCTTAGTAAAACGGCCATAACTTTCTCTCAAAATATCAGATTTTAGAGTTCTTATAGGCGTTGGAAAGCTAATTTAGAGCACTACAACATGGTGTAGGTTTGGTTCTGTGATTTTAAAATTTTGTTAGGTTTTAAGAACCCTAAAGTCAGATGTTATTTATTTTGAGCACAGATTGGAGCATAACTTGGGCATACGGAGTCAGATTTTGGACTTCAAGTAGTCAACGGAAAGCTCTTGGAGAGCTCTACACATTGGTTTAGATTTGGTGTAAGTTTGGCATGATTTATTTGTTGATATATTGATCTGAACAGTTTATAGGTATATTTTGACTATGGTAACATTGTGAGTTTATGGCATTGGAGATTTAAGTTTTGATGTCATTGTATACTCAGTTCATATTTAGATTGGTCTCATGATGATATGGTTATCAGTGTTTGGTTTGGATATGCATGATGACTTGTTGGATCTACAAGTTGTGCAGTGTTGTAAGCGGTCTATACTTACAGATTGCATTTATGGCTTGGTTATGGGTTGTCTTTGCGCATTGATCTTTCATTATTGATGCATATTTAGATTGGTGACTTGGATTTGGGTTGTCTATGCCCTAAGTCACATGATTGTATCTTCATGTAGAAGGGATGAGATGTTGTTACCAGGGACAATCATGGCAGAGGATTGTGGTTGACTATGCTGACAGGTTGGACACTTTGAGAGCCAGATGCTTAGTTCATGGATGTGATCATGGTGTCATAGATTTTGGCATGACATGATTGGTTATACAGGTACATCCTTGATATTCATTAGCTTGGATTTTTTGATTCAATTATGGTGGTATATGTTCTTGGTTGAGGATCATGGTTATTTGGTTTCTTTTGAGGAGCTCATGATGTGCACTTTGAGTTCTTTGATGGTTTGATGCCTTGGTTGATTCTTATGGTTAGGAGATGGTTTTTCATCATGATGTCATGGATAGCTTGGATACACGGTTTAGTGGGAGCTTGTGACAGTGATGGGGTGACAGTGCAGGATTAGTTCCTAGTTTGGTTTGGATCTTCAAGTAGGAAATGGATTTTATGATGCCATAGGTGACTTGGTACCACGATTGAGTGGGAGTTGTTGGCATTGACATATTTATTGAGTGTTTGCAGATGTTGGAGGTTTGTCTTAGATCTTGTTGCTGCAGAAGCATCTTTGACATTTGCATGGTGCACTTGTTTTCTTCATGGTGTGTGGAGATGGTTGCATCTTGAGGACTCATAGGGTTCTTGGCAAAGGTGTGGTTTATGCTTTTATTTGGCATGTTATCCTTGGTATGAAGATGGTTTCATTATTATGTCATGGTATACTCTTGATACACGTTTAGAGTTGTGACATGTTATGGTATGTTCATATGGAGCATGTTATCTCTTTAGTTGAGATGGTAAGATCATGTTGTCATGTTTATGTTCTTGAGGCCATGGTTGAAATTTTGACATTGATCTTGGTTTAGTTTCTTGGTATTGAGTACACTAATCATAAGCTGGATACTTCATGATATTGCTATGTTGCATTTGGAGTTGGCATGGATTGATTGGTTACAGGTGCTCATGGATACTTAGAGACGGTGGTGATGCTGATTTCTCTTGGATTAGAGAAGTATTTGTTAGGACGGTTGATAGTTTCAGCAGGAAGTCCGAGGGGCAGTCACCTAATATGGACTTGAGAGGATATTGTTCTTAGATGAGTCTTGGTTGGAGACTTGGGTATCTTGATGAGCATTCTCATTCCCCACTCTTGGTCTACTCGGCGGTTTGCTACTTGAGAGGTATAGCCCAATGTTTCTCTCAGTTGCATTATATTTATGCTTGTCTTTCATGGAAATGGATCTTGAGCTATGGTACATGAGTTAGTTCTGGAGGGTTCATTTGAGAGATGGTTTAGCATTGGTTATCTCCATGTGCATATGTTATTATGTTGGTTGAGTTTGGGAGATGGTTTTATATTGGGCATATTCCTTGGATTAGGAATGGTTATTCTTTGGTTTAGGAATGGTTTATTGAGTTTGATCTTCTTGTGAGAGGCTTACATCCATGATGAGTTATATGGTATGGTTTGGGTGTTGTTGAGGCTTCTTGTTGGGGTTTTATGGAGGAGATCATACTTGCACAGTTTACATCTAGAGGTGTGCGTAGAAGGACATGATACAGGTTATGATTTGCATGGTTTCTCTGGTCTTGGTTATCTTCCTGGATGTTCAGTTTTGACTACATTGGATTTGAGATTGGTTCGAGATTGTGATCACTAGTTTGTGCTCATGTTTGTCATGTGAGAGATGACATGGTTATTTCTTTATCTCTTTCCTTTGTTGGTTGTGGAGAATTTGGGAGACTATTGGAGACTTGTTATGAGAGTTGTTCTTGCAAGATATTAGTTTATGTATTGTGGATGTCCTTGATACTACATGGATTCACTTCTTTGAGATGTTGTGAGTGGATTGGTTATAGATTTGACATTATCTTTTGCAATGGGAGCTTCTTGGTATATATGTGGCAGGTATTGCTCTTGAGGGTTGTGATTGCAGGTTATAGATTGGATATGTCGGTGATATGAGATTCATTTGTTATACCTTTGAGGTATGGATAGTTGGATGGGTTTGGCACTTTGTTGTGGGTGCTATTTCAGCTATGGATATTTTGACAACTACGGATACATGTGATTACCTTTGGATCAGGTTATTGTGCTTGGAATTTTAGTTGGTACAGGATTTTATGATCTTCTAATGCGACAGGTTGGGTGGTTTTCTCTTTGGATGGCTTCTATGTATGTCCAGTGGGACTGGCATAATAGGAGGTGAGATCATTCATGTTCAAGATGCTGGATACTTTGATTTTGTTGCAGGTACCAGGATGGAGCACTTGGTGTATTTTTGATCCATGATGGTGGATGTGCTAGGAGGGATTGTTCCCTTGTTCATTTATGTGGCTACATATTGACCGTATGCAATGTATACAACAAGTGGGAGATTGTTGAGATAATGGGTGTTGCACACATTGCATAATATTGTTATTTTATTATTTTATTTTATTATGTAATGTTGTACCTAGATGGACGTGCAACATGTAAAGATTGCCATGGAATATTCTTGATGAGTTGTATTGTAACATTGTGAAAATATTTGATGTAATTATTTAATATTGGAGAAAAGAATTAAAAGCCCAATATTAAATGTGGGGTCAGTGGGTTAGGTAGCACATGGTTTATGTAATACCACTTAGTATTTTTGTGGGACTTGCTACTATATAAGCAGCCACAAGGGTAGTTGTTGTAGAGAGAGAGTGACAAGGAGAAGACAAAAGGCAAGAGTCGAGCGAGACAAGGCTTGACAGGTTAGCCAAGGGAGCATTTGTGAAGGTTGGAAGCATGGCATGGGATGTGTGGATTCATGCTTGTTCACATAGTTTGCTCGGTTGTGGCTATGGCCATGAAGGCTTCCATGGTTGTATGGCAATGGTATTTTTTGCTAAATAATACATGGTGATGGATGCTTTTGGAGGCTGGGTTTTTCCCTCAATGAGGGTTTCCCAGGGTATATCTTGTGTCACATTTTGTGAGTGTGTTGTCTATTCTCTTGCATGTGGATTTTAATTTCGTGTTTATTTTAGATTTATTATGGGTTATGTGGAAACGGTTATATTCTTTATTGCCAAGTTTCCTTACAGCAATTACAATCCTACTATAGAGAGAAGATTCTCTTTCGTATAATGAACACTCCAGAGATGTCTATAAATGATGTAACATTTCTACAACTCTGTCAGTTCATCAAAGAAATTAACAGTGACTTATGTACAGAGAAGCAAAATTGGAAAAAGAAAAAAGAAGTTTTGCCATACCTCAAAGCTGGTCTCTGTCATTGCCAATCTACTTCATATGGCTGTGACAAGCATAAGAAAAAGCATAAGTCATACAAGTCCTACAAATCAAATAAGGACTCTAGTAGATCTTTTCCTAGAAATAAGAAGTTTAAAAGAAAAAAGGTATTTCTAAGAAAGAAGGAAAAGGTTAGAAAAAAGGATTTTAAGCCAGTCTGTTATATCTGCAAAGGAGATGACTATGCCAACAAATGTCCTGATCGTTAGAAGAAGGGAAAGTGCGTCCGCGCCCTGCAATCAGTCAATATGCTCAATGAACCTATTACAATAGTTTTAGAAGGGTTAGATTCAGATGACCTTTATATTGAAGATTGTTCCTCAGACAGTGAAGAAGAAATAATGCAAGTAATGCATTTAAGAATATCTGACAATGAACATGCCTCTGAAGAAGAACCTGAACAATACTTCTCTCCAAGTGAAAGTGATCTGTCAGAAGTATCATTTTATTGTAATATGTATAATCGTTCTGACCGATTCACAAACCACCATCGGTCTCTTACTCAAATCAATCCCAATTGGTTAAAGTTAACTCCAGAGCAAGAACTTGAAAGAATTCAAGTTAGAAGTAATCAATTGCTCAAAAGAAAAGAAGATTTCCTCACTCCTCATCAATTTGAAAAAGTCAAAAATGAGTTAGCTACTCTTGAAGATAAGCATAATAGAATCCTGTTACAACAGCAAGAAGAAATCTTACCACTTTATGATGAAGATGCTCTTGGAAATGTATCAGCTCCTCATGGGTATGCCCATAACCCACAAGGACAACAAGCCTTTGCTAAAGCGTCCAAAAAAAAATGGCTCTCTCAGTGTCTCGCCTTTCTCTATCAGGCTAAAGCTGATGTTCTGAAAGAAATCAGTCAAGTTCAGCATGAACTAAAGGAGTATGAAAGCAGTTTGAGTTCTCTCAGTGCTTTTGACAAACTTCTTCTTGAAGCTGAACAAACAATAAAAGAACCTCCTGCAGAACATTATGAAGAAGCAGATGTGTCTTATCTATAGACACAACCAGAAGATACTGCATGCAAGAAAGCCTTCGGTTATCAAAAAGGTGTGCATAATCCTTGTCCAACATTTCTGCTCTCTGTCAAGCTTTTGGGATTAAAAGCATATCAGTTGTGTGCTCTGTTAGATTCTGGTGCTGATTGTAATCTGGCCAGGAAAGAAGCTTTTCCTACTAATTGTTAGATTCCAAAACAAACCAGTATTCACTCTGTGACTCACTCCAATAATCCCATTTGCTTTCAAGCACACATCCCCTTGCAATTTGGTACTCAAAGTTGTATGGTTACCTTTCTACAATTTCTTGTAGAATAGTATGATTGCATCATAGGCAGCCAAACCCTCCAATAATGATCTCCTTATATCGTTGGACATCAAGGAACCTATATAGATTTTCAGTTTGGACAGGTCCCTCAGATAAATGAATTTCGTGCCTATGCCCCAAAATTATCATTTCCACAGCTTGGTAAGCCCATTCCTCCAAATTCACGTATCTGGTTAGCCACGCAATCTCTTTTGACCCAGGGGGATTTAGCAGCAATCAAAGCCAATTTTGAAGCCACTGTGTTAACAAAAGATTTGACCAAATATGAACACCATATGGAATGTGTCCTTCCTCTCAAGAAAGATGAGAATGCCCGTGCAATGGTTCCTAAAAGCAAAGCCAATTATTTCATCCTGTCAAAAGAAGAACAAACACTCTATGAGAAAGATATTACTGAAATTCTAGCAAAAAATATCATTCATCCCAGTAAAAGCCCTTTTTCATGCCATGTTATGTATGTTTCAAAGAAGGATGAAAATGGTAATGAACTTGCTGAGAAAAGATTAGTTGTGAATTATAAGCCATTGAATGTCTGCTTAGAAAATAACCAGCATCCTTTGCCAAGCAAAGACTATATTTGGCAACGTATCCAAGGTTGTAATATCTTTAGCAAGTTTGATCTGACAAAAGGATTCTGGAAAATCTTTGTAAAAAATGAAGAAAGGTATAAAACAACCTTTTCAGTCCCACAAGGTCTGTATGAATGGAATGTTTTGCCATTTGGCATCAAGACTGCTCCATCCATATTCCGGAGTCATATGGATAGGATTTTTCCCCCATATTCCAAGTTTATCCAACCATACATAGATGACATCCTCATTTTCAGCCAAGACTATACTAGTCATATGAGTCATCTACGACAGTTTCTTAATTTCTATCAAAGTCATGGTTTGTGCCTCAATCCTACCAAGTTACACTGGTGCACTGAAAGTCTTATCTTTATTGGTACACGGATTGAGCCCAATGGGCGCTTGTATCCACAAAATCATCTGCTTTCTACAATCAACAAAGTTGAAGTAAAAGACAAGAAGTCTTTGCAACGATTTCTTGGTCTTGTAAATTATATTGCAGGTTATTATCAGAAGATCGTAGAAGCTCGAAAAGAGTTAAACAAGCTCCTGAGAAAGAATGCTCCACCATGGATAGAAAAGCATGATCACATTGTTCAACAGATTAAAAATTAGTGTCAGCAGCTCCCGCCATTACGAATTCCCAGTTCTGGTAAAAAGATTATCCAGACAGATGCAAGCAATGAAGCTTGGGGTGCTGTCTTGCTCGAACAAGTTGAACATGAAGGTAAAATTAAAGAAGAAGTGGTCAAGTATGAGTCAGGTGCCTTTAAAGGTTCTGAACTTAATTACCACAGTACTCATAAAGAGTTGTTAGCCGTTATCAATGCTTTTACTAAATTTCAGCTCTTTATTGGAGATAAACCCTTCTTACTCAGAAGTGATTTGCGTCACTTATCCAGTTTCTTTAAGGAGTCCAAACACAAGGTTGCTCGAGGTCGCCTATTGCAATGGGCACAGTTCCTCAATACTTTTGATTTTGAAATAGAATATGTTGAAGGTGTCAAGAATGTCCTTGCTGACTTTCTTAGTCGTGAATGATATCATGTCAATGCTCTCACCGAAGAACAAGAATATGACGCATATATCTACCCAAGAGCACATCCTATAACTCAGACACTTCCCGACATTGTTACTAATTTGTATAATAGTATTTATTTTCATCCTGAGATGTCTAACCAATAGGTTCATCAAAATCAAATCCGAATGAGCATTGAAGAAGACCGTGGTCGCTTAGCTGAAGATCATCGCAATCAAAATTTGATACATCTTCCACAAGAGGATCAGTATGTGCAGGTCTGCTTTGAGCCTCCTGTTCCTAAACCTACACCAGAACCAGTTCATCAACAACATGTGAGAATGATCATGGAAAGAAAAGAAACCTATCCTATGGTTTGTAATACTCCCTGGAATGCTAACACCTATCAGCTCACAAAACACATTTATGATGAACTTAGGCAATATCATTTTGCAGCCAATCGTCAGCTTCTAATAGAATCCTTGATAGCCAAATATCCTTGCCGTGAAGCTGACCCTGTAATATCTGATGCAATAGGCCCCATTGACACATATGCCTCAGCCTATGAATGGCCTATAGAGTTTCTTAATAATACTCACATTTCAAATCAGCATCATACCCAATATCAGTACCGATCATGGATTAATGAGTTTTTCTTAGGCCTCTATCCTCATTCACATAGCCAGCATCCAATAACCACTAATTATGGTTATTTGTTTCATCTTCAGTTTCTCTCCAGAACACCAACTCCAATCTCTAATGGAATTTTTGAAGATTATGGTCCATCTCATCCTCAACCGGATACAATTGAATTAAGGACATTATCTTCTTTTGTTCAAAATCGAAAGCTAGTTTGGTGGTTCACACAGTTCTAGACAGTTCCAAAAAATTGAACACCAGACGTTAGTCTTTCCACTGCTTTTATCTGTGTCACTCGATGCATTCTTTGGAAAGAGGACTCCATTGAAGATCGTCTAGAACAGCTAGAGGAAGAACAAAGACCTGCATCACCCAACACTAAAAATGAAGACTACATGAATTGGGAAACCAGTTCACCTCGCAGTCATAGGTATTAAAACTATCAAGTGGGGTTGTCACTTGACAAAGGCATCTCAACCTTTGTAAACCAATCTGAGACATGGCTGTCAACCATGGTAAAACTAACACCTGTTGAGTTAACCTTCTTGCTTCAAAAGGATGCTTTGTAATAAAGTGTGTCGATGTGTTCTCATCCCAAATTACTGTTCACCTCCTTTTCCATAGTGGAGGTCCTGTTTGGGATTCCTTTCTGCCAAAAGTACTTTCCACGCATCCACCTCCTATGGTCGGACTTGAAGCAATTGTAAACTAAGGATAAGTCTCTCCATCTATATAAGGATGAGCTTCCTTCAGTCTTAGGCAGAGGTTAAATAGCTAAGAAATTGTTGAGTCTAGGTCAAGTCTAAGAGGATTGTCTTGTTTAGTTTGAAGAAATCATTCTGACATAGAGAGTATGCTCTCTTCTCTTTGAGAAGATCAAAAATTAGACTGTCAAGAACTGATTTAGTCATACTGCGCATATGAGCGCGTGATGTATATTGTGAATATTTCATAAGCTTCCGAATATCAATATCAATATATTGCATCTTGTTCACAATTCACAGCTCCGTATAAAATTTTATTTAGTAGCTCGTTTGGTAGAGCTGTAGACTTGAAATCTGAAGGTCCTTTGTTCGAGTCTTGAGTTATTGTTGTTTATACACAGTAATTTTTTTGTCTTTCATTAGACCCCTCTCAATTAAATTCTATACTTGCAAAATTTTATATTCTAAAGTTTTAAGATGGTTTATTTTAAAATTATTTTTTATACAAAAATTTCTACTTTATGATTGTAAATCTAATTTTACTGGGGATTTAATTATTTTTTCATTCAAAAAATTCATAAAAATACAATGCTTTGGAACCTCTAGAATCTTTCCTATCATTCCAAAAGCTCTAGAGTTTCCATGGAAGCTCTTATAATTGCAAAATATGATCTTTATCAAGTTAGTAGTGGCCATGGTGTCCCTGCCATTTGAGAGACTCTACGTGAAGCAGTAATCAACGCTTCTTTCAGTCGGATGTGATTTTGGCTCCACTCTATCCGCTAACAAGTAGCATGGGTATATTTAAGGAAGATTTGGTGGGACTCTTTCATCAAGTGGCTACACACAATTTACACTTCATGTCCACCAATGGAACAACCACGGGATATTTATTGCTGATTTTAGCATAATTATCAACTTTCAATTCAATAGCTCTGCTTCCCTCTATATTATCATACCATCATTAGCTTCTCTCTCACTACTATTAGTTTTAGGTAGCTTGGGCACTTGTACATCCATATGTGATTAATTGACAAATAATTGTTAGAGTTACAACAAATATTTGTTAACTAATTGACTCCTAGAAGCCACTCGTAACCTATTGGTTAGGTTGTTTTAATCGTGAAGCAACTGGAAACTTCTTGGTTAGGAAGCAACTAGAAACTTCTTGGTTGAGTTTTCTTGATCAAGAAGCAACTAGAAACCTCTTGGTTAAGTAGTAAAAAAGGGGGCCAAGGGAGGCATTTGGGGAATAGAATAGAACAGAGAACAACAAGAGTTGTAGAAACATTTGCAATGTTAGCAAATGAGTTTGTAGTGTTAGCAAACAGTCTTGTAGTATTAGCAAGGGCGCAATGATAGTGTTTGGGATAGCAGTGGGGAATATCAGTAGGAGAAATTAGGAGGTTGTCTGAATCCTATAATATATTTTCCACTTGCAGAACTAGTTTTCCCTTAGGGTTTTTTCAGGGACAATTTGCCCAAAAATATTGTGTTCTTTGTGTGCTGAATTTCTTTCCATATTTTATTGGTGAAGATGCAATTGTGTTATTTTTTGATATTAGCTATGAATTAGTTTTTCGACAATTTAATAACCATTTACGATAGGAGATTAATAATCAGTGACTACAATAGTGTTAATTTTCACATGGTATCAGAGCAGTGTTGAGGGTAGAAGAGTTTTCTCTAGGAAATAAATTAAGGGTTTATATAACCTAGTGTGATCTCTTCAAAATTATTATTGTTTTAATCCCTTGAGATGGCTTCAGCTGGTTTGAGAGATCAGAACAGATTGGATAGTGCCTTGAATTTTAGTGTCTGGAAGGCAAGAATTTCTTTATTGTTGGAAGAGAATGGTATCAAGGATTATGTTACCAGTGTTGTACCTATACAAATAGATGAGACATAGCTTGCAACATATAAGAAGGATGATGCCAAAGCAAGGAGGATTATCCTTGATGGTGTCAAGGATCATATTGTTCCACATATCTTGAAGTTAGATACATCAAAGAAGATGTGGGATGCCATTCTAGATCTATACCAGAATGCTGCCATCAACAAGAAGATGATTCTCAGATAGAAGCTAAAAAATACCTAGATGAACTAGGGAGAAGACGTTACAAGTTCCCTCACTAGGCTTAGACTTTTCAAGGATGAGTTAGCAGCTATTGGAGATAGTCCTAGTGATGATGAGCTAGTGAGAATAACCCTAAATGAGTTTTCTAAACAATGAAGTGTCTTTGTTCAAGTTGTTAGTGGACAAGATACCTTACCTAGTTGGGATAGACTATGGATTGACTTCACTTAGGAGGAGTTTAGACTAAGTCTTGTCAATGAGACCAACAAGAGTCAGAAAAGTGAGGTGAAATAGGAAAATGTTTCCCTAGCAAGGAAAGGGAAAGCAAAGAAGGGATCTATCAAAGGATCAAATTCACAAAGTGAGAAGAAGAAGAAGAAGGACCTTTCTAAGGTCAAGTGCTTTGGTTATCACAAGTATGGTCACTATGTTAGTGATTCCCCAAAAAGGAAGAAGGCAAAGAAGTAGGTGGTAGCTTCAGCAAGTGTAGATGAACTCTCTAGTAGAATGGAAGATGAGTTTGCACTTATAACTTGTATGGTGAGCTCAACCTTACAGACTATCTGGTATATAGATAGTGGGTTTTCATTTCATATGATAGGAGTTAGAGAGTACTTCTCCAATTATAAGGAGGAGAACACAAATATCAAAATTTTTATGGGAAACTTGTCCAAACTCAACCAAGTTGGGAAAGGGACTGTTCAGTTCAAAAGTAGAATGGAAAGATAATTCTAGTTAATGATGTGTTGCATGTGTCAAGATTAGGTTTGAATTTGATTTCAACACCTTTTCTTCAGCATAGGGGGTGTAATGTACTCTTTAAAGGGACACATGTGTTGATTAAGCACAAGGATTAGAAATCACCCATAACTATTGGAGTTAGGAGTGGTCGCCTTTATAGATTACAGTTTGATACTCCTAAGGCAGTCATGAGTGCTATAATCCTAGAGATCTTGGAGAGCTATGGCATAGGAGGATGGACCATATTCATCATGGAGCACTCAAATTGCTTCATGAGATGGTGACAAGTGTTCTAGAGGTGAGCACAGAGCATGATGATGTCTGTAAAGGATGCGTGTTGGGGATGTTTGCAAAAGCATATTTTCCAAGGAGTGACACTAGATTTGAAGGTTTTCTTGATCTAATACATTCAGATGTTTGTGGATTGATGTCGATAGAGTCTATCAAAGGATATGAATACTATTTTACTTTTATCGATGATTTTTTGAGAAAGACCTATATATACTTCTTGAAGACCAAGGATGATGTTTTTAATCAGTTCCAAGAGTTCAAGGCTCTAGTGGAGAACTCAACGGGAAGGAAGATAAAGGTTCTTTGGTCAGATAATGGAGGCAAGTACAAAGGAAATAACTTTCAAGAGTTCTATACCAGGGAAGGAATCAAGAGACAGTGGACCATTCCTTACAATCCATAGTAGAATGGAGTTGTTGAGAGGAAGAGCTATTCTATATCAGAGGCAATAAGAGCTATGCTACACGACTAGAATATGACCTACTACTTATGGGTAGAAGCATGTAGTACAATAGTCTACATTCAGAATAGGGTTCCACACTAGGTACTAGGGAGGATGGCACTAGAGGAAGCTTTCATAGGAAAGAAGCCTAATCTTAGCCATTTCAGAATATTTGGGAGTTTGGCATATTATCAGACTCCAGGTGATACATGTACCAAGTTAGATCAGACTACAGAGAGTGAGTACTTTGTTGGGTACAATAAAACCTCAAAGGCATATAGGATTTTTATCCTCGAGACTAAAAGAATTATTGTTAGACATGATGTCAAGTTCATGGAGGACAAGGCATTTAGAAAGTCTAGAGATTTTCTAGTAGATGATCAGAGTGAGTAGCCAATAAAAGCTCCATGGCCTAGTCAAGGGCAATAGAGCACAAATACAGTTACCGGTACAAGTGTAGGCTTAGGTGGTGAAGTTTCACATAGCATGGAGAAACAAGTACAACAAGAAATACATCTAGAAGACTAAGAGGTTGATATCTCATCCTTTACAGTTGATAGTAGGAACCACGAGGTTTAAGAGACACTAAGAGATACTCAGGAGTTTGTGGGAGCTCCTAGGAAGAGTACTAGACAACGGAGAGAACCAACCACGTTAAATGACTATGTGGCATTAGTTAGTCAGTTGGTAGATAGTGAACCGTCCAACTATTAGGATGCTACAAAGCATCAGGTATGGCAAGATGCTATGGTTGAGGAGTATTCCTCAATAATGTAGAATGATGTGTGGGAGGTAGTTCCTAGACCAATAGATAGGGAAGTTGTTGGATCTCACTAGATCTATAAGATAAAGCATAGTGCAGATGGTAGCATCGATAAATACAAGGCCAAGTTCATGGCCAAGGGGTTCTCTTAGAAGGAGGGAATAGACTATGAGGAGACATTTTCTCCAATGGCCAAGTATACTTCTATATGAGCTTTGATCTCATTTGCAATGAAGATGGGATGGTAGATCCATCAAAATTATGTCAAGACAACATTCCTTAATGGTGAGTTAAATGAGGTATACATAGAGCAACTAGAAGGCTTTGTAGCACACAACAAAGAGACCCATGTGTGCAGATTGATAAGATATGTTCAAGGTGAAGGTATTAGGTTAATGGGCTATACTGATGCAGATTGAGAAAGAAGTAAAATGGACAAAAGGAGCACTTTAGGGTGTTTTTTCAGTTTGGGATCAGGAGTTGTATCTTGCTTCAGTAGGAAATAGAAATATGTGGCTCTGAGTTTAGCAAAAGCATAATACATAGCAGCTAGCATGGTGACATGTGAAGCTATATGGCTTTGGAAGTTGTTAGTAGCATTGTTTGGTCAGAAGGTTGAGACTACTGTGATTCATTGCAATAATCAGAGTTGCATCAAGTTGTCTGAGAATCCAATATTTCATGACAGGTCTAAACATATAGACATCAAATATCACTTCATCAGAGATTGTGTGCAACAGGGGGTTGTTCAGCTACAATACATACCGACAAAGGAGTAGGTAACAGACATTTTGACAAAGGCATTGGGGAAGGTAAATTTTATATCTATACTAATTTTTTCTTTTTCTTTTTTAATTCTAAGCATTTTTACCTTTTATGTGAAGAGTGGATTTCTTTTTAAATAATAGTTTTAAAAACTTTGTAAAATTTTATAAATTCTTAATTTTAATTCTAAAGTAAAAGCTAAGAGTTCTTATATTTAGTCAAAGTCGACGTTAAAAATTTGATTATTTTATATACTATAAGTATCCTATTTGATCATTTTTCATTATATTTCATAATATTTTGATGATAGTTATATCAAAGCTTCATGCAAAAAAAAATATTTCTACTCCCTTCCTATTTTTAATTTCAATTTTCATTAATTCTTTCTTTTACCTATTTGGCAGGAATGTTACCTCTCTTATTTATTCATGACACAAGATTCAAATAAAATTTCTCTCTCCTATTTCAAAGTCAGAAACCTCTATTTCTTGGAGTCCAAAAAATATGATTATCAGAGATCTTTGATAAAGTAATGTCTGATGCTACCTTTTGCAAGAGCCTAGGACCTATTTTTTGGGGCTCGAAGCTTCTGATCTTCAGAACCAAAAGTCATGGACAACTTTTGGGGGTTCGATGCACCAAACTTTTAACATTGGTTTGTGGTCTGCAATAACTGTTGCCCTACCTCTTCATGTTTCCACTTAGCTGCTACTCTGCCATAGTTGTTGCTTATTACTTGTGATTTCTAGTGCTTATAATAGATAGATATTGCATCTTCAAAGTGAAGAAGATTCAATATCTAAACGATAAGAAAGATCTTATTATCATCAAGGCTAAATTGTATAAGATTCAATATCTAGAGTATTTTTTTTTAATATCTCTACTTCTCTTAATAGGATTTACACCACAAATGAAGGGATATGTACAATCCATAAAATTGCTTGTTATCTACAAAATTATTCAATGAGCTTATTAACCTCTAGCAATAAACAACCTTTTTCAATGGATGTCTATTATGATTATAATTACTATTTGATAGAGCTTGTTTATGGATTCGATTATATAAAGTTTTTGGCATTGATCAACATTTAGGAACACACTCTATGATCTATCATCATGATGAACATGAAATAGAACACAAGGAGTAAGTAAATAAAGTAGTGGACTTAACTATTAAAAAGATAGATCAAGAAGGAAGAGGAAAGAGAGGGAGTAGTGTGGGCATGATATCCAAGAAGTGACCAAAATAATAAGTAAATATAGCTCAGGATCAAAAAATTGAGTAAGGAATAACTCATGAACACTTAAAATAAAATGATAATAGTCCAATTAAATAGATTATGCTAGTAAAACCAAAAACAAATCATAAAGAGGAATATAAAAAGGAAATGAAGTAAGACAAAGATAACAAGACTAAAGATAGCAAATACATCAATTGAAGTAAAAATTAAAAAAAATTTAAAAAAATGTGAAATCAAAAGAAACAAGAAGAAGAAAGAATAGGCAAAAGAACAAAACAATCAAAATATATCTAAACGAAAAATTGAAAGTCTTGTTCTTATTCTTATTCTTATTATTACAATTGCAAAGAATAAAAGAATACCCTAAACATGAATCTGAATCATATAGAATAGAATAAGAGATGTTAGATGGTTATCTTGTAGAGTGTGATGAAATAATTAAGTTAAATTTAACTATTTAACTTTTGTTGTTGTCTAAGAATCAATAATTCGTTATGTAATGGTTAAATCCTTGTAATTCTTCTTAGTTCCTCTACCTACACATCATGCCACCCTTAAACATGATACATCAAAGAAAGAAAAACATCTTGAAAATGTACTTGATGAAATGTTTGGAAAAGAGATTGTTCATAATGAATCAAGGGCTACAGATTGGTGAACAAAGAATGATCATTACTTATGCAGGTTTGCATTTTTAGATCCAACTCTAGACTTTGGACTCCACAATCCATAACAAATTGCAAATTATTTCCATAGGAAAAGAACTTTTCAATTTTTTTCCATCAAAACAAAAACCATTTTTTTACAAATACCAAGGATCGAAGTCATAGTACGAATTTCTAGAAAAGACCACAAAGGAGCACCTCTGTTTAGTAGAAAAAACCAAGCTACACCTCCAAAACAAAGAGACAAGCCAAAAGCGTGCACATCCATAATGTCAGTAGAAACCAGTACCCTAAACCAACAAGCCATCTGGGTCACCTTCATCATCCTCAACCATTTCCTCCTCCTTGCTACTAGAAACCATAGCAGAGTCGTCATCATTCGTGTTCATAACTCTAAAACATAGTTTTGTCAATAAAGATTAGAAATACACTCCAATTAAAACCATAAATAATTGATTTTTTTTAACAATAAATTATTGCAATCATTTGGCCAGATAGTTTCTATAGTGTTGATTTGTGTCCCTTAAAATATAAGTTTTATAGAAATGCACAACTCTTATGAAAAGTAGGCCTTTGCTAGAACTTGTGGATATGAAAACCAGAAAGTAGAATTCATATTGTTTGTTGGATTATAGATACAATCTTTGTCATCTTATTGAAAGTTCTCGTGTCTCCTTAACAACTATTTCCTTCTCCACAGTGAGATAGATTTTATTTTCCATATAATTACCTCCACTAAATTAGATTATAAGTGTAGGTTTCTTCTTCTACAATATCTCATTCACATTTGGCTGACTTTTCTTCTTGTTAACATTGGCTCTTCTATATTTGGCTTGCTGGATTGAGTTTTTTGTCCACTAACATTTCCTCTTACAACATGCTATAATTTTTTTCCCTATTGAGCTTGTTATTACAGTTACTCAAGGTGTGCTTGGAAACACAATTTCTACTTGTTATACTAATATTTTTTTTTTGTATTGGTTAAATCAACATACTATTTCTATGAAACATGGTTCAATGATTCAAATATTACACGGTCAAAATTTAATTTGTATTGAAAAAAAAATCTATTTAAAAATAGTAAAACCATTGGAATAAAAAACTTGTTTCTATTAATGTACCAATCAATACTTTTTGAAAAATGTATGCTTAAAGGATTTTATTCCAAAATTAGGAAAACAGTTTATATTCTACGAATAATCACGGTGTAGCTATTGCACACTTTGATGTGATTGTTAGTTTATTTAACTATTTGACACCCATTCATTGTGTTAAGAAACTTCTTTGTATTTAGAAGATATTTATTAGTTTTTGCCAAAAGTAGGATACCAAATGCATTCATTGAATTTATTTTCTCAATTAAATTGACCAATCACATTAAAGAATTAAACAATCATCTAATGTTTAAATATAATTTTTATTTTACATGATTATATATATCTCAATTTTCTAGAATCATATTGAACTATACTAATTTTAGTAGGGAGTAAAATTAATTTTCATCAAAAAAAAAAAAAGATTTTTAACTTGAGTCTAATCAAAGTTTGTGAGTTTTATATTTTTGTACCTTGTCCTTTGTACCATCATACATCTCTTTCAATTTATAAATATATAAATTAAAAGTGCATCATTAAAATAATGTAAATTGATTACCTAACATATTGATCTAAATTGATTTTAAAATAATATTACATGTATTATCTTTTATATGTCATCTAAACTAAAAGCTAAGAGTCTTATATTTAGTCAAAGTCGAAGTTAAAAGTTCCATTATTTTATATACTATGATTATGCTATTTGATCATTTGTCATTATATTTCATAATATTTTGATGATAGTTATATAAAATCTTCATGCAAAAAATAAAAGATTTCTACTCTCTTCCTATTTTTAATTTCAATTTTCATTAATTCGTTCCTTTGACTATTTGGTAGGAATGTTACCTCTCTTGTTTATTCATGACACAAGACTCAAATAAAATTTCTCTCTCCTATTTCAAAGTTAGAAACCTTCATTTTTTGCGGTCCAAAAAATATGATTATCAGGGATCTCCGATAAAGTAATGTCTGATGCTACCTTTTGCAAGAGCCTGGGACCTATTTTTTGGGGCTCAAAGCTTTTGATCTTCAGAACCAAAAGTTGTGGACAACTTTTGGGGGTTTGATGCATCAAACTTTTAGCATTGGTTTGTGGTCTCTACAATATTGTTGCCCTGCCTCTTCATGTTTCCACTTAGCTGCTACTCTACCATAGTTGTTGCTTATTACTTGTGATTTCTAGTGCTTATAATAGATAGATATTGCATCTTAAAAGTGAAGAAGATTCAATATCTAAACTGTAAGAAAGAGCTTATTATCATCAAGGCTAAACTGTTTAAGATTCAATATCTAGAGTATTTGTTTTAGTATCTCTACTTGTCTTAATAGAATTTACACCACAAATGAAGGAATATGTACAATCCATAAAATTTCTTGTTATCTACAAAATTATTCAATGAGCTTATTAACCTCTAGCAATAAACAACCTTTTTCAATGGATGTCTATTATCATTATAATTATTATTTGATAGAGCTTGTTTATGGATTTGATTGTATAAATTTTTTGGCATCAACATTTAGGAACACACTCTATGATCTATCATCATGATGAACATGAAATAGAACATAAGGAGTAAGTAAATAAGGTAGTGGACTTAACTATTAAAAAAATAGATCAAGAAGCAAGAGGAAAGAGAGGGAGTAGTGTAGGCCAAGAAGTGTCCAAAAATAATAATTAAATATAGCTTAGGATCAACAAATTGAGTAAGGAATAACTCATTAACACTTAAAATAAAATGATAATACTCCAATTAAATAGATTATGCTAGTGAAACCAAAAACAAATCATAAGAGGAATATTAAAAGGAAATGAAGTAAGACAAAGATAACAAGACTAAAGATAGCAAACACATAAATGGAAGTGAAAAAATAAATTTAAAAAAAAAAAAAAAGTGAAATCAAAAGAAATAAGAAGAAGAAATAATTGACAAAAAAACAGAACAATCCAAATATATCTAAACAAAAAATTGAAATTCTTGTTCTTATTATTACAATTGCAAAGAATACAAGAATACCCTAAACATGAATCTGTACCATATAAAATAGCATAAGAGATCTTAGATGGTTATCTTATAGAATGTGATGAAATAATTAAGTTAAATTTAACTATTTAACTTTTTTTGTTGTCTAAGAATCAATAATTAGTTATGTAATGGTTAAATCCTTGTAATTCTTCTTAGTTCCTCTACCTACACATCATGCCACCCTTAAACATGATACATCAAAGAAAGAAAAACATCTGTACCTGATGAAATGTTTGGAAAAGAGATTGTTCATAATGAATCAAGGGCTACAGATTGGTGAACAAAGAATGAACATTACTTATGCAAGTTTGCCTTTTTAGATCCAACTCTAGACTTTGGACTCCACAATCCATAACAAATTGCAAATTATTTCCATAGGAAAAGAACTTTTCAATTTGTTTCCATCAAAACAAAAACCATTTTTTTACGAAGACCAAGGATTGGAGTCATAGTACGAATTTCTACCAAGACTAGATTCTCATCTTTGTTCGCTGGTCTTTCCAGTCAAATATATATGATGAAGCTTGTCATGCGTGTGCCATCAGGATTAAATATGAAAAAAAATATGTTTTAAATTATCTTTCATATAAAGTGAAATTTGAAAGGTTCGCGTCTATTAGTATTCTCTTTGAGTAGAATTTAAAAGGTTATTTGGCATTCTTGCTGCTTTTTGCAAATCTGTTTTGTTTTTGATTGTGGAGTCTAGAGTTGAACAAATAACAAAATGCAAGATCCTGTAAACAATGATTATCCTGTGCAGCTCCTGGACTACTATGAACAATCTCTTTTCCAAGCATTCCATCAGGTACAATTCTTGTTTATTTAGTTACATTCAATTTATAATTACATCAATGGGGATGCAATTCGGTAATGATATGTGCAGGTGGAAGAGCTGAAAAGATTCACAAGGTCAAGAAGAATGATGGGATTGTGTGTGAATTGCTCTTCTTCAAAATCATCCCTCTCCACACGCAGGGAAAAAGAAGGGTTCAAGAAAATCCATGGAAGACAATCATCCAAATTGGTAAAGTTGGCTCTCCACAATTTGTCTCATTTTTTGTTGTTTCATCTCTGTTTTTGTATTCTCTGTAATAGCAATCAATCGTGTTAATTTTGGTGTTTTGCAGACATCCATTGAGAAAGTTGGGCCACCCACTTCAGATGGTTTGTTGCTGGCTGTTGATAAGTTTCTCACTGGAGAATTCAAAGGATAGCTAACAATTATATGGCCCAATTTGCCTGATTTTTTTTGTTCTTTCAATTCCGGTGTGAATTCTGTGTTAAGAAGCAGAGATAACCAAAAACATTTGACATTGAATTTTGTACAGTACAGTTTTGATGGCTATTTTCATTTCAACATTTACTTTAACATACTTGGGAAGTTTTATCATCGTGTATACAAACCGTTGATGATTCACATGCCTCATGATTAATCGAGGACAAAGGCTCTTCTTCAAACGGGAACAAACACAAAATTATTACTGAATCCCTTTGAGAAATATTTTATTTTTATTCTTTACTTCTTCTTAGGGAATAATTTTCCAATTCCTTTGAAATAACATCTATTCGAAGAGAAATATTAATTGTATTTCTGATTCATGTATTTCAAATATTGGCGTCTATGGCCTTAAAACATAAGTCATTTAGTAGCTCGCTTGGCAGAGCTTCAGACTTGAAATCTGAAGGTCACCTGTTCGAGTCTTGAGTTATTGTTTCTACGCAGTTTTTGTCTTCCATTAGACCCCCCTCAGTTAAATTCTATACTTTGCTCTAATAGTTATAGAAAAGTAATATTTAAACTATTCAATTTACACTATATCCATTTTTAAAATCTATTTTACTAACCAATTTATGCAATTTTGAGAAATCAATATCGAGGAGTAAGTTGTCTAATGGAGACATGTTCTCTACAATTTGAAGAAAAACGTATGCACTGTATAAGTGTGATACAAGGAAAGCTAAGTGTCGTTAATGTCATTCTAGTATATAAGAAGAATACACTACAAAATTAAAATTTTGATGTCCTAATGTTGATTCTAATCTACAAGATAAATGAACCCCCAAAAAAGGAAGAAGATAGAATAGGAAAGCGAGAGCAAAATGGTATATTGTTTTGTCATAATCCTTTTGCACTGAATTGTCATAACTGGTTTTATATTGCACTATATATCAGTGATCTAGCTACTTTTCAATAATTTTTTTTGATGAATAGTTCTTTTTTATTAATAAAATATATTAAGAATACAATTCACGAAAAAGACCGGAAGATACAAGATCACTCCGCAAAGAGTTCGTTACTTACAATACTTTTCAATTCACAAAAAAAGAACGGGAAGATACTTTTCAATACTTACAAATAACTAATAGACAAATTTAAATCAAATGATCAACTGTTATATTTCTTTAAAATACTAAAAACAAGTTAATTTTGGTGTTATCAGCCCTTTGTCGTGGCCTATTAGCTCAGTTGGTTAGAGCGTCGTGCTAATAACGCGAAGGTCGCAGGTTCGAGACCTGCATAGGCCATTTTCTGAATGCGTCGACTGTTTCATTTTAGTTGCATCTCATTTCATTCAAGCTACAGTTGGTTTATGCTCTCTCCTCAGATAGATTTTGATAAAAAAAACAACTGAAAATTGTTCTTCCCAAACATGTTGTCATCGGGTCGTCTTTTGTATGGTAACAACCTCTTCATGTCGTGCTCACTGATAAAAATGTCTTACGCAGCCCTTTTAAAACCATCCATTATTATAATCGATAGATATTATAATGTAACAATTTGATTTTATGATATATTTTATTATCCTTTTTAATGTTTAATTGTTTCTATTGTTACCTCTCATCCACTAGCATGAACAAGTCTTGTTGGCCATTAATAAATCGTCACAATTGTTTATCATCTTAAGAAATATATCCAACTTTTTTTCTTCAATCAGGTACGTGGACTATTCATTGACCAATTTCCTTGGGTTTTTATTCTTTTAATTTTGGTATGAGTTTTATTTTGAGAAACATTTAGTAAGTTCTAGACATTGAATCTTATACTTGGAGAGTTCTATCGACTTGTATACAAACTGATCATAACTCACTTGCCTGATCAATATCTAGGAAATATGTTCTTCCTCATTATGGCTATCTAGATATTTTATTTATCTTTACTTCTTAATGTGTCCAATTATTCGAATTTTCCTATCTCGTCATATTCATTCAAATTTCGATTTCGTGTCATTGCTGATCTCAATATGAACCATTTTCAATATGACCAACATAAGCATAGGAAGATGGGAAAGAGTAATCTTACAAAGCTTCTAGTGATGAGCAACATAGGCATGGTATGGTTTATTAACCATCTTGGAATAGTTTGCAAAGTCTAAAAATATATGCAAAATGTTTAGAGTGATATCTAATTATGCATAGACAAGAGATATTTTTTTTTTTGAAATATTTTGATACAAATGTGTTTTTTAATTTATTTTTTATTCTTTTAATATGATCTAGTATTTTTTTGCACTTCACCAATCAACATTTAAAAGAAAACTTAACTAACCTTCTAATTATATGCATATAGAAGATCTATCTTGATAAAAATAGTTACTAGCTACATCAATCAAAGGGATGATCCAAAACATCTTTACATCTCTCCTTAAAGTTATAGCATGCCATAAAATATTTAGAAAATATGAAATATTTATATAGATGATATATTTAAATTCACTCCAACATGATCTCTTTATCCATCTTTATAAGATGTTGAAAGAATATTGAAGATATCACTTCAAAGAGAAGTGCCAAGGATAGAGGAGGTCCTAAAAATTGGTAAGGATAGAGAAGTGCCAAGGATATCACTTCAACATTTAGTAAGTTCTAAACATTGAATCTTCTACTTGGGGAGTTCTATCAACTTGTATACAAACTGATCATGACTCACTTGCCTGATCAATATCTAGGAAATATGTTATATGTTCTTCCTCATTATGGCTATCTAGATATTTTATTTATCTTTACTTCTTAATGTGTCCAATTATTCAAATTTTTCTATCTCGTCATATTCATTCAAATTTCGATTTTGTGTCATTGCTGATCTGAATATGAACCATTTTCAATATGAGCAACATAAGCATAGGAAGATGGGAAAGAGTAATATTACAAAGCTTCTAGTGATGAGCAACATAGGCATGGTATGGTTTATTAACCATCTTGGAATAGTTTGCAAAGTCTAAAAATATATGCAAAATGTTTAGAGTGATATCTAATTATGCATAGACAAGAGATATATTTTTTTTTGAAATATTTTGATACAAATGTATTTTTTATTTATTTTTTATTCTTTTAATATGATCTAGTATTTTTTTGCACTTCACCAATCAACATTTAAAAGAAAACTTAACTAACCTTCTAATTATATGCATATAGAAGATCTATCTTGATAAAAATAGTTACTAGCTACATCAATCAAAGGGATGATCCAAAACATCTTTACATCTCTCCTTAAAGTTATAGCATGCCATGAAATATCTAGAAAATATGAAATATTTATATAGATGATATATTTAAATTCACTCCAATATGATCTCTTTATCCATCTTTATAAGATGTTGAAAGAATACTGAAGACATCACTTCAAAGAGAAGTGCCAAGGATAGAGGAGGTCCTAAAAATTGGTAAGGAGTGATATGAGGGAGGACATGGAAAACGAGTTCTTATTGACTATAAAAAATGCATTATATTTTGTTAGTGGAGAAGAAATTGATGTAAAAGAACATGAAAGAGAAGAATCTAACAATTGAAAGAAATGGGCAAAGCTTGATTTTAGAGGGGTCTTTTTGGAATTGCAAGGGAAAAAAGATGTGATGTAACAACTAGTCTTGCTCCTACCCTAGTTTCTTCTAGGGTCTCTTAGGTCTTTCTCTTGACCTAATAGGGTTTCTCGTTACCATACACTCCTTAGGATATTATCTATGAGGTCCTAGTCCACTCAACTAGTGCACACCAATTAGGTAGAACAACAACTCTTTCACTACTTCCTATGCTTGTTTAAGCCCTTCTTGCTTTCTCTTCACTAGCTCCACAATATGTCCCAACATCATAACTAGCACCCCAAATGAAGGTATGGGCATCTCAGAAGGCACTAGGATACTCTCCAAGACTTACTACCACAATTAATATTGAAACCCTAATCAAGTTCCAAGAATCACATAAAATTGCACAAAATTTCTTCCATCAGGGCTACATGCAATTAGCCCTCCATTTGATGAAAATCCTGAATAACTTACAAAAATCCTTAATAAAGGGGTAAACTAATCAGGGATTTAGACACCCTTTTCAAAGTACTAAATGATTCTTTAGGTCCCAATCTTCCAAAACATCTGTACAATATGACCTACAATAGTGCCTAAAAATCAAGGTTTGCACTTAAACTAGTTTGGCAAGAATTAAGTTTTACCCTCCATAGAACCTTTACCAATGCCTCCCCTTGTAGTTGGGGCTTCACCGTGCATTCTTCTATCTCACTCCTATCTTTGATTGAAGCAATCCTAGCATTCAATCCCCCCTAACACATCTGTAATCCATTGTGACACCTAGCCATGCAACTGTGGCTCGCCTAGTGTATCACCTTAAAAATTCCATCCATGCTTTCTAGGGCCCCTCCTTCACTGTATAATATATACATGGATTCATTATCCTAATCCCAAATTCTCATATAGATCCTACAGTGGGAAGAGGCTCTATGACTCCATCTTGGCCAAATGTCTGGTTCAAGACAACAGACTAGTAAAAACCAAAATGATTTAATTAACTATCTATTAAACTAAAAAACTGTAATCCAATACTATGCGTAATCTAGAAATGAATTAAACTAACACTTCTAATGGTTACCAGACATCTTTCAATCCAATAAAACACACAAAGCTTGAAAAACACAAAATTTTGACTATATTACTATTACACAGTCTGTACACACAAAACAAGACTTCCTCCAACCCCCTGAACGGGTTGAGAATGGCCTTATATAGTTGTCCCATGGTTGATCCTATTTTTTTAAGACAGTTATCAAGCCCCATTTACAATTTTTTTAATGTTGTAAATGACAACATTGACAATTTTTGAGCAACTTTTACATCTTTTTAAGTTTGGCCCTCAAACTTGTTCCAAAGGCTATCAAACTTCACCAAAAGCCCTAAATGGACTTAAAACATGTAAAAAGAACCTTATATCACTTATTTTTCCATTCTACACTCCAAAACACAAAGATGCCCTATTTGACCTAACATGTAACTAGGAGCAACTAAGGCCTAATAAGGCTTCCCATACCTAACCTACCTCTCCTTAGGACTAGGTTAGTCCAATTATTACCCTAGTGGTGTGGCTAGCACCACTACAAGCCAAAAAAAACATAGGAGCTCTAGGTTTATCATGAGCCCACCTAGGTGCCAATGCACTATACTCCCTCACAAAAGAAAACTATGTCACTTCTGTGGACAATAGGTTTTCGGGGATGCCTGCTTTGTTGAAGTTTTCTTCAGCAACCCAAGTTGCTTCTAAATATGGCTTGTGTCTCCACTTGATGAGGTGTTCTATGTACACCTTATGCCTGATGGCCTTCTTGACTCTTGACTCCAACACTTTTTTAGCTTCCAACTTTCTTATTGAAGGTACCACTGGAGGTCCCATATCAATACTAACTCCTTGACTATTGTGAGCACTCTGAGGTATTGCACCTTTGAATTCAACCAAATCTTGCACATTGAAGACAGGAGAGAGGCCTAAATTTGATGGCAAATCAATCTTATAAACATTGGCTCCAATTTGGATATGATTTTGCAAGGCCCTACTCTTTTCATTTATAACTTAGTTGGCACACCTTTCTACAACCTAGACTTATTCAAATGAACCATGACATAATCTCTAATGGAGAACTGTATTTCTTTTCTTGATTCATCCACCTTGGCTTTCAACTTTTGGGTGCTATCTTGGATAGTTTTCGTTACTTGCTCTTGGATTTCTTTCATGGTTTGGGCAAAATCTTCAGCATGTCCACTTCTATATTTCATTCCTCCAAGATCCCTCAACTCACATACAACCCTTGGATGCATCCCATACACATTTTCAAATGGGATTTTTCCTGTGGCTCTATTCTTATTGTCATTGTAAGCATACTCTTCTTGGGGAGTGATCACATCCCATGTTTTCCCACACTCCTTAGTTAGCCACCTCAAGAGGTTACCCAACACCCTGTTAACCACCTTAGTCTAGCCATCAATTTGAGGATGATAGGCTAAACTAAATGAAAGGTTTGTACCAAGTCTTCTCCATAAAGTTTTCCAAAAGTGGCTCATGATGTAATGCCTCACGCATAGATCCTTGGAACAAGGATTAATAAAAGGAAAGATATATTTTTTTAAAACAAGTATGGATGCACATGACATACAACATACGAAGATTACTAAGATCATAATGGAAGACTTAACCAACAATCTCGACAACCAACAAATCTCCAAATTCCACTACCAAATTGACATGCTCAAATTGATGATGAAATCCAAAATGAAAATAGAACATAAAATTATTTATCTATCAAAGCATGGTAATACAAGTAGTACTAAAGGGTATTCAAATTGCCAAAGTACATTCTCTGGAAAATAATGGAGATGCCCCCTATTTTCCACACCAGAAAATCCCAACAGATAGTTTCACGCGAGGAAGTGCAATATGTCACATGAGAAACTACCCTTTCACACAAACAACTACCTAGCCCAGCAACCAAAACCACAACATTGATGCTAAGGTTTGCACGAGGAAGTACCAGGAACCATGTGAAGAAATGCAACAAGCCATGCAAGGAAATGCCAAGTCTCGTGCAAGAGAGTGTATAATCTCACGCAGGAGAGAGTACAATCTCACACGAGGGTTTGCAACAACAAAAAAGAAAAAAGAAGATGAGAAGATAGGGAAAACAATCCCTCCACACCAAGGAGTACTAGATCCAAAAATCGAGGCTTAAACACTCGAACACAAAAATTGCAAGATGAAAACTACAACTAACCATCTAAACATAGCAATAAAGGAAAAGTAATGAAAGAAACATCGTAAAGAATGAACATAACAAAACTCATGCGCAGTTCCTCCCAACCATAATAGAATCACGAGACCTCAAAGGTCCTAGCCATCCCCTGTGTGTAACATCCCAAACTGCCAACTAGATAGTCAAAGTTGTCTTATGAGGGTATCATTACTAAAGTGTAATAACATCATAAGAACAAGGAAATCTAACATGCTAAACTAATAAGAAATAGATACTCCAACTAAGTAAATCACATCATCTAATCATATGCTAAACATCATAATACAGGAATGCATCAAATAAGCTAACATCATCTAAACATGATATTCAAGCATTCTAATGAAAGCATAAATCAAAAGGAAGCATACTCTAAAATCTCAAATATACCAAGTGAACATCAAGCACTGGTCACACTGGAATAATAGACCATCTCTGTACGCCGGTCCCCAATAGTGGTATAGGTAGCTACGCCTCCCAACCATGTGGAACCCATAGGCCCACTCCCATAGTGCTAATGGAGATAATGATCCAACCACAAACACACATAAAATAGATGTTCATGGCTAACACTCACATCAGACAGTAAAGAGGACTGCAACCAAAAAAAATTCATGTGACAATGCAAGCCCAACAGGTCCTGGTCAAACACTCTATGAGTCAACTATGTAGGGACTCTAGAGTTGATGAACATGCTAACAAACCAATCTAATGTGGGTGCATTACAAAATTTGATAATATCTTGAGGTCAAGTATCATGGTTGACATCATCATTTCATGGGCACAATGTGTGACCAAGCCATTATGGGTAGGTTAGTCTATATTTTCTTATGCCATGAAAGGCAACCATTTTTGTGTTAGTTGAATATAGTTAGATGGGAAAGTTAGTTTGGTATTTCAGTTTTAAACCCATTATAGCTCACCCTCATCTGAATTTGATAGCTTTGGGTGTGGTGTGTATATGAGATGGAAAGAATGAATGGAGGCCCAAGTTACAAGGGCACTCCATAATGGATCTTGAGATGGATGGATATTGGCCATGGGTTTTGACCATGAAACAACCTTGATATGAATGGCAATAGCATTAAGAAGTAGGAAAACCCAATTGCAAGGGTAGAGGAGGTGATGGTTATTGCAAGGAAGTTTTAAAACTTTTGCAAAAGTCATTATGTAAAAAAAAAAGAGAACCTGATAAGGAGAAAGGAGAAAAAGGTGGCAGTGGCCATTAATGAGAAGAAGGAACTTGATAAGAATAGAGGTGACAAAAAATGAGAATACGGGATGCCGTGGGAGTTAGAAGAAAGGTGGCAGAGATGAGAGAGAACCATGGAAGATGAAGGGCAGTTGCTTAGATGAAGGAAAGTGAAGAAAAAGCTACAAGTAGTATGAAGAAGAGGATGACAATATTGGAGGAGCATAAGGTGTGCAATTAGAAGGATCTTGAGAATGAAAAGGGAGGAATCGAGTCTAGTGTGTAGGGAAAGACAAAATACTAAATTTAACCGCATGGTAATGTAATAGAAAAGTTTTTCATTTCTACATTTTTAAGCATAGTATGTTAATGCTATGGAAGCCAGCCATGAGTTTTTTAATTCTGTGGAGTATTTTGTTATGTTTTGGTATGTAATCCCTTGGGTTTCTGAAGTTAGTGGTCCATGAAAGACTCTTCATGACCCTTGAATCTATGCATTTGGAGATAGTAACTCAATAAATGCAGATTTTAGCCATTTTCTTGATTTTAGCCACAAAAATCCAATAAAATTTAAGTTTGGAGTCTCTATACAAAAATGACTAGCATAATGGTACAAAACCCCAAATTGTCATCTCGAAAAATAGGGAAATGCTCATACCCATCCAATTAGGTAGGGCTAGCATACAAAAATGGAGGGGAACATTGGTTCTCAGCCTCCTAACAAATGGCTACAAAAAATAGAAGTAGAAATGAAACTAAAACATTAGAAAAGGAGAGTCCTACTACACAACCAAAAGGGAAAAATAGGAATATGAACCATAAAATAAAAATGCCACAAAAGTAGCCAAAAATTATGGCAATCTAAGATCTCCTTGAGGTTGATCCAAGGAGACCAATCTCACGATGATCCTACACCTGTAGCTCCCACAACGAATTGAATAGTAAATCCTCATGAAGAGGATTTTGGGTTTTACTCTCAAACTTCAAAAGTGAGAAGTGAGGAATTAAATTCCTTTTTGGATACTTATTCACTTTTTGAGTGAATAATCGATTAGGGCAAATAACTAGGTAACCTAGTTAAACCTTGAATCAACCCAAATGAAAATAGTCTGTCCTAAGTAATTGGAATTTATCTATGGAAAAGTTTCTAGAAATTAAAATTAATTAAAAAAAGCCTGAAAACCCCAAAAACCAAATCAAGGGATCCTTAGCAATTTCGTGACAATGTGAACCTCTAAATGCATAGGCATGATCACAGGTCTAATCACATAATGCAAATCAGTCTAGATTTATCAAATCACCAGAAGGTTTAATTTAAATATTTAAATAAGATACATTGACCATACAAGGATGACATTGGTAAATATGAATAGCTAAATCACTAACTCCATATGCCAATGCCAGGGATATAAATCCTACACACTCAACAACAAGTTAGGTGCAATTGCATATAATAACATAGTTGAAGCAATAAATGCATTAAATAACCTAATTTAACCATTTATTTAATTATACTGAAATAATCTATTTACATCACTCACTTTCGCATAAAGCATCTCAAAGCAAGAATGAAGTAAATAACCATAGCATTAAATCCAACCTATAAACGAAATCAAAGGATATGTCCAAATATCGGATAACTAGATGTCATCATAAACATACTATCATCTCAAACAAAAGGCATCATCATGTAGATATCATCAACTAAATAACATAGTAATCTAACATGGACAATTCATTTCTAATTATTTAAGTATTTAATAATTGTTGTTTAAAAAACATGAAAAGGCACTTAAAAAACATAAGCGAACATAGTCATATACACGACTAACCACTACTATAGGAACCTAGTCTACTGTAGTAGGATAATAATACACAATGCAATCTCTGCACATGTCTCGAGATAATCATAGAACAACATCATTATACCACATTGATCCTGGTAACCATTGGCACAAACCTTAGTGAAACCATCTAACACATCATAATCTCATAAATCATCCATAAGCATAATCAAAGCAAGTGATACAGTAACATAAATCTAATCACCTCAAGGGTGTAGACCACTCATGGTCCCAATCACGATCACTCACCAAGAAAGATCATCAAGGTTGCCCCATCAGGATGACTTACATAATCAAATGGGAGAAGCACTACACATGAACTTTACATCTCTATTTGAAACAATGCTCAATGGAAGTCCATGAATCCTCACAACCTCCTTAAAGAATAAGTATGCAATTTGGCTAGCATCATTGATAGTCTTGCATGGAATGAAGTACCCATCTTACCAAATCTGTCAACCACTACATAGATACTGTCATAACCCTATTTTGTCTTGGGTATACCTACTATGAAGTCCATGCTCACACACTCCCATGGCCTATTTGGAACTAGTAAGGGCTGATAAAGACCTGCATTACTCATTCCACCCTTGGCTTTCATACACACCATGCATTTCTCAACATACTTAGTCATATCCCTGACTATTTTTGGCCAATAATATAATCTTTGGACTAATTCTAAAGTCTTGTTCACACCAAAGTGACCACTTAAGCTCCCATTATGATTTTCCTAAATTAGGTTCTCCCTTATTGATCTCCTTGGTACACATAACCATTTCCCTAAAATAACAATCCATTCTATAAGATAAATTCAGAGAACTTGCTATGGAAATGGTTCTCAAAGTCAAAACATACCTTATATGCCTCTACAAAGTCTTTATCCTTCTTGTAGAGACTCTTAAAGCTCTCTATCCCAATGTTATGTAATTGAACCTCTTGGACAATTAACAATCTCCTACTGAATGCATCTATCACCTTGTTCATCTACCTTTTCTTATGCTTAATTGTGAAAGTAAAAGCTTGTAAATACTCCATCCATTTAAAGTGTCTATTACACAACTTTTCTTAAGTGTTAATATAGCCGAGAGCTTGGTTGTCAATAAATAAAACAAATTCCTTGGGCAATAGGTAATGTCTCCACTTCTTAAGAGACTGAACTAGGGCATAGAGTTCTAAGCCATAGGAAGAATAGTTCTTTTTGGCTTCATTTAGTTTTTCACTGAAAAAGGCTACTGGCCTACTTTCTTGACTCAACACTCCCCCTACTGCTAGGCCACTTGCATCACACTCTATGGTGAAAAGTTTCTCAAAACTAGACAATTAAAAAATAGGTTGGGTAGCTACTTGTTTCTTTATCATCTCAAAGGATTTATTTTCTTCTAAAGTCCATTTGAACTTAGACTTGACTCCACCCTTAATGGTATCTAGCAAAGCTGCACATATGCCACTAAAATTCCTAATGAATTTTCTATAAAAATGAGCTAGATCATGAAAACCTTTTACCTCAATATATGTAGTAGATGGTGACTAGTTGAGGATAGCTACAACCTTCTCTTGATCCATCTTCAAGGACCCCTTTGACACCACAAAGCCCAAATACACAAACTTTCATTTGAAGAAGTCACATATTTCAAGGTTTATAGCAATCTTCTCCTCATGTAATCTCTATGATGCTACTTCCACATGTTTTATGTGCTCTTCCTTTGTCTTGCTAAAGATTAGTATATCATCTAGATATACAACCACAAACCTTTTAGTGAAATCCTTCAATACTTCATCCATGAGCCTCATTAATGTGCTAGGAGCATTTGAGAGGCCAAATGGCATCATAATCCATTCATATAGCTCGTATATTGTCTTGAATTTTGTCTTCCATTTATCTCCCTCCTTAATCTTGATTTGGTGATATCCACTTTTCAAATCTATCTTTGTGAAGTACATTGCCCCTCCTTAACAATCCATGTGATCCTCAATCTTAGGTATGGGGAACCTATACCTAATTTTAATCCTTGTTATAGCCCTTGAGTCTATGCATAGTCTCCATTTTCCTCCCTTCTTGGATGCTAGTATAATAGGGACTACACATGGGCTTATGCTTTTCTTGATCAAGCCTTGATCCAAAAGTTCTTGTAGTTGTAATGCTACTTCCAAATTTTGGTCAGTAGTGAGCTTATATGCTACCTTTTTCAAAAAAGATGCACCAAGAACAAAGTCTATTTGATATCTGATTAACCTTGTAGGAGGTCAAGTGGCAGGAGTGTCATTACTTACAATATCTTTATAATTTTCAAGCAATGTTTGTACTTCTATAGGTAATGGCTCTTTAACTGTCTTGTCTTCTCCTTTGGACTTCAGTACAACTACATAGCTTTGGCTCTCATCATCTTTAAAATCCTTGATAAATTATTTTCCACAACATAGCATGACATTAGGCACCTTGGATTGTGGTTCTTCTCCTTCCAACAAAGATTGGATTTTAAATTTTTTGCCTCCTTTCTTGAATGATATGGAGTTTTCCTTCCCATCATATGTGGCCTCTCTATCAAATTTTTAGGCCTACCTAATAGAAGATGGCAAGCATCCATGGGCAAGATGTCACACAATAACCTATCCTTGTACCCTACTATGGAGAAGTCCACCCAAGTCTACTCATTCATCAAAATGCTTTGACCCTTGTTGAGACAATTCACCTTGTATGGATTCACATGGGGTATCTTGGTCAACTTGAGCTTGTTGACTACCTCCTCTGATATTATGTTGTCAGTAGAGCTCGAGTTCATGACTACCTTGTATACCTTCCCAAGAATATCACATATGATCCTAAACAAAGCCCTCCTATGCTTAGGTTCATCTTGAGTTGTTTTCTTGATCAATACCCTCCTAAACATGAGGTTTTCCCCTTTTTTTGATTCTATGTGATCCACTTCATTTTCCTTGCCACTAAAGTTATCCTCTTGAGCATATACCACTATTTTTTCACGGTTTGAAGAAGAAGCTTTTCAAGGCATCTATATGTTGGATCTCCTAGTTGACCACAACCATAACACTTTATACTGGCAAAGTAAGAGTTACTTTTATCTGATCCTCTACCTCTGCTAGAACCTCCTTGATTACCTCTTCCTCTACTATAACTTCCTCTAGGAGTTCTTTCAATGGCTTTCTTAGTGGATTTGGTCTCACCCTATTTACTCTATTCATTACCTCTGCCTTGATATCCTTCTCTTTGACCCCTCTAATTTATTCCCTTGCCTCTATCCTTAAAATTAGAATCCCCCTTCTTTCAAGTCTTCTCTTCCATTATTAGGACTAGTTGATGGCACCTTTGAACAATAGTAGGTGTCCACAAGCTTAGCTCCTGTTGGACGTTCCACTTTAGACCACCCAAGCCTTGCTTCTTGAACATAAGGAAAAACCTCTAAAACTCCTCTATATAAGAAGCCACATCAAAGTCTCTCTATTTCAGTCCTTGTCTCATCTTGTGAAGTTGAATTTCAAAATATCTGGTAGGAAATTCTCCTTTATTTTGGTTACCATGGCATTCCAATTGGCTATAGGCTTCTTACCCATCCTAACCCTTTCATCTTGGACATATTTCCACCATGTCAATTCTGACCCTCAAAGTCTTGGCTTGGCTACTTTGACCTTTTGTGCCTCTAACACCCCTTCACATTCAAAGTGCTTCTCCATCTCATCTAACCAATCCATCACTACATCAATGTCCATCTTCCCACTAAATAGGGGTACACCTTCCAAGGCCTTATCTCCTAGGAATTTTATAGCTTTCAAGAAAGGCTCTTCATTCAAGATAGGGGCTAGTTTAGGGACAACATCTTCCTCTACTATCTCCTTACCCCTAACATTTCTCTCTTCTTCCTTTTTCTTGGTTGCATCAGCAACTGCATCCAACTTTAACTTCACCTCTTCTAAGGCTTCTTCAAGGAGTATATTCTTATCATTTTTCTAATCAAACTCTTTGGTTAGCTCTATATTTGTCACCATACTAGACTCACCCACTGATTTTCTAGTAGTTGCAAACATACACTAAGTTCCCAAGTCTTTAGCTTTCTCTGATAACACTTTGATGTAACAACTAGTCTTGCTCCTATCCTAGTTTCTTCTAGGATCTCATTAGGTCTTTCTCTTGACCTAATAGGGTTTCTAATTACCCTACTCTCCTTAAGATCCTATCTATGAGGTCTAGTCCATTCAACTAGTACACACCAATTATGTAGAACAACAACTCTTTCACTACTTCCTAGGCTTGTTTAAGCCCTTCTTGCTTTCTCTTCATTAATTCCACAGTCTATCCCAACATCATAGATAACACCCCAAATGAAGGTATGTGCCTCTTAAAAGGCACTAGGATACTCTCCAAGACTTATTACCACAAGTGATATTGAAACCCTAATCAAGTTCCAAGAATCACATAAAATTGTACAAAATTTCTTACAACAGGGCTACAAGCAGTTGGCCTTCCATTTGATGAAAATCCTAAATAGTTTGAAAAAATACTTAATAAGGGGGTAAAATAATCATGGATTTAGATACCATTTTTATAGTACTAAAGGATTATTTAGGTCTCAAGCTACCAAAACATTTGTATAATACGACCTATAATAGTGCCTTAAAATCAGGTTTTGTAAAGAACTTAAACTAGTCTGGCAAAAATTAAATTTTACCCTCCATAGAACCTTTACCAATGCCTCCCCTTGTAGTTTTTGTTTCATCACACATTCCTCTATCTCACTCCTATCTTTTATTGAAGCAATCCAACCATTCAATCCCCCCTAACACTTCTGCAATCCATTGTGATACCTAGCCATGCAACTATAGCTTGCCTAGGGCATCACCTTAAAAACTCCATCCTCACTTTCTAAGGCCCCTCCTTCATTTTAAAATATGTGCATGGAGTCATTTTCCTAATCCCAACTTGAAAAACACAAAACTATGACTATATTGTTGTTACACAATTCGTAGACACAAAAAACTTCCTCCAACCCTTTGAACACAATTTTTGAGAAACTTTTACATTTTTTGAGTTTGGCCCTCAAACTTGTTCCAAAGGCTATAAAAATTCACCAAAAGCCCTAAATAGACTTAAAATACTTAAAACATGTAAAAAATACCTTATATCACTTATTTAGACATTCTACCCTCCAAAACACAAAAATGCCCTATTTGACCTAACATGCAACTAGGAGCAACTAAGGCCTAATAAGGCTTCCCATACTTAACCTACCTCATCTTAGGACTAGGTTAGTCCCATTATCATCCTATTAGTGTGTCTAGCACAACTAAATTTCAAAAAAAACATAGGAGCTCTAGGTTTATCATGACCCCACCTAGGTGCCCCTGCACCAAGATGCACCAAGATTTCTTAGAGAAAAATCTAGACAATTTGATTAATTGTATAGGAGAGTTGGAAGAATATTTTGAGGCAAAAAAATTGAAGATCTATAGAGACTCAAGATAGAAAAACAAGTTTGAAAGAGCATGCTTGACTATGGTGGAAGGAATTTCAAGTGGACTAGAAAATGAAGGGAGACTTGGGACTAACAAGGTGTAATTAAGTGGTAATTGAGTTGATGAAGAAATGTAGTCCTAGAGATTATGAAATGATCTATTTAATAGTTTTCAAAACTTGAATAAACAATATATAAAGGTAGAGGAACACACTAAAGAGCTTTTAAGTTGTTCATTCCATCAAGAAAGCATGAAATTGATAAGTTGAAGGTATTCGAGTATGCGTGTGTGGCTAGCAAATTACTATATTGAATGATGAGCATATTTTTGTTATGGTGGTGACAAAGTGTTGTGATGTGGAGCCTAATCAAACTTGGAGGTTTATTCAGCCTAGTTTCCCCCCATATTATTTCTACATGGATTTTGGGGTAGTTCCCCCAAGACGGAGTCAAGGGGCATCGCCCCTTACAGGTACCTAGGGCAGTGCCTCAAGTGCGCTCCCTATCATAGTACAGGGTGGGGTCAAGGGGCAACACCCCCTCGAGATTTTTTGAGGGAAACTCCCCCAAATCCAAAAATTAGTCTACTATTGTAAAAGGTGTTACTATTTTTCTTCTGCTTTCTATTAGACGACTTATTCTAGCCCTAATTTTGTAAGTGGTAAAAAGTTTGTATGAAATGGCATAAGGTTAGGGATTTCATAATGTATGATGATATTGTAGCTTCTTGCAATGGTATTGAGCTATAAGGGATTGTGGATTGTAATCACTAGATAATAATAATATTGGACTTGTTGTTGGTTGACATCGCATAGGGATTGGGTGAACCAAGTGAAATACTTATGTCTTGTATTCTCTTCTATGTGATTTATCATTTTATGATAATGCTTATATTTTCATGTAATTGTTATTTCTATCCATAGTTAATCCTAACATCGAGTATGGTGCCCCATGGTACGGTGAGCCTCATAGTATGGTGAGGATAGTCACATAAGTTTTTTGGCCGTGTACATTGGGAATATTGTACAGTGAGTGTTTCATACAACTTTCATCATACTATGTTCACCTAAAAGTGATAACGAGTATGACAAAGTTAGTGTGACAGAAGTTGTTGGTGTACAAAAATGTGTGTATGGTGATAGAATGACAAGAGGTGCTTGATACCGAAGGGAGTGACAATAATACTGAAGGCATCTAAGTGACCAATGTTAAAGGTAGTGATGATGCTCTCTGCCAATGATTGGTGCTTCAGCTATAAAAAAAATTCTATTGTCATTGATAGTTGGTAGATTGTGTTGTAAGGTAATGGTTTCTATACCAAATTCTATAACAAATTATAACATGTATAAATGGCTACAAGATTCATAAAGAAGAAGTGTGATGAAAATCAAGTAGATTGAAAGCAATATGAGCCTATATAAAAAATTGGACTCTATTGTATGTAAACTTAGTTTTCTGTAATACATAATTTCTAAGGGTTTTTTTTTGTTAGTGTTTTTTTTTCTTGGAAGGTTTTTCCACATTAAATCTGTGTTTCTTTGTTTATATGGTATTATTCATATTTATTTTTTTACTTGCACATCTCTGTCAGAAAATTAATTATTTTGTATTTCCATGTAAATTTGGCATTCAAAAAGTTTTTCCACGCCGTTGCTTTCCTAACAAGTGGTATCAGAGCTTGACCAATTATGTTTGATAAAAGGAATAAGGAAAACTCCAACGAAAAAATATTGGGAAGGGAAAATACTTCTTAAATGAATTTGGTCCCATGTAAAAAAAAAAAAAAATTCTTGTTGAAATTGAGTTGCAATCAATTATTCTTCTAGAACCAGTTGATTTAATGCTAAAGAATTTCCTATAGCTATCTAATAGTGTTCATCTTCTCCCAGTAATAAATAAACCATATGGTCTTTGTTTGATCTCTTAGATAGCCTATAGAATGGGCTTTGTAAATAGTTGTAATGACCAAGTGTTGCATAAATAGATAATGACCCAATAAGCCCAAATTTGCATTAAAGAAAACTCCAACTACTCTGATTTTGATCACTCTTACCGCTCTAACTTTGCATATTATATTTGAGATCATGTTGAATTTGAAGATGTAAACTCCTACAGAGAGTCTCCAATTCATTATTCTCTTTCATCAAAAAACCAGTTGCTATTTTCTCAATAGAAAAGTTAAGTTTTTTAGTTGATCTCTCCATTAAGAAATCATAAGTCCTCCAACATGATACTTTTTTAGGCCCGATATATATAGTAATGGCTTAGGAATCAAAATCTTGGTGTATGTTTCATGAATATTGAGTGATGACTTATGAATAAAAAACTTGTATTTTCCCAATATTCACTCTGTGGCATATTTTATTGCAATAAGATATTATTTTCCATGGTCAGAACTTGTTGAGTTTGAAAATTATGGATGATATATGAAATTTAGGAGAAGGCTTTAAAATATGAGAAATATTCAGTGTCTTGATACTTAACAAGGACTTGTGGAGTTTTCCTCTTTGTTCAAGTTCAAGTTTTTTTAAAAAGTGTTATTGTTGAGTCCAAGTTTCAACTTTATGGAACTAGTACCTAGTTTCAAAATTTTTGACAAGGGTTAAACTACAGTTAGAATCTATTATTTAATATCCAACCTTTGAATTATGAGAAAAGGAGAAGAAGCTCATACAACCATCAGCATTAGCCTACATCAACTAGTGATGCATTGATACACATAAGTCCTACCAAGAGACCGAGTAGTTTTTCCAATTGTAGATTTAGGTCCAAGGCTCATGTAATCCCCTCTAGATGTTACCCTTAGAATGGTAGGAAAAGCTACTAGTTAAAGAACCAATTCTAGATAGGCACATCATGTCTTATCTATGTTCAGGACCTTTTTTCCCTCATCTTTAATCTCCTCTAAATGATGCCCTTAAAATAGTAGGGGAAGCCTATAGTTAAAGAACCAATTCTAGATAGTCTTTTGTATGGATATGATAGTTGATTCCCATACACAAAATTCCACTTCCTCTTAATGCAATTTATTGTTCCCTAAATCTTAGACTCTAATAGTCTTTCCATATCCTCTATTGTAGTACTTCTCTTCTATTCTATCCATTCATCCTATCCAACTAATAGACACCTCTCTAATTTATCCATTCATCCTCCCAAACTAATAGATACATGTCGCTAAGCCCACCAAAGGAAGGAACTAGTGCTCCATAGAGCCCTTATTTTTTTATGTGATATTTTAATCTTTATTTAGCTTTGTTTAACATGTATTGAGTTTGTACGTAGTTTGTGAATGTTGGAATAGACAATTTTAGCAACTAGTTTTGTTTAGTTTAGAAGAGAACTGGCCATTGGAATTGAAGGAAAATTATTTTAGGTATAATGAAAAGATGGAGGAGAGACTGAAGGTATGGTGATGAAATATTTCCTAAGAAACATGAGTTGGTAGAAGAAAGAATGAAGGTGGTGGTATCATAAAGAGATTTATATCAGAAAGATGTACGTAGAAAAAAGACATGATTTAATTGATTGTATGAATGTTTTGTTAGTCAATACATTATTTTAATTTTTGTTGTCTTTGAAATAGAAGAATTTGAATTCTCATTTGGCTTTTAAATTCATTCCCATCTAACCTTGATCTTTGTTACTCCTTTTTATCAATAAAAGGTTAGAGCTCTAATGGATGATATTAATAATAAAATTTAGAGTCCATAAATTTAAAAAATATTAAATTTCATTATTTTCAACTTATAAAAAATATTTAAAGATCATGGAAAAACACACATATAAATTTAGATAAGAATCTTCTAACTGTAGCATCAGATAAAACTATCCATCTCTTCAAAAAAAGAACTCAGAGAGATGTAATCTTACTACCAAAATAAATAACATACTTCTAAATTTTTAAGATTTAATCCTATCTTTATTTTACAATATAGACTAACTTAAAGAAACCAAAATAAAAAGGAGGTCCTATATCTAACTATTGCCTTGGTTCTCATACCTACCAGATTGGGAGAATTTCATCTTTTGGAGTCAAAATAAATTCAAATTTTCCAAATTTGAATATTTAAAAGAGTGTATAATTTATTTCATTTTATAATGATCTTATGGTCTTGATGCTTTTGGCTTGTCTCCAACTCTGCTCAGTGCTTTGAATTTTCAAAATCTAGCATCCAAGTCTCAAATTACAATAGGATAATGAAAGGTGTTAAAATATGTGTTTTTATGGAAATATTAACCTTTAAAACTTTAAAAGGTTAAGCAACGAGGTTCAATACACATGTTTCCATTAAAAGTCTGAACCTCTCATCCCAAAAAAAAATTAAGAAAAATATTCCAAACATGCATTCTGAACCCTGAACCTTAACCTCCAAAAACCAAAAAGGTTCAGAATGAAGCTAAAAACACTTGTTTTGGAGACAAAAAATAACTTATTTGCATGACGCAAGAGGTTAAAAATCCAAAGATTAACAAACTTCATTGAAAGTTAGTTATTTTATAGGATAATACCAAGAGCAAAAAATTGTAGATGCCCATTGAAGCCTCATAAGATGGAGAATTTTATTAGGTGTTGCAGGTGTCTATATTATAAAATTGAATTATGATATGCAAGCAATGACCATGGAAATAGTGGGAAAAAGTATACTTTTGTGCTAAAACATCAAACTTCCAAGAACGATTACTTCATGAAATTTGATGACTACCATGATTGTACAAGTTGCACTTTTATGACAAAATGGATTCAACGAAAAGGTATTTCTCACTTTTAAGTAAGCAAAGATAGCGGACACAGAAGGTCAATCTAAAGACAATCACCTTCATCAAACATGCAAGGTAAAGGTACTTGAGATGGTGGAGGAATACCACACCAAATCATAGAGAATTTTGATGGTGAAGATCATGCTTAATGTCATCTCAAACATTTTGCATGAGAAGAGAATTAGAAAAGGTAGGTGAATGGGACATTAACCACTCAAAATGACCTTGTAGATGGAGGACGTGACTATCCTCCATACAAAATGCACTGTTGATCAAATTTTAAAAAATAAAAAAAATAATGATTTTTTTTGAAATTTTTAGGATTTGTTTTTCATGATCTACATATTTTGTGATTAAAAAACAAAAAACAAGAGAAAATATCACTGTATTTTTATGAAGCTGGAATAAAAACGTGATTGCCTTTTTTTAATCTTTGGTATATTTTGTCTAGAGATTAAGCGATAGTAGTATTTGATGGAATTGGCATACCTTCCTCCCAGCCTACAACACTAGACACTTCATAGAGCTTTTCTTCAAACATCGAGTATGTGGGAAGTACTACACCATGATCATTGTTTGTTTCTGAACACACAAAGCAAGCAAACCGTATGATACAATCTTCAAGATCAATGATGTGGATGCAACATGATGTTGGAATCCTTTTGAATAACTAAGAGGGAGGGTAAATTAGTTATCCAAGGTCCACATGTACAAATAAAACTTTTCACACTTAGTGAACCCATATCCATAAAACATATTCATGCATGCATGCATTAGACCATACAATCACTTGAAATTATAGATTATTGTTCTAGGTCAAAACAACTTTGCAGAAATGTAAACATGAAACACAATAGATTCAATAACACATTTGACACTAGGATTTTACATGGAAACCCAATTTGGGAAAATCCACTAGTAACATGCTACTCATTTTCACTCTTTTGAAGTGATGCCCTGTGAAAGACCAAATCCTATTAAAGGTTACAATACAAAGTATTAAATGTGACCTGGTTAGAGGATTTCAATCACCTTTTTTAGAGTGAGCCTTGTTAGACGACTTTAGATCATTCACTTGGAATGTCACCCGGTTAAAGGATTTACAAATGACTGTTAGGTCAACCTTAATCCAAAGGATTTAGGCTAGATCGGTAGAATGATTAGAAAGTAACAGTAAGGTTTGATCTGATAACAAATTAAACTCACTTGCAAATTACAGATCTCTGTTTTAGTCCTCCATTCTTCTTGGCTTTCATACACTTTAGCTCTAATAGCTTGTTCACCCTTCAAGCATTCATACTCTTAAGCCTTCTTGCTTTGCTTGCCAATAATAGTCTCTTTTATTTGATCACTGACTGAAGTAATACATTAGAACTCTTTTCTAACTTAGTTTCTTGAACATTGACCAACCTTGCTTCTGACCAGCCATCTCTATAAATAGAAAATCAAGATCTCTTGTTGTTTATCCTTTATCATCCATTTTAGGGTTAGGTAGAATTAGGTAGGATTCAATGAATGTACTCATATTTTCATTTGATTACCTTCTAGAAACTTCTTCTTCAATCCTCTTTGAATTTACCTCAAAATGGTTTACCATGAATTTTGTGCCACCAACTCATCATAGTTATCTTCCACACACTTCACAAAATTCAAGAAAATAAAATAGTTGGTCATATTTGTCAAATATATGATTTAACATGAATACTGGCACTTGACATCAATATGTTGTCACTTGGCTTCCAAATAGTTCTTCCACTCATCTTCAAATAGATCACTCAACAAACACTAAATTTTATTGTTGCTCGACATAACTAAACTTTACTTGGCTTACACTATATCACTCGATCAAGCTTGGTAGACTCAATTCTTTTTACTTGTTCTTCTTGACTTAGTCAATTTATCCAACTTTTGTAGCCTTAAGTAGATAATCAATGCACTATAACAACACTGTCGTAATTGATCCTTGTACTCATTTTTCATACCATAATTCAATCTTTCCTCTAGGTGTTTTTGTTATCTCATTTGATCAAAACATCCTCTTCAATCAAAAAAATGACATTACTGAAATCAACTAGGCAGTTGTCTTATCGACAAGTAGTAGGTTTGACATCAATTTTTAAACAATGATTGAAATGCATTCTCATACTTGTATCAATCTATTTTCAACAATCTCCCTCTTTTACATTGATGGCAAACCAGTACCAACAATAATACCAAAAAGAAACTAATTCCTTGTATTGAAATATCTTGCTCTATTAGTAGCTTTCATCTGCTGTATAGGCTACAAAATTTTGTTGTTCTGATCAACAAAAAGTCAACTAGTCCTTATGAATTCCTCTTGATCACTTCCTCTTTCTAATTTTTAGGTATTTGTCTCTATCTATTCTATTCTTATATCTCCCTCAGCACTATCTCCCTCTTACTAGGTAGATGTATGTCTTTTAATGATTTCTCCCTTGCTCTCATTGTGTTTGGTATTCTATATTTCTCCCTTTCTCTATTTGTCCCTCTTCATCAAATTTCTCCCTCTTTGACAACAATGCCAAAGACTTGTCATCTTAATATGCAGATATGAACATTTCCAATCTCTCCCTCTATCACCTAGCTTATGACAGATTTGCAGCTCCATCTCATTGTTTACTTTAGGTAGCTCCTAAAGTAAGATCCATTGCATCAATGTGTAACATATGTTAATCATATTAGTTGATGTAGGGAACTTCTCATGCTTATTAAATAGCCTTGGATAGGGGCATTACCCCTAGTTTATCTCTTAGATACTCATGAGCATCCTTAGGTAATACTTTTGTGATGATATCAGCTATTTGCTCTTTTGTATTCACATATTCCATCTTCACCTCTTTGTCTTGAACTAATTCTCTCAAGTAATGATACTTGATTTCAATGTGCTTAGTCTTTGTATGCATCACAAGGCTCTTTGATATATTTGTAGCACTTGTATTATCATAATAAATTATCACAGTTTCAATGATTTCCTCCTTCATACCTTTGAGTAGATATTTGATCTACACAATGTTTGTACAATTTACTGCAGTAGCAACATATTCAGCGTCAATAGTAGATTGAGATATGTAGTTTTGTTTCTTTCTAGTCCAGTTAACCAACCTTTTTCCTAAGAAAGATTCTCCTCTACCAGTGCTCTATTTGTCATCAATATTTCTAGCCTAGTCAGCATCAATGTAGGCTCTCAACTCAAACTTCTTAGTTTTCTTGTAGTATAGAACATAGTCTTTTGTTCCTTTCAGATATTCCATTATTCTCTTAACAACCACCAAATGATTCTCTCTATGATTAATAGAGAATTTTGTAACTATATTAAAAGATAATGCAATATCAGGTCTTCTATGTACTACATATTGCAATTTTTCAATCATAGACATGTACAATGTTTGATTAACCT